>CM040449.1:14193966-14793966 GCA_022749755.1 Azadirachta indica | reverse complement strand
AACCTTTTATCTGGAGAATTACCCAATTGTTGGTCGAATTGGCAGAACTTGCAAATATTGAATCTGGGTAACAATGAGTTTACAGGCATCCTTCCAACCTCCATGAAGGCTTTAAGTTCCCTTGTGTCAATTCACCTTCAAAGAAACAACTTTTCTAGAAGAATACCTCTGTCATTTCAAAGCTGGACCAGTTTAGAAGTACTTGACCTTAGTGAAAATGACTTCAAGGGAAATGTTCCAACATGGATCGGAGAAAGTCTTTTAAGCTTAAAGATTCTCAACCTTCATTCCAATAAATTACATGGACATTTACCCTTAGAACTTTGTCATTTGGGTAATTTGCAGATCTTAGACCTTGCCGACAACAATTTATCGGGAATAATACCTAAATGTATAAGTAATTTTAGTGCTATGGTGACTGTTGACAAAATTAATGAACGCTATTTATATATCGACAGTGTAATGTCAGTTGTTTCCGATAATGCACTAGTTATGATGAAGGGTCAAGCAGTTGAATATAGCGCCAATCTTAACCTGGTAAGAAGTATAGACCTTTCCAAAAATCATTTTTCTGGAGAAATTCCTCCGGAAGTGATGAATCTTGGAGCATTGCAGTCATTGAATTTGTCTCACAACTCGCTCACTGGAACAATTCCTAAGAGCATTGGTGCTATGAAATCATTAGAATCTATTGATTTCTCAGCAAATCAACTGTCTGGTAAAATTCCACAGAGTTTTTCAAATCTGACATTTCTGAGTTACTTGAACTTATCCAATAACCGGTTGGTTGGAGAAATTCCTTCAAGCACTCAACTACAAGGCTTTGATCCTTCCTCTTTTGCGGGGAATGAACTCTGTGGATCTCCTCTTCCAAAGAAATGTGCTACGGAGGTTCCAAAATCTGAGAATGGAGATGGAGTGGGAGCAGAAAATGGCGATGATCATGAAGTGAATTGGGGATTTTATGTTAGCATGGTAGTTGGATTTGTGATGGGGTTCTGGGGAGTAGTAGGTCCACTGTTTGTGAGTAGAAGATGGAGGGGTATGTATTATAGTTTCTTGAATCAGTTTTGGGACAAATTTTACATTGTTGTTCTAAGAAGATATTCTTACTAGTTAATTTCTAATTTTCATAAATAAAGGGACATGTATTCCACTGATTAGAGGGTGTTCAACATTTGAGATTATGAAACATTTTTCTCTGTGTTTGTCTTGCATATAGCAAATATTTTGTCTATAATAATATATATCATAGAATAGATGATGTGACAATACATTAATAATTAGTTTAGTAGAAAGAAGTTCAAATATCATTTAAATTTGCATTAATATTTAAAATGTTATTATAAAAAAATTGAAAGTAAGATAGGTAATATTGTTAATATATATAGTTGATAATAATTGTTAATTTTATCATGAATATTAACGTTTTTCAAGAAAAATAAAAATCTACTGTAAGCTTGAGAGATTATCATGAATATTAAAAAAAAAATTCATGTCCTTTTTTCTTTATCATTATTCTTATTTAGCGTGTACCCTTTTTTTTTTGGGGGGGGGGGGGGGGGGGGGGGGGGGGGGGGGGGGGGGGGGGGGTTGGAATTTAACAAAAGGAATTAACGAAAGGTGGTTTAATATTGATTTCATGATTTAATATTTTTAAAAGAATTAATATTATCAATTTGTTAGCTAGAATTGATTAATTTTTAATATAATATAATGTTTTACATTAAAATGATGTATGCTTAAGAGTTCAAGGTTGGTTGGGTCAAGAAATGAGATATATCAAAAAGCAGGATTTGACGTTATGACCCTCCAAATGGCTGAAGGATTGATAATGCTGGGTCTAAGTGTTAATAAGCCAAATTATTATGCTGTTATTTTTCCTATAGCTAAACAAGTTCGCTAAAAATTTACCTTATAATAAAATAGCATTAAAAAACCAAAATATCAATGTTTAGGTAGATAGGTAAAGTATTGGAGAATTAGAAGTAGCAAAATAATTGTTTAATTGTTAAGAATAAAAAATAAGCAAAAAAAATTTTATCAATGACTTTTATTTTGACGTACATTATTTAAAAGAGCACAAAAAAGTTTATTAATTGAAATTTTCATGTACTTTTGGTGCAGTAGTATATGAAAATCTTAGGGTTATTTTTATTCGGCTACTCTAAATTTAGTCGGATCTCATTGTAACACAACATGTATTTTAACACTTCAGTGTAATTTAGAAAAATAACAAATTTCTCAATGAGGTACAAATTCCAAACATACATTCACATATTATTAACAAAATAAGAGCAATGATCAATATGCCCTTGATTATTATAAGAGATCATAAATCACGATTAAAAACCTAGGTTTTGAAAAAATGACAAGAAGCATAAAATGCTCAAATGACCTTTATGCCCTTTAATACATAGAAATTGAAAAATTTTGGAACTGCTAAAATGGGGACAAATTTCACTTTAAAAACCTGCCATTCTCTTCACTTTTTTTCACCTTTCATTACATGAACATGTGGATTTCATTATTGCTATCTCAAAGAAAATCTAAAAACTTCAACAACTTCCACATCTTCACCAACTATTATCACAACACTAAATGCCATAGCCACCTCGCCAACTATCATCACAACACTAAGCTCAAATGCAAGTGAGTGATATGGTGAAGATGAAAATACTAAATATGTGAATGCAAGCTTAAATACTGCAGTATAGAATGCAGGCTATGGGAGTGGTTTCAACAACATCAAGAAATTTTAATAGGTTTTTCTGAACATGCAAAATCAAGAAATGTTCATGTTGGGAATGGTAAGGCTCTAATGACATTAAAGTTGGCAATACCCATGATGATAATAGTTTTGAATCTGACCATAGAATGTTGGTTTGGTGAAGATGTTCAACATGTATGTTTCAGGCTACTATAAATTAAAAGGAGGCTGATATGGATTATTTTAATGCTATTTGAAATTTCTATTATTGTAGCAATAAAAATTTAATGGAAGCAATTATTAAATGACTTGATGAAGAATTTAAGTGACAAAATAAGAGCTATACTTATGCTACAACATTAGAGTTTGAAAAGTACTGCACAACCTATAATAATTATAACATTAGAGCTATACTTAAGCTACAAAGTTTGAAGATAAGTACCTTTCCAATTATCATACAAAGTCAAAAAAAAAAAAAAAACTAACCAATGTATGTAATCTTCAATGTTCTACTATGTAATCCATAAGTGCAGAATTGTAACAAATAATATAGTGTTAAGAAAGGATGTCAAACCACCAGGAATGCTATCTATTAATTACCAAAGATAATTAATTTTGAAATTTTCGATTAACAGATTCTGCGTAAAATTAAAATTATCTAAAATTAAACTAATTAACAAACTAATTATAAAATTTAATTGATAACAAGACTAGGGCAAATGATTTCATCATAGTTAGTCACATTTAATTCCTCATCTGCTTTTGTTCTGATTTAATATCAATACTAATAGTAAATTATCATATTCTATTTGATAGTCTTTCTTAAGACTAACCAAAATTACTCACACAAAATGATCCACTATATCTTTATGAGAATTTAATTACATGAAAGTGCATTAAGATCAACGATAATTTCTATATAAAGTGTATAAAAAATGGTAATGCATGTAATGTATGGTATTCATCACATAATCAAAATACAATAAGCACTTCTCTAGTTATATTGATCTACAATTCATTCAAACATTGGTTAGATATTTAAAAGCATTAAGTACTATGATAAATGCTCAATATTGTATACTAAATCATAAACAACACTATCTCAAATATTGAATGCTTCTAACTAGATTACATCATTATCCTAAAAGATGCAAGATAAATCGGTGCAATTGTACACAGGTTATAACGTACAAAACAAGGTTATAGTTAAGAACAAATACCTTGTCCCAAATTTTGTCATTTTGTTCGATCAGTTAGGCAATGCTTACTACTTTCCAAAACTAGATTTGAGAATAGGATATTAACAAGTAAGGATTGCTGAAGGTGACAAGGCTATGACAACATGCACAATAAAGTATGGCTCTCAAGAATTCTTATTAATGTTATTCAGCCAGCAATGTTTAACAACCTTATAAATGACATGGTCTATGAAATTTTGGATCAATTTTTGGTCATTTACCTAAATGACATTATGGTGTTTGTGAAGCTGCGGATGCATAAGCTCTATGTCAAGAAAGAGAAGCACGAGGTTTTTTATAGCGAAAAGTCTTATTCATAGGCTATTGGTCAGCAACGGTTCCATATACATGAATTAACAGAAAGCCGAGGTTATCCTTGGCTGGGTCAAGCCTAAAAGGGTACTTGAACTTTAATTTTTTCTTAGTTTATCTGATTATTACAAGAACTTCATGGAAGGCTACTCGAAGAAAGAGCACGCTAATTGACCCATTGCAAAAAGATAAGAAATGAGAGTGGACTGAAGCATGCCAATAGACATTTGAGGACATTAAAAGCCCTATAGCTTCTGATCCCATGCTTAAGCTACCAAATTTCAACAAGCCTTTGCAAATGCATTAGTAAGCATTGGTAGTATGCCAGTACAAAAAGAATACCATATTTCTTTTGGAAGCAAAGCTAAAGGATATAGATCAAGTACTCTACATGCGAAAAGGAGATGATAACAATGGTGTATTGCTTGACAACTTGGTGTCATTATATCTTTACAACACTCTTCACAATGGTCACAAACAATATGGCTAACACATACTTCTAATCATAGAAATAATTGTGTTTAAAACAATCAAGTTAGTAGGAATTCTTTGTTGAGTTCGAGTTCAAATGGAACATGAGCTAAGGAGACAAAACATTGAAACAGATGCTCTTAATTGAAAGAATGTTATGGCTATGTTCTAGCCTTAACTTTTGTAGTGTCGAAGATTGACAAGGCGAGGCAGTATGTTGACAAAGATGCTACATATTGCAGACTTTACGACAAGATTAAGGGAGGGCTCATACAAAGAATTTTCCTTAGGATGGGCTAATTTAGGCATGCAGTAGAAGACTCTATATAATAAGTGGTGGGAACTTAGAAGAACTTTGTTATGAGAGACACATAACCGTTAATAAGCTGGGTTTCGAACGTTCAAACAGATGATGGCGCTCTTATAGCATGTGTATTACTAGCGAAATATGGAAGAAGACATAAGATCACATGTGAAAATATGTCTAGTGTGCCAACTAGCCAAGATAGAGAAATGGAAACCAATTGGCCTATTACTAAAAATTTTGAATCCTCAAAGACCATGGTAGTTAATCTTAATCACTTCATCTTAGGTATGGTAAAGGAGAAACAAGTACAAATTGTTATTAGTGATAGTGGATTGCTTCCCAAAATATATAGTATTTATATTTGCACCTTATGCTTGCACGGTAGGCACTACAATTATGTTGTTCTAAAAGTATGTGATTAAATATTCTAGAATTTTAGGAGATATTGTGAGCAATAGAGATGCCTATTTCATAGGTAGATTTTGGATGAGACACTTCAATCTAATGGGGACAAAATTGAAGCTTTTCACTACTAACCATCCTTAAATTGATGGGCAAATAAAGAGGGTTAATACACTACTTAAATAGTACTTGCAGCACTACATAATAACTAACCAAACAAATTAGGCAGATTTACTTGATGTGGCCTAATTTTACTATAACATTCATCGCTCATTGACAATAGGGAGAAGTTTAGCAAAGTTTGTCATAGGGTGGCAACCACTTATTCTAGATGAAGTGGCAAATATGCTAGCGATTTCAAGTGTCTAACAGTACATAGATTCACATAAGACAAGTAAGAGCTATTGGCGCAAGCATCTAATAGCATGGCTAAGGCATCTTGATACATGAAGAAGTATGTAGATGCTGAGAGAAGGCTGCCAAAATTTGATGTGGCAACAAGGTGCTGCTTAAGCTAATGCCCTAGAATTGGAGGAAAATTAATAGTAAGATGGTGTAGTATGGCCTAGTGTTCAAATATGATGGACCTTTGAGGTCATAAAGAGAGTAGGGAGGATAGTAATATGAGACACTAAAAATTCACCCTATAGTCTATGTAAGATTATTGAAACCTTTCCATGAAGACTTGGTCGGTGCCAACAAGATAATAGAGCCCCTTCAATTATCAAACAAGCAATTTGATAAGGAAGTTCAAGAAAATCCTTGATGATCAAATATTAGGACAAAATAAGACAAACTAATACAAACAGTACTTGGTTCAATAGAAAGATGGCAACACAAAGTATGCAAAAAAAAAAAAAAAGGTTCATCTTTTAGATGATGCTTTTAAGTTGTAGAATATGATTTTTTTGTATGAGTTGGTAGATAATGATGTGAAATGAACGCTATTTGCTTCCTTGGGGAACATTTTTAAAAAAAATTACTTAATTGTGTTTATTTTTTCATGCTTTTTTAATGACACTTAATTATGAAAACTTGTACCATGGCTTACTCATAATGTTTATTAAGTATTCATTATTATAATTAACTATAGTGATTATTTAATTTAATATATATATGTGACAAAATTTTATTAAGCGTATAAATGAAGTAGTAGTCTTATTTAAATGTTTTTTTGACGTTGATTATTACAAGTCTATCATGTGTTATTGCATGGTAAAAAGATTTTTGTATCAAATTAAATAATTCAAGAACAAATCTTTCATTGAAGGTCTTGCAATCTCTTTAAAATAAATAATTAGAATTTATTGAATAAATGATTTAGAAAAAAACTCAAGTTTTATTAATTTTACTCACTATAAAAAGAAAGCAAACAAAGAAAAGCCAAAATAAATTTTTAAAAAAAGAAATTTTTTTTCAATATCCTTTTATGTTTCTAATAACTTTATTAATTCAACACAATTAAAATTATATAAATTATTACAATGTAATTTATTAGTATTTTTGATGAGTGGATATTTTACTCTTGAATTAACTAGTTTGGAGCTTAAAGATTTGTGAAAACGTCAAACTCAAGTATTATTAGATGTATTTGTGTTTTTTTGTGTAGGGAGGTAAGAAAAATTGGATTTAAGGAGAGTTTGGCACAAAAAGAGGGAAAGAGAGAGACGCAAATAGAATCTCATGCCATGGGCAGAACCAATGGTGCACTTGAGCATTCAAGTAGGTACTTTTCCAAAGGTTTTCCAGACAAAGTGGTGTGCCCAGGCGCCCATGAAGTAGAAGCAAATGCCCTGAGGCAAAAGCCCTGACGCGCCTGCGCCATGCCATCTATGGTCAAAAAACACGTTACTTAGTTGAGCTTGTGATGTTGCCTTACCTCTCAGGAGCACGGCCGTGCACTCCGCACGCCCACCCCCCCTCCCCCCCCATAATGGACTTAATGACATTTAAGGCCCATTTTCAACCCTTGGATGAAGAGGAATGGCCAAAATTTGCTTGATTTGGAGGGTTTCATTGTATTCTACATCAACAACCATTTGCAAAGGGAAGACGAGGAGAAAAATGCAAACATTTGAAAGAGATTCTAGAAAGAGAAATACTTGAAGGCAGTATTTTTCTTGAAGAATTCTTGGTGGGATTCTTAAAGATTTAAAGCCTTAAAGCACCTCTCAATCATAGTTTTATTTATCTTCTTTATTTTATCCCTTAAAATTTGTATTTGTTATATTGTTTTAACAATGTTTACACTTATGAGTTTCTTGACATTTATTTCTATCAATTTGCCTGTATTAGGCTAGTTTTATTTTCTACAGGCTTAATGTAACTTTATTTGAACCATGTTTTAAATATTTAGCTTTTGGCTAATGAAACTACCTCTTAATTCACTTGTGTTCCCTTTTGCTTATTAATGCTTCTAATTTGTTGTTTGATAAATTAGTTTATTCCTGTTTAATGATTTGATGCTGGGGAAAAATGAAATCATTAATCTATTTGAGGAAACACTATCTAGGTTGTTGTGATTCTAGGAGGAGATTGACAATTACATGACACATTAATACTTAGGATATTATGAGACTAATAGGTAATCAATTCCTTGGTAATTAAATACGGGTGAAACTTAATGAATATATAATTTAGTCAAGTTAGATAGCGATATTGGTTAGGTTAGTTATATATAAGATCTCATTTGATAATTAGGAGAGGTAATGAGGTTAATCGTAGATCTATGATTAGTGAATTAAATTGAAACTCATTAATAATAATTGAATAAGAGAAATATGGCAGAATTAAGTGAAGTCAAGATCCTAGATTTCTCATCATACAAGTTTCTATTTGCTCAATTGTATTTTCTTGATTTATGTGTTGTCATTTTTCTTGATTTATGAGGTTAAAATGTCATTTTTGCTCAATCGTAGACATTTTATCTAAGCAAGCCAATTTGAAGAAAATTGAATAACACTATAAACTATAGTATTTAATTTAAATTTAAAAATTCAATTCTCATAAGACGATAATCACTCTCATCACTGTTGATGGTCTTCTTGAAAAATTATTACATAAAATATGTTGTATATTCAATCACCATTCAGTATCTTCATTTTTAGACACTAAAACAGTTTTAGATTTATCAATAAAACGTCTATAATAAAATTATGTTAAATGTAAGCTATATATTTGTGCATTGCATGCCACGACTTTATAACACTACAATGTCAGTGAACATTAATATTTCATTAATTTGATACTTAATTTTTGACAAATATTAAAATCTTAATATCAATAAAAGTGTTTTCCTAGTAGCTAGGTTTATCAATTGCATAAATGCAGGAATGGTATTATCACATGAGCATGGAAAAATTACTGGCATTTAAGTTGTTCATTTCCAAGATACTTCTTAATACGTGTGTGTATATATTTAATTATCAATTTTATCTTACATAAATAATGTAGGTTTGAGAAAATTTTATTAAATGTGCATACAAATGATTTAATAAATTTGGTCAAGCTAAAATTTTTCGTCGATTATACCTTGATCTAGTATTTCAAATTTACCTGATAATTTGTGCATGTACTATAAGTACAAAAGTAAAGTGTTTATCTTGCTAGACAATAACAAAAATCTCTACAAAATAAAATCAATACATACAATATTCAATTCTATAACTTGATTGGTAATAATAAAAAAATATTTATTTGCACATCATAACCTACCAAATAAATGATTTTTGAAAAGAAATAAATTTTATTCTCATACTTTTTGCAAAGAAATATAAAATAAAGAAACTATTAAAGAACCTGAAGACAAAGACAATAAAAATGATTTTGTTCTTTTTAGATTTTCAATAAAATTATTAAATCAGTGAACTTCAAATTACATTACATCATTGCAATATCACTTAGGAGTAATTTGTGCTTTGTAGTTACAATAAGGAAAAACGAAACTATTAAAAAAATTATAACAAATGAAAATTTTAATTTGATGGTAATAGCATTTTATAAAATCAAAAGCGAAAGTTAAAATTTTTTAATTTAAATTAATTAATATAATCAAAACAAATTGAGCAAAAATGACATTATCCATTTAGGTATGCTTCGTATTTAACTTATCCAATCTAAGAATGATTCAATTTCAATAAATTAATTAAATTTAATTTGACCCCTTACCTGCATTTGTACATTTCTTACAAATCGATCTCTTCTGTTGATACAATAAATTAAATCATCATGTTGATAATAGTTTAGTTCAATATCTCAAATGCATTAAATATTGTTCATGATAATTATATCAAAAATCAATATCTCCAAAAGACATTTATGATCAATTCTCATTCAATATTTTTAATTTTAGAAACTCGTATAACAGCATTTGTGTATGTTTATAGTAAAATTTGTTATTATAATTGTGTATATATATAATAGTGTTGTTATTATTCGTTGGTGTTGTTGACTGTTTTCAATTTCGCTACATGCAAACTCTGTTTCATATTACCGCACTAGTAGTAAATAGCTAGTAACTTTAATTAGTTAGATACTCTCTGCTCACGTTCGAACCGTCTTTTCTCTTCCCCCTCGTGCCCCTGAGTCGTCTCTATTAAACATTTTTTTCTTTTTTTTTCTCTTCAAGTTTTCACATGTTAATTTATTATTTCTTTAGTTAAAGTGTTGTTGCAAAATAGGCTGTCCAATTTTGATAATTATTTTAATTATTAGTGTTTAATTAATATGTTGACGATAATATGAGTACTGAAGTTAATTTCTTTATCAACTTTTTATATTATTATCATCCTAATAATAGCTTAAAATCATAAACGTGGTCTCCAATACCTAAAATGCATTAAATATTATTCATGATAGTCCTATCAAAATTCTGTAATACAAAATGTATATATTATTATGTTCAATTGTTATAATTTATTCAAATTTTGAACTTTAATGCTGAATTAAAAATTATAATTTATTTTATTCTGACATAATTATCAAAATTTTTAATATTTTAAGTTAAAAAATAAATATCTTTAAATATTTGAATGGTTGATTTATCTAAGATAAATAAATTAATTTAGTCAATTAAGAATTAAGTTGAAAAAAAAAAGCACTTAATCAATTTAATAAAAATTTCTTACTATGTAGTTTAATTAAATTAAATTAAATTAATGTGAATGTATTTAACACACTCCTTTAAGCAGGGAATCTTTTTCTTCCTTCATATCTTTAGCCAAGATCATATGAAAAAAATTTCTAAATTAATTTGTCTTAATAATGATAAATACTCATGGGAAAATTTCCAATACCCTATTGTTTGACCTAATAAGCAAACACTCCCTTATTGTTTCAATAATATCTTGTTACCCCCTTGTCTTTATCTCTGTCAATTTTAAAAATAACTTTTTCAGTGAATTTACAAAAATACCCATTAAGTTTAAAAAAAATGTATCTATCTGATATGAATTTACGCAATCTGTAAGTATGTAGGGTTCGCATAAGTAATACAATAAATGAATTCAGGTTGTCAAACCTACAGGGATTGATTTTTTGATTTTTTTTTAACTAAGTACTACAGTTATGAAAATCTAACTTTATTTAAGTTAACCTAATGTTCAGATGGTAAAATAGTATAAATAAGCTAGAACAAAGAAATAACTAAAATTCAGCCAAATTAGAAGACAAAATAAAGAGAATAATATTGATTATGCAGTAAAAAGGTCCCAAGGTCTTGACTTGTTCTATTTATCCTAATCAAATGTTATTGGTGTTTCAAGTTCAATACACTAATCACAATCTCACAATTGATCCTGATACCTCTCCCGAGTGTCAAGCATGATCCTATGTCTAATTTACCATAGTTGATATCCCTATCAGACTCTTTCAATTAAATATACATTAAAATGACCTGTTATTAACCAGTCAAAATGTAATTACCTCTCAATATCTTATAATGTTAAAAAAGTTAATATGATTATATAGATTTTGAGGTCTTCCCAAACTTTAAAAAATCTAAACTGTGTTTTCTCTATTCTATTAATTAAATTAATCTCTCCCAGGTGTTGACCTATTTACACAAATTAATCAACTCATCTAAACAAGAAATTGAAATCATTACGAATAAGGACAAACACGAATGAATGAATCATAAACATCAATAACATTAAAATAAAGAAAAACATGATTTGAGTAGATTAATCAAGACCCTAGAATAATGAAATTAGTTACAATACATCTTCAATGATACCTTGTGCATAAATGAGTGAGCGAATCGCCATTTATAATGAAATGGTCGTTGGCTTGACTTTTCCTAAGCCAACTTCTAAAAAATTGGAAGAGGTATTAGATTAATGCTCGCCCTCAAATCAAATGAAACCCTCTCAAAGTTTGAATTACCAATTGTGCACTGGATGGTGATGCTACCCAAATCTTTCTCCTTCTTCGATAATTTTCTTTGGAAGAATTGAATTGCACTCTTTAGTCAACTTCACTGTTTCATGCTCTTCCAAAAGCTACTTCTTGGACATTACTTCTTTCATGAATTTTGCATAATTCAGCATTTTTTTTAGCATGTTCGTGAATGGAATATTGATGTGAAGTTTTTTGAACATCTCCAAGCACTTTGATAATTGAGCATTCAATTTTTTTTTTCTGAAGTCTTTAAAGGAACAACAAGGGTGTACCAATAATTGGAGGGTTATCTAAAAATGAGATCCCATGTGGCTTTGACACCTCTTTTTGTGATTCTGCTTTAACTTCCTTCTGTTTCACTTCATTTTCCTTTGGCTTCAAAACTTTTAACTCCCTTCTACTCTTACGAGTGATGCCTTACACTTGGTCCTTCAAATTTGGCTCCATGTCGCTCTAGAATTTACCAGACGATTAGCCTTAATTGAGTTTGTCAATTGACCAATTTGTACTTCCAATGACTTCATTGTAGCACTCATATTTGAGTTGTGAGTTTCAATGCTGTCAAGATAAGCTTTATCCTTGTTGAACTGGTTTCTTGTTTCAACTGTGAAGGTCCCAATGAAGTCCTTCGCAGAGGGCATCTTCTCTTCTATAGGTTGTTGAAATCTTAATGGTGGTTATTGAAGTACATTCCTTGTATTGCCATATGAGAAATTCTCGTAATTTCAAAGCCTAAGGTGATAATGAGTAGGCAAGTTGTTTAAAGGCCAAAAGTTATAATTTCAATTATTAATGCATTGACAGTTCTCTTACTCAACTCCCCCACCTGTTGTTAATGTATTGGCAACCATGGCTGACTCTTAACTAGAAGATTTACTTCTAGCGATTAGAGGTTGAATCTGATTAGATAACATTGCAACTTAAGCTGACAGTTAAACAAAAGGGTCTACTTCATGAATACTGATTGCCCTTTTTACCATCGACCTTTTATTAGGCCTTTGATAATTATTGGAGGCCATCTCCTCCAACAATAACTGTGCTTCCTTTATAGTCTTTGACAATAAAGTACGCCCTACTATTGCATCCACAAATGGTTCTTGTCTGACCATTTAGTCCATTGCAAAATAGCTAAATTTGAAACCAGCTTGTTGCAAGATGTTGCAAAGACAAGCTAAATCTTTGAACACTTCAAGATATAAACAATTTGAGAATCAATTATGAACTTACAAATCTGAACACTAGTTTTAAATAAAAAAACTTCTAAAAATTAGTTGCAAAAGCAGAAACAATTGCCAAAAATCTCAAAATAATAAGAACCTTTATTTAGAGTCTAGATTAGACTGAATTTAACTAGCACGAAATAAGGAACTTCCTGCTTATATATCAATGCATTTCTTCTACCGTCTCTATTAATTTAATTTAAAATACACAGAGCCTATTAGTGTGATATATACATGTTTTGCAATTTTCTTTAGGCAATGGAATTAATGCCGAGGAAATTAACCTTTTCGTTTTCAATAAACACTCTTAATTCGTTGCCACCTTGCTTAATTTGCAAACACATCACAATATATAAAGACAATGTTTCTTCAGCTTCCGATCGAACTTCTTCCTACACATTCTTATAATATATATATATATATACACACATATAACAAGATGATATTACATATATGCATAAGATAGTTGTGTGTTAACTCAATGACAATGAATTGGGTCGAGATCATCAGAAAACGCAACACAGGTTGTTTATCTTCTCTTTTCTGGTCTATGTTTATGTGCGTGTATACATATACATATACATATATATATATATATATACATATTTAAACTTCAATAATAAACATATAATCTTTTGACCACCAACAAAACTTAAACGGAATTAACCAACATAGAACACATTTAGACATTTTCTTCCATAGATTTAGATGTATAGGCAGCTAGGCCTCGCATAATATATATACGGTAGATTTTCCAGCTTTTGTTCACTGTTAACATCATACATTAATTAATTTAATTTGTGTCAACAAAGTTCTTTTGTAGTTGGACTAACTATAAAATATTTTATAGAATTAATATATAATTAATTAAGATAAATTAAATATGACAAAGAAAGCCTCCATACTTGAAAAGTGGTACTGCCATTTCAAACTCATCCAAATTGGTCTCACCCACCACAATCCTCCCGAGTCTCTTGACTCTCTTAATTGTATTGACCTCAATGGATGCTTCACTCTCTTAACTGCCAAACCCCTAACGAAATTAAAGAGATTTAATGTCGTACTCCTTTTATCAAACACCTTGGAGGCATGCATAAAATCAAGCCTATTAGAAGATATAGCAATCTACAATCATAAGCCACTAGTTAGTAATCAACAATGAAAAACATCTAATAGCCATTCTAGATTGTTTTATATTTAATAGTTAGAAAAAAATTCTCTACCTAAAAAAATGTATATACCTTAAACAAGAGATAATAAGAGGAGAGGAAAAATGAGACATAAGGGATGATATTGTGAGAAAACAAAGAAAGAAGCAAGTGCTTTATATATGAGGTTTTAATGAGTTTAGGACAAACTCATCAAATTGACCAATTGACAACATCCTTGGAAGCTTTCTCTAACGCGGTTGGAGAAGCAAAGCTCGAAAAGGCATCAGTGAGCACATACTATTTAGCTTATGGTGGCATCCAAATTGACGACCTCCCCTAATTGCATGGCTTTGAGATCCTTCACTATAGAGCCTTTTTTCGATTAAGTATAAATTGAGAAAGATAAATAAATTAAGGTTTTTTAATTTGTTAAAAAGAGAAAAAAAAGGAGAAGGGTTTTTAAGGGTTGATTTGGTTTTTTATTTGAGGGAAATGAATTAATATTGATAATTTCACTAAATGACGAAATTTGACTTGTAACAATTTTTTGTCTTTTTGTCACAAGCAATATGTCACAAATTTTTGCATTCCTTTATCATGATATAATTTGTCACAAGCAATACATCACAAATTATATCATGACGTTGTGATAAAAGTCATTTTTGTATGAACTCTTCTATCAAAAAAACCATTTTTGTAGTACTAAGCAAATAGAATTGCTTCATTGTTTTTATCAGGTGCATTCTTTAACCTATTCACATTGACTTTGTATGTGTTGAATATTACTTTGCATTAGACATTGTTGTAGTTGTGTTTGATCGTGATTGGGGAACACATAGGATGTGTAATGTGAAGTGATTATGCTTGGATATATATTGAAGTGTTGTTGCTTTTTGTTTATCTTGATGTGCATATAATTTGTCATTTTAAATTTAAAATTTTTAAAAATTACATAAATTCTCTTATTGTTGAGTTTTAGCCTTTTTCTTCCTCAAAGCGAAATTGTGCAATAAAATTCATTGATTAACTTTTTTTCTCTGATTCTAGGCACAAATGTTTATTGCAAAAGTTAGATTTGTAGGATTATATGTAGTGTCTGCTTTAGATAGAGTTTCTTACTTGTTGAAAATTGTACTCTTAAGTGTTCGAGAAAATGTCTCATTGTAACGCTAATTTTAATTGAAACAAAGCTTTTTTAGATTTCAAAGAATTGCTTTTTATATGTTGAAAATTTACATATACTATAGGGCCAAGGATGTCAAGATAAGTTTTTTAGCTAAATCATTTAATAGTCATGTCTCTAAAGAATTAGTTGCTTAACATGATTAAAGGTTTGCTTATCATGATTAGAGTTTGGTGATAGTGCATAATAATAATAACTTTAAATGATACATTTGCATTTCAATTACTTTAATATTTATGGTTGTACTATATACTCCTATTAATTCCTTTTTCTTTTTTCAATTAATTTTTTAAGATGATGTATTTAGTTGAGGATAGGAAGTTTAATATAAATATAACTTTTATATAAATATAAATCTTCTTCAACCTTTTTGGTTCAGGAATCTAGTATTATCATGTCTAAACTTCCCAATCTTGTCGAGGCTTTGGCACAGTTACTGATTAGTTCATTATTGCAGTTGCTTAAATTATTATCTTGTTGTTAACATATATACAAATGATGATTGGTTATTGCAACTTACTTTATAAATAGGATCTCCCGAATCTTTGCAATGTATAAATTGCTTTTGTTTGCTTTAATATGATTACTAAAATTCTTGGGAAATTCATTGTCAAGTATATATCCCCGAATCTTTTGACGTAAGGTGAATGATATATCCTTGTAAAAATTTGTGCATGAAACTAAAACATCTGTTGTAAAAGTGTGAGTTGTATTTTTGTAAATTGAAATATTATAAACTTGGCTATTTTTATCTTTTAGATGTGACAATATTTATTTCTCTAGCTTTGATAAGTAAAACTACTTTTTACTATATATTGCACTAACTTTAGTCTATTACTGTAAAGCAATGTTTTTATCACGTAAAAGTTAAAGTGATAAGGTTTCAAGCTTAGTTATTTTAATTCAATTATTTACCATAAAAAGAAACATGAATTTGAAAAAGAGTGGCAGATTTTCTCCTATAAGAGTGGTTTTTAAATGGCTGTTTTTTGAAAACTTGATCTCAATTACCCCTCTAATGATTAAGTGTCCTTATTATTGGCTTGTAAATCCATAATACATTAAGGTAGTTAAGATTGGCAACCACGCCTTTACTTCAGAGCCTTTGTGGACTCTAAAAATTCAAAATCAAGTAGCTTCCTTTATATGACTACCTAAGCTATATATCACTATATTCTCTTTCATCTTGTGGTTCTTGTGCCTGTACCCATATTACATATACGAAACATCATTTGTAGAACAAATATAAATTTGATTCCAATTTTTTGTACTTCTAAATATCCTTTGCATTTTTTTGATATAGTGGTAAAAATTCGATTTCTTTCAATTTTTTTATTCATTTTTATAAATTTATTATGGTTTGTTCATTTCATTAATTCTCAATTTTTTAATTTTATTTAGATATTAAAATTAAATCCATGTATATCTAGAGTATATAAATATGTATTTGAAATACCATCATGTATTCATTTTTTCAAACTATGTCATGCCATCATATATCTACTAAAAATTATATGTAGTTTACTATAATTTTAGGAACTTCTTAATTCATTTATTTGTTGATGATGAAGACTATTTTCTTATTTGATATATTGTGGGCTTGAGAATATTTATTTTCATATAATTATGTTGATATGTTTTTTAGTATAATATGCATGTATTTCTCTTTACTTTCAAATGAATATTGCCTTCTTTTTTGTACCAAACTACTATCATCCAATGCTTTGGCAATGGTCATATTTATTTATCAATTTTTATTGTGTTAAAATTTGATTTTCTTAAATGGACTGCATGCAAGTTTAAAGAGATAGCTAATGCTGAGAGTTTAACTTACAACAATATAGCAAGATTAAAAGATGCATATCCATGTTTAATGTCAAATTTGTTATCTTACATTGAAGAAAAAGTTTTAAGTTATTTTGGTGAATTTAAGTTATTTTGATGAATTTAATGAACTTTTATGCTTATGTTTTGTGTAGGATTGAAGTGAGATTATGAGATTACTTCATTGAAAATCCATATACTTAAGCTTTCTTTCTGTTTGCCAAGAATTGATCAACACTTCTACTTTTACTTATGTTTTCGTTATACACATAATGTTTAACTTGTAGCTGCTTTTGTTCATAATAATTAATTTTATTTTTAGACTTAGAATTGTTTTTGTACTTATAGAATTATTCTTGGATTCAGAATTGAGTGGAAGATAGATGTACGAAAGTTATTGAATTGTGATTTGATGAATTGTAAAAAAATTTTGGTGTTCAATTTATAATATTTATGTTGCAGGTCAATTTTTATTAATATATTGCTAATAGTTTTAATAAGCTTAACATGTGAAAAAAAAAATGGCATTATTATTAGAAACAAAAATTAATTTTATTTTTAATATATGAAATATTCATTGATACTAATGTAATATCAATAAATAAGAAATCATAAATACCTTTTTGATAATATAAAAATCATGATACCATAGTCTTAATACGCTACTGACATATTGGGCACACTGAATATTGATACTTTTACCGTAATAATTTGTCAGGAATTGCTGGCTGGGGTTACCATGTTACCTTGAACATGTGTTAATAAAACATATTACCGATACTAATTTGACGTCAATAATGATCATTTTTCTAGTAATGTAGTGTCCGTTTGATTTGACTTTTTCATTGGCCAAAAAAGCTTTTTTAGTAATAAAAGTTCTTTTCGAATTTTTTAATGTCGTTCGGTTGACAATGAAAAAGAGTTTTTAGGAAATAAAAAAGCTATTTTCTTTCTATTAGAAGAAACTCAAAATTTAGGTTTTTGGCAATAAAAGTTTCCCAACTTTTTTAAAAGGTAAAATTATCTAAAATACTCTTATTTTATTTTAAAAATTTTATGTTATTTCTTTAAAATAAAACGTTAAAAATTTTCTATTAAAGTTGTTATTTAAATTTTTCTCAAAAATTATTTATAACAACCAAACGATTAGTAAATTTTTATTAAAAGCTCTACTCATAAAAGTTTTACGAGTAAAAGTTTTAAAAAATTCTATTTGAAATGTTATACCAAACAGAACCGTAGTGCTGTTGCTGCTCTTTCTTAATTTGCACATGCTGCATTGCTTCTTTCTGTTTTTGGTACACTAGTTGGTTGTTCTTAGTTTGCTAGTTTTTTCTTTTTGGCCTCCTGGCTTGTAGTTTTTGCATACTACTTTAGTGCCAAGTTCTGCTTTTCCATGTTTGGACAACTCTCTTTTGGACTTTTTCCTTCTTTGTACTCTTCTGACTATTCATTGATAATGTTGCCCTAGGCTTTGCTTGGAGTTTAGTTATATATATATATGTGTATATATATATATATATATGTTTACGTTGGTTGTAGTAAATTAAATTGATCATTTTCAAGATAAAATTTCATATTTCAAAAAAAAAGTTTTGATAATTCTTTAAAAAAACATTTTGATTATGATATAGTAAAATAAATTGAATTTAAAAGATTATGTAATTTATTAAATAAAATATTAATCAAAATTAAAAAATACTACTTATTAAATTTTAACAATCATCTAATTTATTAAATAAAATAATAATTAAAATTAAAAAATAATGTAAAATAAAAAATTATGAAAGATAATAAATTAAATTATCTAATTTGTTAAATAAAATATTAGTTTAAAGAAATCCATGCCAATAAAAAAATAATTTATTGAAAAATACTAATATCTAAGAAAAAGAAAAAAGATAATAATTTGTTTAGTAGATAAAAAAAAGACATTAAATATTCATATGCAACAAAATGAATTTAAATTTTAATTGTATCTTTTTACTATTGAAAATATTAATGTAATTTCTCATCTTCTGACATAGTTAAAATGGTATTTTTTTTGTAAATGCCCTTAGAAAGTATTGTTGTAATAGAAGGGAATCATAGAATATTTATCAAAGTTTAGGGGGTGATGAATTATTGGCCTAAAAGAAAATGTTATTGGCCATTGACCTTTGCAAGCACTTTCGGAAGATCGAAAACTCTTTTAGAATTGACTACCAATGACAAGGAATTCAATACTTGAAATCACAATTAGTGTACCTGCTCCATTTGTATTCTATCTTTCATTTCAAATTTGTCAACTAATTAATTATTAATATAAAAGAAAAAGAGAAAAATTTTGAGGTATGATAGAATTTGAAATTTTTAACCAATATATATTTAAAATTAAGTTGAAAATTCTCTCAAAATTCTTAGCTTCCTTGTAATTTGAATTCTAATTTTATCTCTCTTACTCCAATGGTGTCTGTTGATTTTATATTCCAATTTCGACCTATATAGCATTGCCTAATTTTTTTTTTTTTTTTAGGATAAGAAATCTCGAAAATCCTGGCGGATTGTCTTAGAAGAATTGTACTAGAATTGTCTCCCCTCAACAACATGATTTAGACCTAGGAGGCACATATCTAATGCTATGACTCTAGTGTCAAAAGACTATCAATGTTAAATAGGAAGATTAAGGATAGCAATGTCGCATTTAAAATTGATATTGCAAAAGCCTTTCAGACTCTACACTGCTCTTTTCTTTTGGAGGTTTTATCCAAATTTGGATTTCATAACTTTTTTATCCATTGGGTGAAGGTCCTTCTTTAGTTAGCCAATCTATTAGTATTTTTCAATCGTTCTCCTCGTGGCTATTTCCCTTGCAGTCAGCGGTTGCGGCAAAGGGATCCTTTATCTTGATTTATCAAATCTCTTGGAGGATGGCAAGATAAAGCAATCTCTAAGGCTGGAGGTTGCGCGTCTTTGACCCATCTTCATCAGTATAATAGACAATCTGCAATATCACACTCAAATTTAAAACCACTGTTTTTTTAAAAAAGAAATATTATTATATAAGAAGCAGTCGTATATATCTGTAGGTTGTTCGAGACAACTTCTTCTTATACACTGTTGCTAACTGTAAAATATAACTGTGTGAGCGAATTATAAATTCCAATTTTCCTTGAACAAAATTGGACGTTTAGTAAACTGTTTAAGTTGTACATGATACGCACTATAAAAGGAATGCCAGAAGGTACAATGAGTGCTTATTAAAAAATAATTAAAGTACACAAATATTATTAAAATAAAAAATTACATTTTAATTTTTGTTATACACGATCAGAAAGTTGCAGCATGCATGAAAAATAAATGAAGTGGATTCTTTGCTTCTGCGTGCATGTTGTTTCCATTAATTTGTTGTATTACTTTTATAATTTTAAGGGAGAATGCTCATTACCCCTACTTTTTAAATCAATGCTCTATTATTTTCTATATTTTTTTTAATGTCTTATTATCTTTTTAATTTTTTTTAATTTTATCCTTTAATTCAATTAGTTTACAAAATGGTAAAATCGAAAATATTTAAAATATTAAAGAGTAAAATTAGAATTCAAACGAATGATGAAATATTCAAGAAAATATAGGGGACAATGGGGTATTAACTCAAAAAATAAAGGATAATGGACGTTCTCCCTAATTTTAACATTGTGCTTTTCCAACGAAAAATCACTAATTAACTTTTACACCAGCAAGCATAGAATTTAATATATCATACTTAATTCAATGTTGTTCAAAAGTATATTTACTTTCTCGTAATTAAACAAAGTTTTATCCTTTCCAAAAAATTTTATGTTTGGAATATTTTGCTCTCTCTTTTTTCCCTCATAAATAGACTACAATTCTGATTTATATCTCACCTGTATCTCAACAAATCATTCAAGAATTTTGCTTGCAATGGTTAGTTTTCTTGATGACGATGGTATGTACATATGTTCCTCCATTTCTCTTTCTCTTTCTAGTTCGTTAATTATTTGTTCTATAAATGGCAGAGGTGACAAGAACAGTTTCAGGTGCACCACCAACCCATTACACAATCAAAATTCAATCATTTTCATTACTACTGAAAAATTCAATCGACAAATATGAATCCGGGGAATTTGAAGCCGGAGGCTACAAATGTTATAAGTTCTCAAACGATATATATTTATATATATATATATATATATATTTAAGTTGTATTGGGTGCTTTATTTTATTTTCTGTACTGTTGTTGCAGGAAACCGATTTTCTACCCAAGTGGAAACACGAAGCAGAATGTGACAGACCACATTTCTGTCTACATAGCAATGTCTGACACAAGTTCCCTGCAACCTGCAGGTTGGGAAGTCTATGCAGTTTTTAGATTGTTTATGCTTGATCAGAATAGGGACAAGTATTTCATACTTGATGGTTATTAATTGATTAATTGATTAATTTATTAAATGCATCATTTACAATAAAATTCATTTATATAATTCATATCTCTGTCAAATTGCAGTTGTAAGCTTAATTAATAATATGATATAATGTTTGGTTGGCAAGAACAGATGGAACAGGAAAGGAGAAAAGATTTTATGCATTAAAGCATGAATGGGGTTTGATCGCTTCATATCACTTAAATTTTTAATGATGCTTCAAATGGATATCTGTTGGAGGACACTTGGTCTTTGGTACCCATGTTTTTGTTAGAAAAGAAAGAAGGAAAGGCAAAGAAGAGTGCTTATCAATGATCAAAGATGCTCCAACTACTAAACATCTTTGGAGGATCGAAAACTTCTCCAAGTTGGATAAGGAATGTTAAGATTCCTCCGTATTCGTTGTTGGAAAATTTTATGAAATAAATAGTGAAAAAAAAGACAGGAGATTTAAAAAATTTATATGAGTAAACGGTTTTAATAAAAATAAAAGGAAGGAATAGAAAAAATACCTCTTGATGCTTTTAAAATATTTTTGTTGTAGACTTTCTTTCACCAATAGTTTTCAAGCCAATCCTCCAGTGGTTGTCGTAAAGAGAAGAGTGGGTTTCTATTTTCATACAATAGTGATTTTGAAAAAAATTAGTTTTTCTCTGTAGTATACGTTAAAAAAAAACTTTTTTTTTTAATCGCTACCAGTTTTCAACCCTTTTTGTTTTTTATATCACTTCTATTTTAATTAAAATAATTTTAATTATAAGAATTAAATTAATTTAATTAATTAATAACACTTATTAATTAATTAAATATGTACGACAATCCTAATAGAAGTAGTATTTTAATTAAAACAACTTCAATGAAAATCAAATTAATTAATTGATAACATTTATTAATGAATTAAATTTTGTAAAACAACTTCTAGTAGAAGTAAAATTCTAATTAATTCAAAATTAATATTTAAAAGAAACGATGAAGAAGATAAATATCTCTATGAGAATTTACCTATTTAATTTCTCAAATTAAATTATTTGGATAATAATGAAAGATACTTATATTAAAATATCTTACGAATTAATTAATTCTTAAATTAATTAAATTCAAATTAAAACACATATTCTAGAAAACTATTTTATGGACATACAAAAATTTAGTGTAATAATTTTGTCCATTGTATTATTTATTACACTGATTTAAGAGATAGTATTGGGGACCTATAGACCAACAATTTCAATCTCCAATAAATTTAGATAATTAATTAAACTTTTTAATTAATTAATCTAATTTATTAATTCCAGTATTATTTTATTAAAAATCTAGAATTGAACTCTTAAAATTATAAATATACTTTACTCAGAAAACTTTGAACAGTTCATTGATATAATCATTATATGTAGTTCAACCTTTCATAAACGGTCCATAATTAGAGTCAGATTAATTTTCCGTTTTATTCCTCTAATTACATCTTTATCTTTAAGTTCTATTAATTCTTTATTGAACGATTAATTTATAAAGTAATTATAAATTGAGCGCTCAAACTATTCAATTTCAAGATTAACACTTAAGAGAACCAACTTTTTGACTTTTAATAGGAAGTAATGGATTCCATATCTGTATGTCACATTTCCAGCTATTTATCTTATTAAATCTCCAAGATATGAATGTTAAGCTTGTGTTAGAATAAACCTCAACAAATGACTCAAAAGATTCAATAACATAAACATGAGTTTATGACTACTCAGAATTAAGATTAATCTGCATTTGATTATCTATTGACATTGTTTGAATTCTCAGTTAGTAACGAAATGTATATGTGAATTCAAAATATATTTAGTCCAGTCCTATATAATCATATTATATAAAGTGTCTCCACCATAATCTCACTACATTGATGGTTCTGATAAAATTATCACATTCTTAATGTTAGTAGACTGCACTAGTAATATTTAATTAAAAAACCTAACTTGAATTATCTTATTACGGACTATTTCAATTTATTATCCATAATCTTAATCCTCTTGTATATATAACACTTATATACATTAAGCTTATGTTACATAAACAAAGTAGGATTTTTCTGATATTAAATATAAACATAATTAAGTAAAAAGACATGTTAATTTTATTTATTCCAATAATGTACAAGTTACATGCTTTTAGGGCACTATCCCTAACAATCTCTCACTTGCCCTAAAGCAGGTGAAACATATCTCTTAATCCCATGCCCTCTAAGTGACCCTCAAACGTTTTGGCTAATAATGCAAAGTTGTGTTCTGATGCTATCTTCATAATTGTCACATCACTTCAATGCACGATCTCTATGATAAGGTGATATTTCCTCTCTATATGCTTCCCTCTTTTATGGTTTCTCAGTTCTTTCGAATTCGCCACTGCCCCATTGTTGTCACAATGTAGGGTCAATGGTTTATTTATATTTAGAACTATTTCTAGATTAGTAAGGAACTTCTTGAGCCATACTGCTTCCTTAGCTGCTTCACAAGCTGCTATATATTAAGACTATAGCTCTACCACCAAAAGTGAACACTGATTCAGACGTCAACTTTTGTGTGTCTTTATCTGATTGAAAATTAGACTCCGTGTAACCATTAAGGTTTAGGTCTCCACCTAAATATACAAAGCATACAGTTTCTTGTTCTTCTAAGATACTTGAGAATATGCTTTATTACAATCTAATGACTCAATCCCGAGTTGGATTGGAAACGACTGACTATTCCTACTGCATAGCAAATATCAAGCTTTGTACACAACATGGCATACATGAGGCTGCCTACTGTTGACGTATAAGGCACCTCTCTCATGTCCTCTTCCTCCTAAAGTGTCTTAGGACATTGCTCCTTAGAAAGAACAACTCCATGTCAAGTTAATAAATGACCCTTTTTAGAGTTTTGCTTCGAAAATCGCATAAGCACCTTATCGGTGTACGATGCTTGAGAAAGTGGCAAGAGTTTGTTCTTATGATTCTGAATAATCTGGGTCCCAAAGACATAACTTACATCTCCCAAATCTTTCATTTGGAATTGATTGGCTAGCCATTTCTTTATGCTAGATAATGTATCCACATAATTTCCAATGAGTAGAATATCATCTACATAAAGTATTAGGAACCCCACTTTCTTTTCTTTGATGTACTTGTATACATAAGCTCATCAATGTTTTGCTTGAAACCATAAGATTGGATTGTCTAATCAAATCTCAAGTTCCAAGATCTTGAAGCTTGCTTAAATCCATAAATATACTTAAGTAGCTTGTAGACTTTCTGCTACTGGCTTTTCATCACAAACCCCTTCTATTGCACCATACAGATGCTTTCATCCATATAGCCATTCAGAAAAGCTGTCTTGACATCCATTTGCCATATCTCATAATCAAGACATACAACAATGGATAAGAAAATACGAATAGATTTAAGCATTGCCACTGGCGAGAAAGTCTCCTCTTAGTCGACTCACTCCTTTTAGGTATAACCTTTTGCCACTAGCCTTGTTTTAAAAGTCTCTACTTTCCCATCCATACCTCTTTTTCTGTTGAAAATCCATTTACCCCCAATAGGCCTGACATATTCAGGTGGATCTATAAGTTCCCAGAATGGATTTTTTCTTATCAAAATCCTCCATTGCATGCTTGTATATCAATGGATCATCTTTGTTTGTATTGGATACAATAACTTGTGCTTCTTCGTCCTCTCTATAGTGAGCAAGTAGTCTCGCGACCCTCTTACTATGTCAAGGCATCATAATGTTTTGATTAAGAACAGTGGTTTCCTGATTAAGAATAGTAGTCTCTATAGCAGCAGGCCTTGTTATTGGCTTGAATCCAATTATCATATCACTCTCGTACATTACGAGGTGCATTGGCAGTAGGTTCTGGAGGACATTCCTCAAGGAGAACAAACTCACATATCAGCACTCTATTCATATTACTCTTCCATTTTATAAATTTTTTACCATTTAACTTTTCTTTTGCAAGTAAAGCGATAATGGGATTGGTTGCAGACATAATTGTTGAAATAAATAAATATAATATTTAATATACTTAACTTAATATCACAACATTTTTCATAATAGTAAACATAATGCATGACGTATATGATAAACACATAATTAAATTACTAAACCACGATGATTCAATCTTGCAATTAATATGTTGCCGTAGGGTAGGTCACACTAATGTAATTGAATTGAGACTATCTCAATTAATAAATGAAATTCAAAATATCTCATATTTTCAGTCATTTATTAATTACCGCTATTTTTGGTCAAGATACAATTAACAATTTAATTTGTATCTTTATGACTGTAACCTATTATTTTGGATTCTAATAACTTAACTAAAAAATGCCGCCATAAAGTAGGTCAAATTTGAAATACATTATCTAAACCCTATCACTAGAAAGCCAACCTCGGTATTTATATAGATAGACACCCTCCGTAGGGAGGATGAAATCTAAGCGTCACGAGGCGCTACCTATATATCACGGTGTTGTACTAACAATGGAGACTATGTTGTATATTGTCATTTATCTCTCTCCCACTCATTATTTTAAAAACTATGTATTTCTTATTATAAAATATTTTATGTTTTATAATCCTAGTAAATTATTTTTATCTCATATTAATAATTACTAGATATATAGAATCAATTCTATGTTGGTTGATTATTTAGATTAATAGAATCCAATCTAATTGGGCCTAAGTTTATAATTTATTCCAATCTAATTGGACCTAAAAATTTAGGACAATCTACTTCTATTAATATGGGCCTAAATAATTACCATATATTTAATAAAATCACATTTTATTAAAAATAGAATAATATAGGCTAACCTAAAATTTAACAATTAATTTAGAAAAGCTCAATTAAATAAATGAGATAATTACCGGTTTAATTATAAAACGTAATTACCCATTATTTAATTTATTATTCTATTCAATTAATCTAATTAATTATAATCATTATTCATATTTAATTATTAAATAGAAATGATGACATGTATGCATGACATTCAATAATAACAATGAGTGGGTATTATGAATGGCATGTTATTATGCATGATCATGTTATCATATCACATAACTCATAACAATAATAATTAACAATTAATTAACTTTGGCTGGACCCCTAGGATATTTAATTACAAACCCAAATAATTAATTAAAATTACAAAGGTATATAGACTTGCAGACCCAAATAAAATAGCAGTCTTTTAAAATTCACAACAGGTCTATTTTGATAAATCTTTATGAATAAATGTTCATATGAGTTCAAAAACTTTTCTTAAGCCCAATATTTAATTATAGCAAGACAATTCAACTTTCGAACTTTTTTTTAATTTAAATTTAAATTTAAATAGCCCAAAAAGCCCAAAAAATAATATATCTAAAATAATTATTTTTTACCAAACCCAAAAATAAAATTTAATTAAAATTTAAATTCTGCCATAAGGCTTTTATGAAAATAGAGTAAAAGGGACTTAATTGATAATTATAAAAAAATTTCATGCTCTAATTTTTTCCCAGGTAGAAGAATTCTTGCCAGATGCTGCTTCAATAGGGCGCTAACTTTCAGCCCCTATTATTGCCTTGCAATTTGCGGCAGTGAGTACTTTACCCACTGAAACGCCCTCTTCTCTTCTATTTTGTATTTTAACAAATGCCAATTTCAAGATTTGCCAAATAATTGTATAATAAAAATAAATTACATTGAACCTATACCCTTTATGGGTTTACAAAATTTTTAATCTAATTAAAATAAAATATTGATTAAATATAAATCCTAGGGAACCATATAATTAAGGACCAAAGAATGATATACAAAATTTATCGTATGACAAATTATACCATTCATCAAAGTAAATAAAAAAAAAAAATGCAATACCCACTCATGCATACATCAAAGTTAAAACCCTATATTCGTATAAACGTGGCTCTAATACCAAATGTTAGAAAATTTCATTAAGTAAATAGTAAAAAATTAAGTCAGGAGAGTTAAAAAATTTATATGAGTATACGGTTTTAATAAAAATAAAAGGAAGAAATGAAAAAGATACCTATTAATGCTTTTAAAATATTTTTGCTTCAGGTTTTTCTTCATCAATGGTTTCCAAACCAATCCTTTAGTAGTTGCCGTAAAGAAAAGAGTGGGCTTCTATTTTAATATAATGGTGATTTTGGAGAAAACTAATTTTTCTCTATAGTACATGTTAAAAAGAAAACTCTTTTCTTTTAATTGCTACCGAGTTTCCTTTATATCACTTCTATTTTAATTAAAACAAATTTAATTATAATAGAATTAAATTAATTTAATTAATTAATAACACTTATTAATTAATTGAATATGTAAGACAATCCTAATAGAAGTAGTATTTTAATTAAAATAATTTCAATTAAAATCAAATTAATTAATTAATAACATTTATTAATTAATAAAATTTTGTAAAATAACTTCTAATAGAAGTGAAATTCTAATTAATTCAAAATTAATATTTAAAAGAAACGATAAAGAGGATAAATATTTCTATGAGAATTTATTAAAAATTAAATTAAATTAAATTATTTGAATAATAATGAAAGATATTTATCTTAAAATATCTTACTAATTAATTAATTCTTAATTAATTAATTAAATTCAAATTAAAACACATATTCAAGAAAACTATTTTCTGGACATATAAAAATTTAGTATAATAATTTTGTCCATTGTATTATTTATTGCACTGATTTAAGAGGTTGTATTGGGGACCCGTGGACCTACAATTTCAAGCTTCAATAAATTTAGATAATTAATTAATCTAATTTATTAATTTTAGTATTATTCCACTAAAAATTTGGAATTGAACTCTTAAAATTATAAATATAATTTACTTAGAAAACTTTAAATAGTGCATTGACATAATCACTACATGTAGTTCAACCCTCTATAAATAGTCCATAATTAGAGTTAGGTCAATTTTTCGTTTTACCCCTTTAATTATATTTTTATCTTTAAGTTCCATTAATTCTTCATTGAACAATTAATTTCTAAACTAATTATAAATTGAGTGCTCAAACTGTTTAATTTCAAGATTAACATTTAGAACCATCTTTTTAATTTCTAATAGGAAGGAATAAATTCTATATCTGTATGTCCAATTCTCAGCTATTTATCTTATTAAATTTTCAAGATAGGAGTGTTGAACTTGTGTTAGAACAAATCTTAACAAATAACTCAAAAGATTTAATAACATAAACATAAATTTATGACTACTCAGAATTAAGATTGATCTACATATGATCACCTATTGATATTGTTTGAATTCTCAGTTAGTAACGGAATTTATATGAGAATTGAAATTATGTCTGGTTCAGTTCTATATAATCCTATTTATAAAATACCTTTACTATAATGTCACTATATTGACAGTTTGAATAAAAGTATCATATTCTTAATATTAGTGGACCGCACTAATAATATTTAATTAAAGAACTTAACTTTCATTAATTTATTACATACTATTTCAGTTTATTATCTATAATTTTAATCTTTTTATATATATACATTTATATATACTAAAATTATGGTTATATAAACAAAGTAGGATTTTTCTGATATTAAATATAAACGTAATTAAGTATGAAAAAATGTTAATGTTATTTTTCCCTAACATTCGTCGCCGGAGATCATAAATGGTATGTATGATATCGCATCATTCACTTTAATTGACTTAAGTTTCCACGTACTTGCAGTGGGGGTAAATTGGTTAATACATGCAGGAAGATACAGCTGTATCCAAAGTGAAGACAGCAAGGATCTGGCAGTCATGTTTCTCTGTACCTGGCTTTGGCAGATTCAACAACTCCTCCAGGTTCCAAGATCCATGCAGACTTCACAATACGAATCCTAGATCAATTACAGGGCAGGCACTATTCTGCTAAAGGTAAGGGTAAATTAGTGTGTTTATATATATATATATATGTATGCATGTATTTATGTTCGTAATAGAGAGAAGTAAAGATTATTTGTCTTTTGATACATAGTATATATATGTGTGGCATGCAGCTGATTACTGGTTGAGAGAGACAAACAAAGAACGGGGTTGGGCAAGATATATTTCATTCAGCAACTTAAATCTCTCAGGCAGTGGCCGCATGGTGAAGGATGTGTGCCTGGTGTAAGTAGAGGTTATTGTTCCTGGAATTTCGACTCCTATGTAATGTAATGTAACCAAGTTTATTAATTCATTTGTAATAACAAAAAATCCGGTAAGTAGTCTACTCAACTGAATACTGTCGATAAATAGAAGAAATTACTCATGGATACTCTTTTTTCTTTAATTACTTATATATGAGGGTATATATTTTAACTCGTGAATTCACAACTGGTTGGATGAATATATAATCAAACTCAAACACACCCTACGTGCTGAATACGAGATCACTATGTATATATATAGTGTTTGGAGGACAAGAAAGTTGAGAGAGAAATGAAGGCAGGGGTAATGAAGTACCATCTCTAATTTCAAATTAACTTTATCTTAGTTTGAACTTTTTACGTGAGAGAACGACAAATAAAAAAATAATTAACGTAATATTTCTTATTTTATTTGCAACAAAAAAGGGACAACTTCGTTATAAACTTTTATTTATTTGCAGCAACACAAATAATCTGCTGTGGTCTCCCTACATTTTCTATGGAAATTATTTCTGTTACATGAAAATGTACATAGTTTATTTTTTATTTTTTATTTTTTTTGGGTAGTGTACATTGGTTGTTTCTCTTTTAATTTTTGAATTATTTATGTATTCAAATAAGAATTCCCTACAATAGATTTAAGGTTTTCAAGTTTAGTGTTAAAATTTTTTATTTTATTTTTTTTTGAAGTGACTTGATTTTTGTACATTTTGACCTTATATGTATGTGTGTGTGTGTATATATATATATATATATATATATATATATAACGTTACATTAACCCCAATTCCCTACAATTAATGAAATCAAGAAATCAAATTAACTCAAAATTTTGGATGAAATTCAACAATTAATTAAAATACTTCATCTGTCGTTACAAGCAAGTAATTACTTAATTTTTCTGCAAAATCAGAATTGTATATTCTTCATTTTCATTCCTTTTGCATGAACTAATTGTCAAGGAATTAATAATATATTCCACTACAATCACCATTAATTAATTCTCTGCAAGTGAAACACTCAAGGAATATCTTAATCCCGTCCTAGCTCTCTAAAACCCTAATTGGAAGCAATTCTTTTCTTCCAAAAATAAAAACTTGAAAACATCTTCTACCCTAGCTAGTTTTCTTTTCTTTTGTATCACCAGGTTTGTTATAATAGATGAATACTATTTCACTTGTTGCCATGGATAGTGTATTTGTTGAAGAAGATGGTATGCACGTTTAATTTAATATTCTCTTTTGCGTATTTTGTTAGTGTTTATTTAATACCATATTTTTGAAGATGGTATGCATTGTTTTACCATTACCTACTAATTAAAATTTCTGCGTATAAACTTAGTATTATAGTTGTTTAAGAAGAGATCTTGTGTTTAATTTCCTCACTGTGACCTGCCTTATTTTGTATTTGTTTGAGCATCTTTCTCAATGTCTCGTTTGGCATCAATCAAGCACATGGGGAGACCAAGACCTATATTTGTCTTGTTTGACATTTCATCTTGCAGTATGTTATGAAATCTTTTTGGTACTTTACTATTATTTGGACCCTTGCCTATTAATGTCAAAATAACAATTTTGTCTTTAGTTTGTATCTATTTGACTTTCTCTTGATTGTTTGGTATCTATCTTGCACGCAAGGGGTCTATTTTTGTCTGTCTTGTTTGATATTGATCTTGCCTTTTAATACGTAATTAACACTTCATTTATTGTGTGCCTCCGGAAAATAAATATGTATGCAATAGAAATTGTTAGCTTAATTATCATTTTCTTATATATGGTTGTTACATATACATTAATTGTTACTAAACAGCAGTTACAAGATCTTTTCCACATCTGCCACCAACACATTTCATAATAAAAATACCGTCGATTTTCATCACTTGAAAATGAGAAAAACGAATTCTGCGATTTTGAAGCTGGACACTACAGATGGTACTACATATATATGTATATTAATTTGGATCTTTTCGCTATATCTACAAATATTAATTTGGATTTACTGAAATCGAATTATTGCTGAAAATTATTGCAGGAAACTCGTTCTCTACCCAAATGGAAATAAGGGAAAGAATGTAAAAGACCACATCACTTATTGGGAATTTCAAACACAGATTCTCTCAGTTTCGGTTGGGAAGTGTGAGCAATTTTTCGTCTACTTTTATCAGAACAATGATAGGTTCTTGGTAGTCCAAGGTTAATCATTTATATTTTACAATATTTGCACCTGATAAGTTTTTCATAGAGAAAAAGAGAAGAGTATGCATAGATAATATCTATAAATAATTTTCTAATAATTTGATTTTTATAAGTTTTTTGTGATGATGAGGTACCTTGATGGCATAGGAAAGGAAAGAAGGTTTCGTTGATTGAAACATGAGTGGGTTCTGATGAATTTGTATCATTTGAAGATTTCATTGATGCTTCAGATGGATACATTATAGAAGATTCATTTGGTTTTGGAGCAGAAGTCCTTTCTAAAGAAAGAAATGTAGCCAAAGGAGAATGCCTGGCAATGATAAAAAATATTACAACTTTCAAGCATGTTTGGAAGATTGAAAACTTTCAAAATTGACTACCAATTACAAGGAATCAGAATTATTCACTGCTGGAAATGACAAATGGTATACTTGCTCCTTTTTGTATCCTATCTTTGATTTCAAACTTGCCAACTATTAATTATTAATATATAATAAAAAAAAAAGAAACTATTAATTATTAATTTGGAGGGTATGTTCGAATTTGAAATTTTGACCAATATATATCATAATTTTGTAGAATTCAATTCCATCACACTCCAAGAGTAGATAATAAAATTTATCTTATCATAATTTTTTCACGTTGGTGATTTCAGGAAAATATTTATTTGTCCCAGCGGAGGAGGTGCTAAACTAATACACGAAGAAGTGATCACATAAACTGGAATAGTGCCCATGAACAAATTAGGCTTCAAGGTGTAATTGCCACTGGATATTGAAACATCCGAGCAGGGCGTTTTATCCTCAATGCAACAAGAAGCGATCATTCATCAATCAATAACCACCAACAAATCCTTTTTCAATTTCTCAAATCAGGCAATGATCACAAAAACCAGGTTAAGAGACAGTTTAGTAGAAGAAAGATAAAAAAGAATGCGTAAATTTTAGGATTTAGCTCAACAGTGTGGATCAGAGGAAGACTTTAGATCATTCTGGAGTTGTAACACCATGATCTATTTTTATATAATTGAACACATGGTTGTCTAGCTAAGTGGCTAAAAAAGACTTCCAGGTATTCACTCACTAGCTTAGGAAGTTTCACAAGTGAATTTCCCAATTGAACTGTCATTTAGAGATTGTTCGGGCTACATCCGTAGGGTATTCTCCAAGGATACGACAATTTCATCTAATGTGATTTCCTGGTGATAATAGCCACTTGAAAAATAATGCCTCACTCATAATGCCAGATAAACTTGACTTCAGCAGGCATATTTTGGAGAATAAATATGACATTTTCTTATACTTGCTCCACACATTTCTTGTACAGTTCTATAGACATTTTCCAAACAAAATACTGACATTCTAGCCATTCCTGGCAGAGAATAAATGCATTCCATACATTTATCAGAGGAGCATCATCCTCTTCCTCCCAACCTTGCTTCTCTTCTTCATCTTGAGCAACTTCTTGGTCTTACCCACTGACTGAATCTTCTTATTCACTTAAATTGAGTTTTCATCAGAGTCTCTTTCCCTCAATATTACGCTGCGTCCGTGGGACGTCCCCTACTTGTTACAGTGATCCCTTCTTTTTCCACTGCAACAGTTTAACCATTTAGGCTATCAAGTAGTCTTAAAGACAAGGGACCGGTTTGATGATAACCTTATCCATAAATGAAAAGAATATGCTTTGTGGAAGCAGGGATGCAGATACGTGAATTTCAAACAAAGGCTGCACATTATTCTTGTGCTTATGAAGCAACTGAAAGGCTAAACTATTTTTTCTGAACACGTTTTTCACTCCAGCCATCACATGCAGTAACTGCCATTTAAAATAATTTTCTACATTAGTGGTAGCGTTGCCAAGAGCCTTGTACCGTCTCCCATGCTACCACTTGAGATCCAATCAATTTGGACAGGAATGAAAGAGATGTAAAAGAATAGAAAATGAACATACTGAGTTGCATTCGAATCTTAAGAAAGTGAGTAAATGCAGTGGTTGATGATAAAGCCACAAGGGGAATTCGAACAAATCATCAAAGTCATTACTTCAGATCAACGAGACTTAGATAATGCCCTAGGGTTGAACAACCCTACTTAATATACAAGTTATGGTATTTCTAAATGATAACATCATAAGAGAACCTCTTACATTTCCAGGATATAGGCTGTAGGAAGTTTGGAGACAAAACGGAGCACAGCACCTTCTAGAAAAGAGAGCTGTTTTGGAGCATCTACAAATGCATATTCGATACCTTCCTCAACAATTTTTAAGATCTCTGATCTATGCTTGTTCCTAGCAGCACCGACATATGGTCGTGAAAGTTCAGCAGACAACTACCTTCCATTCTACAAAAGACTTCTCTGTCAAGGAATCATCATCGCTTCCGGAAAATTCCACTGCATGCCGATGGTAGGCCTATTTAAATCCAAATAAGGCAAAAATTATCAGTAAAGAGTTTAAACCCAGAAACACATACCAAAATGCATGACAGAAGATATTAATGGTAGATATTGGTCTCTAATTATTTGTAAATAATGAATGGAATTAAGCTCTTTTGGTTAACCCGCGACAATTACTGTGAAAAAAAAAAATTAAGAAAATCTGAGGATAAAAAGCATTGGAAGACTGTTCGAGCAACAAGGTCACATTAGTAATTAAATCGCATTTAGTTTTGCTATGTTGTAAACTTGATTAGGCTTAAAATAAGCAAATGATTGTGATATGGAATTTAGCATTCTAAAAGGCAATAGGTAAGCCCTACCTTTTCATTGCTTATAAAAAGATCTTCCAGATATCATCTGTTGCCTTCAGCTCAGTGACCAGATGCTTGACAATCTGTTTAACATTTGTTCCATTCGTCAGAAAATGAGAAATGATCTCTGGACCAAGGTACTCTTGCATTCACAATCACAATGTGCATAGTACATATCCTTAGGGAAATCTCAAACAAGAAATTAATGTTAATAGCCCAACTGTGAGAAACAGCAAACCACTACCCGACGGATTAGACAAAAGTATCGCAGTCTCCCACATAGAAGAAGAAAAAGAGGTGAGGTGGGGAGGGAAACCCCTACCTCAAATAGTATGCACAAACACATTAACTCCCTATGAAAAATGTTTCCGATCTATTTCCACCCAGCTACGAAATTGCGTAGGTTGAGTGTTTTAAACACACGTGTCTTCTTAAGAGTCTATGAGAGATTAAAACTAGCAAATTTTTAAGAGCTATCTAGCTTAACGCCGGATACTTTTTTACTGATTCCAAAAGGAAATTTCTTTCCTCCTCATTATGGAATGGCCTTAATTCGGTCTTGGAGACTTTCACTCAAGGATCAGTTTGGATTATTGGGGACAGCAGAAGCATTAATCTTTGGCATGACAATTGGTTGGGCTCTCTTATTCTGCCAAGACATGAACACACTCAGTTTAACACGACGATTTCGTCGGTGATTATAGAAGGGAGGCCGCAACTTCTGCGCTTCTTCTTTCAAGTTTTCCCACAGTTGGAAGAACCTATTCAGAATATCATTCTCCCTAAGATCTCTGAACCTGATCGCCTGGTTTGGAAATCATATATCTAGAAATGGTGATCATTCACTCAAAGAAAGTTACGAGTGGGTTAGAGTTCCTCAGGATGTTCAGAAGTGGTGTTCAGTGTTATGGAAAGGATTTATCCCCTCGAAATTCTCCTTTCTAACATGGCGCATGCTTCAATACAAAATACCCGTGGATGATTGTTCTTAGGTCACGTGGAATCTGTACAGTTTCTGCTTGCTTCCTATGTTCAACATTTTCCAATTCGGAGTCGGTCGATCATCTATTTATCTCTCGCAATTTCGCGAGACGTATCTGGATATGGTTCTATGCTCTATTTCGCATATCTATTCCTTCTTTGACTATAGTCTCAGATTTGAGGATATGGATGGAGGGATAGCGTTTCAGTTCTCAGTTATATAATATCTGGATCACAGCCTCATGTTTTGTTTTACATTCTACATGGAAAACAAGAAACCGCTTGCGCTTTGACAATATAGCTCCATCCTTTCGTCACCTACAAAAGGACACTCTTGCTCACATCCGCTACCTTGCCAGACTTTGTCTTCGGCACGGACAGATAGATTCATTCAGATATGGAAATCCCCTGGCAACTTGGCAAAGCCCCAAAGGCTTTGATTCTCATTTGGAATCCTCCTCACGGACGGTCTTGCTAAAGGTAATCCAGGCGTATCAGCATGTGGCGACTTATTTTGAGATAGTGATGTAAGTTTCTGGGAGGATTTGCACTTGTGCTTGGCCATCAAAAAACCTTCCATACAGAGAGAATGGGGGTTATATTGGCTGTGGAAATTGCTTATGCATGGGGGTGGTTCCATATATGGCTAGAGAGTGACTGTCTACCAGTTGTTCATCTTTTGTTGAATGACACTCTTCGCCCTTCTTGGTCTTTGCAAAACCGACGGATGAATTGCAAACATTTGATATCTAAAATATCCTTTCGATGCTCCCACACCTTTCGGGAAAATGCCGTTGCTGATTCTCTAGCTAATTTGGGATTGCAACATGAAACTTTACACTGGTGGCCTTCTCCTCCCGCTATGATTCTGAGTTTATTATCCCACAATGGAAATAGATTCCCAAGTTATCGATTGTGATAATCTTTAATTCTGCATGGCCACCTTTGTTGTGGAAGAATTTTAGGGTCTGATTAGATATTCCCCCGTTTTGTTTGTACTCTTCTTTTATTTTAATGAATTACACCATCAAAGGCTTGCTTTTAAAGAAAAAGAAAAAGAAAAAATTTAGGTGTTCTATTAGTTGTAATCGAATTTACAACAGTATCCATGATGACATCTCTATTCGTCTCTCGAACATACTTTCTATTCATGTCTTATTCTTTTGGATTATCTGTGACATATACTTTAGAAGTGTGATATATAATTTTTTAAATAATTCTAAATTTGCACTCAACTTGAAATAAATTGAAATTTAAGGGATAATTATTCAATCCGGCTTCATTAAAGTGTGAACTTTTTAAAATGCTGTTAATATGTTTTTCACTAGCATGAATGAAATAAGTTAAGCAGACAAAAATATCAGGCATAGTAGCACAGTGCAAATGCAGAAGTAACTTGAGATATTGAGCTGTTGTTCACAAAGTTTCCAAAACTTCTTCACAACAGAAGACCTAGACAGTATCCCAACTCTTCCAGCTTGGTTGAAGAAAAACTTGTCATTCTAAACAAAGACCACATTTTTGCAAGTAAAATACAAACCTCGCATACATCATACACATCGATAAATCCAAAGCTGAAGAATTTAGTGAAAAACATATCAACAGAATTCTTGAAACTAGAATGCATGTATATCAGGGTAAAAACTACTTACTTTGCAAGCTAGTTGATGTTTTCTCCCTCCCCCAATATCAGAAAGGATATTAAGAAATTTCTAGAGTTCCTTAAACAAGGTGTTACATTTGTTCAAGATAGATTCTAATTCAAAGATAGTTGTGGAAGCTAAAGTGGAGTACAAAGTGTTGGAAGGTGGAGAGCTTAGTGTCATGGCCTCACTCTCTTCACCCACTTCAACTGTGCTGCGCTTAGCAACTCCACTTGCTAAGCAAGCTTTCGACACTCGCAATACGTTAAATCAAAAGTTTTGTATGAAAGAGAGCACAAAGAGTTTGAGTGAAAAGAATTTATACAAATTAAATTTATTGCTTGATTGCTTGATTTGGGCAAATGAGGCGTTACCTATTTATAGGAGAGTTTACATACAATGGATGGCCAAAATTGCACCTCACAATAAATTTTTGAGGGTTAGGATTGGCCTTTTAAAAAGATCATAGAAAATATTTATACAATGGTAAAATATAGAGTTATCCATACAATTCTAGAACTTGGGTCAATTGGGTCACCATTCTAAAAGTTGGGCTAATTGGGCTAACATTAGGCTTTATGTACACCAATGCTAATAAGGAAAAATACATGGATTTTTGGCCCAAATGCTTCATTATCTACTCAATCCGGTCTGTCAAGGAGTCATCTTGTCAAAGCTCACACACCCGCTTGTTTCTAATTTTCCTTAACACAAGTGTTGCCCGCACAAAGTCTCAGTCACAGGTCACTATTTACACGCACTGTTCACGCGAGTGTGACATCCTCCCCAACCTAAATGCGTAACGTTCTCGTCACGTCTTTCTCACAGAACCTATTTATATGCTCTTGAAATTGCCATATTGCGTCTTTATGTTCCCAAGTAACCTCGTTTTCGGGCAATCCCTTTTACTTAATGAAGTATTCCATATAGTTCGGCGCCTCTCGTTTTCGAACTCGTCGGTCAGTAAGGATGCACTCAACCTCCTTTTCAAAAGAGGTTAATACAGCAGTTGGAGCCCGTTTTGACTCCCCTTGGCTTGGGTCTTCCTCATCCCCATGATAAAGCTTCAACATGCTTGCATGGAAGACAGGGTGGATCTTTAATTTTGGAGAGAGTCGAACTCAATATGACACTTTGTGCACTTTTTTTACGATCGAGAATGGCCCCTCATAACGTCAAACCAGTCTCTTGTGTACCTTTTGTAATGCCTTGAATTGTTGGCGCAATAGTTTTACCATGACTAGATCCACCTTTTGAAATTCACGTCTGTTCATTTCTTGTCCGCCCACTTCTTCATCTTTTTAGCCGCTTTATCTAGGTATGCCCTAACTAAATCAGCTTGTTCATGCCATGTTTTAGTGAATTTAAAGGCTCTCAGACTTTTCCATCATAATTCGAGGCTAATGCATGCAGAGTTGTCAGTTGTCGGCTCAACACAATCTCAAATGGACTCCTATTAGTTGCCTTGCTCCGCTGCAAATTGTAAAAAAATTGAGCCATATTTAGCAACTTAGCCCAATCTGTTTGGTTGCTACTCACATAATGCCTCAATTATAGCTTGAGTAGTGCATTAACACCCTTAGTTTATCCATCCCTTTTAGGATGAAAGCTTGTAAAAAAATTAAGATCCGTTCCAAGCAACTTGAACAACTCGGACCAAAACTTACCGGTAAATCATGAGTTATGGTCACTCATGATATTGTTTGGCACTCCCCAAAACTTCACCACATGCTTTAAGAACAATTTCACAGCTTCCTCTACTGTGTAATCCGTAGGTGCAGACATAAAGACCGCGTATTTGGTAAAGCGATTGACCACCGCAATGATACTTCCATACCCTTCCGATTTTAGTAGTGCCATAATGAAATCCATAGAAACGCTTTCCCATGTCTGTTCAGAATTTCCAACGGCTCAAGTAACCACCTAGATGCTCATTGCTCAATTTTGTCTTGTTGACAAACAAGATATGTCATCACGTAAGTCTCGACATCCTCTCGCATCTTCAGCCAACAGTATAGATTTTCTAACAAAGCGTTGGTGCGCTTAACTCCGAGATGTCCAACCCGCTTAGAATCATGGCATTCCTTGATGAACTCTTTCCTCAAACCACCCCACTTTGGCACATAAATATGTCTCCCTTTGGTATAGAGCAATCTGTCGTCAAGCCAAAACCGCCTTATCTTTCCCTCATTCACGAGCACCACTATGTTTTTAGCTAAAGGGTCTTGGGTCACTCTTTCTTTGATCCTCCTCACTAGCGTTCCCTCAAGAATACTTAGGTTAATAGCCGCCAATATTGCTTTTTGACTTAATGCATTCGCTACGACATTTGTTTTGCCCAGCTTGTACACTAAGTTGTAGTTGAACTCCGCCAAAAAGTCTTGCCAACAAGCTTCCTTCAGACTTAACTTCTTCTTCGTTTAAAAGTAGCTAGTAGTTACATTATTTGTCATAATCATAAAATGACTCCCGAGCAAGTAGTGTCGCCATACCCAAAGGCAATGGATAATTGCCATTATCTCCTTTTCTTACACGGTGCAGCATCTTTCTGTGTCATTAAGTTTACGACTTTCAAAAGCAGTAAGACGTCCTTCTTGCATGAGTACACCTTCAATGGCAAAATCCGAGGCATCGGTATATACTTCCAAGGGTTTTGTGTGGTTGGGCAGGCTAAGAACCGTCTCTTCCATGATTGCCTCATTCAAGTCTTCGAAGGCATGTTGGCATTCCTCAATCCAATTCCATGAGCGACTTTCTTTAGTAGATCAATTAGTGGAGCTGCTCTTGTCGAATAGCTCTTAATGAAGTGCCGATAGTAGTTAACCAACTTCAAGAAAGATCGGAGATCGTACACCTAGGTTGGAGGTTCCTATTCTTGAATAACTTACACCTTATCCTTATTCATCATCAACGTTTCATCCTTGATCTTGTGACCCAAGAAATGAATTTCTCTTTGCGCAAAAGAGCATTTCTCCTTCTTCACATATAATTCATTCTTTTGCAATACTTGGAACACTTTCCTAAAATGTGCCACATGTTCTTCCAAGATGTTGCTATATACAATAATATCATCTAAGTATAACACCATAAATTAATCAAGATAGGGATGGTATAACTTGTTCATCAAAGTACTAAAAGTAGCTAGTGCATTCGTTAGTTCGAAAGGCATGACTAAAAATTCGTAGGAATCATACCTTGTTACGTATGTCATTTTTGACTCATCTCTCTCCGCTATGTGCACTTGGTAATAACCCGACCTTAAATCAAGCTTGTAGAAATACTATGTTTTCCCAAGTTGATCGAAAAGATCGGCAATGAGTGGAATTGGATACTTGTTTTTGATGGTGACTTTATTAAGTGTCCGGTAGTCGATGCACATACGTAGTGACCCATCCTTCTTCTTTTCAAATAAAATCGAAGCGCTGAATGGTGTTTTGGAAGGTCGAATGTAGCCTGCATCAAGTAAGTCTTGGAGTTGCCATTTCAACTCTTACAACTTCGGTGGAGCGTGTCAATATAGACTCATGGTGGAAGGTTTGGTGCTCAATTCCAATTCGATCTTGTGATCTACCTCCCTCTTTAGTGGAGGTTTCTTGAGCAACTCTTTCGACATTACGTCCTTGAATTCTTATAGGACAGCATCCACCTCCTCTGGAACATCCCTATCACTCGCTTCCGCATCATCATCATCGTCAAATTCTTTCAAGAAGGCAAGGTAACCTTTTTCACCCTTATGCTTCAACCCTTCTTGAATTGCATAGTCGAGAGCGTCTTGATCTCCACTTTACTTGACCTTGATATCGAAACCATGCATGCCTTACCCGCATTAAGGATGCACATAGTGTTGGAAAAAGGTACGGTACGACCTTCATTTGATTGAAGAAATCCATCCCCAACACAATTTTGTGGTCGTCCATAGGTATTATAAACCTATCCATCGGTCCCCTCTATTCTCCAATAGTAGTTTTGACTTTTCGTGCTCCACCTTTGATTGGTTTAGCAGCCGAATTCACTGCCTTTATGGTGCTGCCTCTATTGGTCAATTTGAAACCTAGCCGTTTGACCTTGTCAATCTGCACAAAATTGTGTGAGGCACCAATATCAACTAAGGCTTTCATACGTACCTTGTTGATCACCACATCAATATAGATAAGCCCCTTTGCTTGTGCCTCCAAAACCGCTCGAATAGCATTAAGTAACTGCAAAGAACCCATCGTCGTGTTACCCTCTCAACTTTGTGGCTCCTTTGCATGAGCCACCATGGTGCTCAATGCCTTTCTTTTCAGACACTCCCATATCCAATAAAGACCATTGCAAAAGTAGCAATTGCGAGAAGATTTAAAATCCTTCTCTTTGTCATTCTTCAACTTATCTTTGCTGTTAGGTGATTTGCGAAAATTGTCTTCTTACGATTTGCCGTGATCTTACCCACCTTTGCCTTAGCCACCCTTCTTGTCCTTGGCCTTAGTATTTGATCACTCGCTTGAGTAGTCGGTAAGAGTTTCCACTACGGTTATGGTAGTTGTAAGGTCTTACACACCTCATCTTCTAAGCTCCATCATTGCTCATCCTTGGAGCCCATCCATGAAGAAAAAGAGAGAATCTTTGTCATTCATGTCCGCAATCTCCAACACCAAGCTAGTAAACTCCTTGATGTAGTCCCACAAGCTTCCGGATTATTTGAGGTGACGCAATTTGTCTCGTGCTTCTTTTTCGGCATTTTCTAGATAGAATTACCGCTTAAAGTCATCGAAGGTCTCGATGGTGCATGTCCCTTTACCAATGTCACCGTACCTCCTTCTCCACCATAATATAGCTACATCGGTTAGATAATGGATGGCGGTACGTACCTTGATTTGCTCATTGGTGATGCCCATCACTTCAACATATTGTTCGATTCCCCACAAAAAGTTGTCCACATCTTTGGCATTCCTTGAGCCATTGTAGGTCTTGGACTTGGGGACATCAACCCTTGGTGCATCACGTGTGGTAGTCAACTCACTTGCTGCCGCATTCTTGCACAAAGCCATATCCTCCTTAATTGTGGCGAGTTCCCAGTTAATGTAGGCTCGGATATCCCTAAACATATGGTCGTGAACCACTAGCAACTCTTACTGGAAAGCGTCCTCGAGTTTGGTGGTAGACACCTCCACTACATCTCGTCAAGGTGTGAGTTTACTCTCACCACGAAAACTTCTATGCTAGCTACTCAAGCATCCAAGCCAGCCACTATGTCCTTGGACTGCGCCTTCTTACTTCTACCCTTGGTAGAGCATTGCTCCTCACGTCCCCGTGCTTAGACTTCATCACCTATCATGGTAATGTCAGAAATATTGGCCATTCTTTTCAACAGATTTTTCCCCATGTAACCTTTGTTTCGAAAGCTCTATCTCAACAAAGTCTCTACTCAACCTTGTGTTACTTAACCTTGGGCTTTGATACCAACTATCACGGCCTTACTCTCTTCACCCGCTTCGACCGTGCTGTGCTTAACAACTCCTCTTGCTAAACAAGCTTTCGACACTCGTAATGCACTAAATCGGAAGATTTGTATGAAAGAGAGAAGAGAAAGCACAAAGAGTTTGAGTAAAGAGAAATTTATATAACTCAAGTTTTTTGCTTGATTACTTGGTTTAGTCAAATGAGGCCTCACCTATTTATAAGAGAGTTTACATACAATAAATGGCCAAGATTGCACCTCACAATACACTTTCAACGGCTAGGATTGGCCTCCTTGAAAGGTCCTAGAAAATATCTATATAATGGTAAAATACAGAGTTATCTATACAATTCTAGAACTTGGGCCAATTGGATCACCATTCTAAAAGTTGGGCTAATTGGGCTAACATTAGGCATTATGTACACCAGTGCTAATAAGCAAGAATACATAGATCTTTGATCAAATGCTTCATTACCCACTCAATCTAGTCTGTCAAGAAGTCATCTTGTCAAAGCTCACATGCCCGTTTGTTTCGGATTTTCCCTCGCACAAGTACTGCTCGCACAAAGTCTCGGTTATGGGTCACTGTTCATGCACACTGTTCATGCGAGCGTGACATTAGACTATAAAAGAAGATAAATTTGCTAAGATTAATTATGGACAAGGAGGAAGGGAGAAACTCACAATTTTATTGATTTCTAATTTTCTTAGTTTTACATACAATAGGAGAACTTTTCCTTATTCATAGTATAGCACCTTCTTAATCAACGATTAGAATCATGCTAACATACATTTAATCCAATGGTTACAAATTCTCCTTTTAGAAATATTCATAATAATATGTAGGGATTTACTACATATATCTAGATATTTACTACAATTATTTAGATATATTTTACAAATATTTAGATTTTTGTTACCATTATCTAGATATTATTTCCTTACAAATTTCTAAAAATTAAGCCACATTATTCTTAAGCCTAGCTTGTAAGCTTAATTTATATTTTGGGTCAAATCAAGTTTAATTTTTCACACTCCCCCTTAAACTTGATTTGGTGACTCCCAACAGTCTTTATAATGCATTAAATATCTCACTTTTTAAAGGCTTGGTGAAAATATTAGTAATTTGGTTTTGTGTTTTCACATACCCCTCTTATATATCCTTTATAGCAATGTAGTCCCTTATGTAATGGTAATGGGTATTAATATGTTTGTTTCGATCATAAAGCACTAGATTCTTTGCCAGTGACATGACAGATTTGTTGTCAACATAAATCTTAGTTGACTTTTCTTATGACCATCCCAGCTCCTTCAAGAAATTTCTTAGCCAAATTATGTGGTAAACACATGATGTAATGGCCACGTACTCAACTTTAGTTGAGACGATGACTATCGATTACTTCTTTGACATTCAAGCGAAAGCAATTAGTGTTTTTTCAATCATCCATATCTCTACCTCAGTTGCTATCACTAAATCCAACAAACTCATATAGCGACAAGATTTCACAAGTTAGTTTTCCATTAATTACAAACTAATCTTTTTATGCGATTTAACTCATCTATCCTAAGACATGCAATAATGATTGGTGTGACTATTATGAACATGCCAATAATGCATTATGTGTTATGAAAACAAGAAGACTTTGCATTAATAATCAATTGGTGTAGTTATTATCTTAATCTAATTCATTTATATATAAAGCAATCAAGGTAAAGGATTGGTGGTCTTCAAACCTTACATTAGTCTATTCTAAATTTGAATAATAGAGGTTGCAATTAAGCCCTTCAATTGGTGTGGTCCTTAGGTTTTGTATTAATACATTACACACTCAAAATCAAGGTTGTCATTCCCAAACCATTTAAACATTCAATAATCAAAGTTGCAAATCCTAAATCATTAAAGCATGTAATACTAATCAACAAGCATAATATAAATGAACATCACTTTATTATGTTCTAAGAATTCCAAATCAATACAAACCCAAGAAAATTACAATCAAGGCTTCATCTCCCACCCCAGCTAAGAGTCTTACCCACCTAAATACATGATTAAAACATTAAATTACAAGAAAGAAACAAAGGATACAGAAGATAGAACTAAATTCTTATCTTTAATCCTTCAATCATTTTGTAATCTTTCCTTGTTGTAGTCTAAACTCTCTTCCCCAAAATTTTGCTCCTTTTTGTTAAAAACCTATTTTGTTAAAACTCATTTTTGTCTTATATAGAAGGGTGTTGACAAAAGAACATCACAAAAACTTAGAATTTTCAAATCTTGCTATTGAAAGTTGATCTTGCGGCCAAAAATGAGTTTAAGGATGTCACTGGGCATAAAGAGGCACTGGGGTATAGTATAGCAGGTAAGGGTGTGCTATGCTCAGCATAGGCAAATAGAGAGCGAAGAGTGTGGTGCAGCCGTTCGCCACGCATACTGCCTCCCTATTGTTGTGCTCTTCACATTTTTGCCCTGAAAAACAAAGGATATGATGATTTAGGACTCAAATTGTGAGTTATGGTGTGCAAGATAAAAGTGGGTCAAGTTTGCCTAATTCAACATAATGACTTTGGTCTAACTTACTTGGAAGGAACTTAGACCTAAAAAATCCATTATGTGATTAGTCTAATGAATAAAGAATACAAAACCTTAGAGTCTATTTTTAGACCTAAAAAATCTTATTTTAGTTAATTTAAGATCAATTAAAATAAATATCTTATTATAAATAAGACTAATTAAATAAGTATTTTATTACAAATATAAGTCTTTAAACAATCATTTTTATTTAGGATTAAGTTACACCAACTTAATTCCTATACAAAAACTTGTCTTAAGAAAATAACTTGCATTAAATTAGAGTTACGTAAGCTATTTACATTTTACTATAATTACACAACACACACTATATAAGGAGATATTATTCCACATTCATGGCATCTTAGAAATGTGATCTTGAAGCACAATATTGAAATACTCTATTAGAGACGTCAATATAGAGAGAAAGTTTATCATCCTAATATCTTAAAATCGCGATCTTGAAGCACTACTTTCAATTACAATTTTGAGGCACTACTTTCTTTTTCTAGATATTGACAAATACCTCTCGATGTTTAGGGTAATGGGCAGATATCTCTTCATGTTTGGGAGACAACAAAAATCTCCCCAATATTTGGGCAAATAGATAGACGCCCCTTTGACACTTGGGTAAATAAATAAATATCCATTGATTTTATTTTTGTTAATTAAATTGTTAGGTTATTATTATTTATATATTTTCATTATTTTTATTAAGAAATTTAATGAATTTAATATACTTTTTAAATCGGTATATTATATATAAGAATAAAATGTTAAAAAAATATTTTAAAATTTTTTAGATAATTCAGTGTGAAATTATTACTAAGAAAATAAAATAACAGGATTAAAAATACTTTAACATATGGGTTTGATATAACTCATTATTTGCAATTTTTTAATAATGGCACTTTCTTTTGTAAATTAATAATTAAAAAATTATTTAGTCCTTAATATAATGGAAAAAATATTAAAATGGAAACTGAATTGTTGAAAAGAAAAAAATTATACTGTAAAAATATTAAATCGGAACTAAATGGTTACAATCGAATAAAGTATATATCATTTTTGTTATTTTACAAAAGTTTACGTATACAAATAATAATAACTAAATATATCAACTAACGGAAATAAAAATTAAGAGCTATCTATCTATTTGTCCAAACATAGGGTAGGTTTTTGTTTTTTCCCAAACATCAAGGGATAGTTGCATCTTACTCTAAAAGTCAGTGGATATCTGTCAATATTCTTTCTTTTTTCCTACATCAAAACCAACAAACACCTAGTAAGCCTATTTTTCTGGTTATCTTTGGTCTTAGAAACCAACTTTAGACATTACCCTACCATTCTCACATCTTTTTTGTATCTATAAGCATCAACCTAAGCACTTTTAGCTCTAAAAAAATGTTTTTCACAGCTTCAGACTCGACAAGTTGCAAACGATATATAGAACACCGTCGCAAATGAGTTTATCTGATATTGATTTAGTTTTATAGTGATTGTGACCTACTTTTAATAGTTGTTCCTTTACATTATTACTGAGAATATCTCGCTTTTACATATTGTAAACTCATAATTTGGGTTTCATGCCATATTAAATATTACAAAAGTAGCAATGGCAGTAACAAATCTCTTCTGATAAGTAAACCAATTTTATAAGGTTGTAGCATTATGACTCTCAGGATAGGAGATGAGGCCCAGGGACAAGGTGGACTTTATTCTATGCAACTTAAAAAAAGTTTGAAAGCTCAGTCGGGATCTAGAAGCCTAATAATATTAAAGCTTACCAAAAGCGATACAGGGCCTAGTTAATCAATTATACAATCACGATTCGACATGCGCATTGAGTAAATTTTCCTCCAACATTTTAGCAACTCTGTTGGAGAGTTTGGCTAGGATCTTATAGGGTACAGTGATTAAGAGACGCAACAATCGAATCGATGTTGGAAACCACGCTAAGTCTTTTGCCACGTGAACACAAATACCTTCACCACAAACCGATGCTACTCAACTTGAGCATTAAGGTAATAATCTAGACACTAATTATATTAAAATTATTTTTATCTTGAAAATGATATAAGACATGCGTAAAGAGATCAATTGACATATTGGCATCGATGACTGCAACTACTCAAGTCTCGCCTCTTTACCTAACTATATGAGAATGAATAATATCGGATGAAAGCACACCATGGGCTTTTGCTAATCAACCAACAATAGAATCCCAAAATCCTTATCACTCATGGGAACCTAGTATCATTCATGAAGCAGTATATGTAGAATCTAACGACAGTAAAGTTCATGTTGTTTGATGGTAATGACTCGCGTCCCTATAACTGCAACCATTGCCTTGAACCCTGAATTACAACCACGTACATTTTCTAGCCGTATGTCATCATTTCTTTGGATTATGGAAATGAACGTTGACCCGAAATATGTCTTTAGCGGAGTTATGTTGAGCAAAATAAGATGTAACACATGTGCTATGGATGATACATTTAATTTATATCTTTAAATAATGAATGTAATAGATTATACTAAACTAAAATGCTTATAAAAATGTTATTTTTTACCTCTCTTCTGTCTCATCGAAGGCACTAACTACAAAAAAAATTAATTTTCTAAACTTCTTTTCTTTTTTTTAATTTTTGTCTTCTTCTTCCTCTCTCTTGTATTCTTTCTTCCTTAATACAACCTTGTACCATTATCAATTAAATTACAGGCAAAATAATCAAGTTTTGACAAATTACCCCAAATCAACGCAACATGTAAAAATCTACAAATTTATTTATTTTTACTATCAGTTGTTAGTTTTTGACAAGAAATAATATCGGAAAGATTGTGATAGAGAAACAAAAGAATGAAAGAGAGTAAGAAAAAAGGACTGAGAGAAAAATAAAAGATAAGTATAAACAACGTATCTTTGAAGAGCTCTGACTCTTTATAGGAGCTGTCAAAAGGTTATTGAAGTTAATCAATGCACGTAGATATACATATATAGCTTCAATTATAACTCTTTAATTCAAGTTTTCATTACGTAGATATATAGTTTTTATTATTACTATATATTTTAATGTTTTTCCTTATTTAGCTTTTAGATAATATATTGGCGTTGTAGATATACTTCTAGCATATATGAAAATAATTTACAAGACATTCTTAGATATTTACAATGAAATTGATGAAGAATTGACAAAAGAAGGAAGACGACAATGCACACCATATGCCAAAAAGAAAAGAAAAGAAAAGAAGGTATATGCCTCTGTATACATGGTTTTATATAAAAATGAATCTATTATATCATTCACTTTATGATACTTAAGCTTAATTTTAAAAGTTAACAGAATTGCATAAAATTAAGCTGGACTTGTTATGTTGATATAAATATGATACTAAGCATTATTTATAAAGTGTAATCTACAATGAGTGTTTTATACTAATAAAACTAGGTAAAACACTTTGATAAGTGTTATAGATCATGAAAACAATTTAAATAAGAGTCAAAATTGTAAAGTAGAATTTGAGTTTTATTAACTAATTTAAATGATACTCAGTGTAATCTACAATGAGTGTTATAGTTGTCATCAATAGCTTCCTCAATAAGCCCCTGAGACTAAATGTGTTGGGGTACACATTAAGCTTGGTCTTCAAATATTGGAACTTGTTAGTCGATTAAACCTTTGTGAATATATCTATAGTGTTATCATGTGAGGGTACACAATGAATCTCTAACTCCTACTTGCTACTCTCTTTTGAATGTAATGGAAATCTACCTCAATATTTTTTGTCTTATTATAGAAAACTAGATTTATTGCTAAACATGCAACACCTATGTTATCACACCACACAATCTAGTCTTAGTCAATTTCACATTTAATTCGACAAGTAATGAACATAACCATGACACCTCAACTCTTGTTTGAACAAGTGATCTATATTCAAACTTGCTACTAGATTGCGCAATAATTCTCTGTTTTTTAGAGCTTTGGGAAATCAAAATGTCTTCTAAGTGGACACAACATCCACCTATTAATTTTCTATCATCGATATCATATACCCAATCAGCATCAGTGTAACCTATGGGTTTTAATCTACCACCTTATTTTAAAAAAAAAAAATGATCTTTGCTTTGCTGTAAGTACCTAGTAATCTTTTGCAACTTTGCCAATGAAGTTGAGAAGGATCTTGTATATATGGTCAATTTATTCGCAGTAAAGGCTATGTCAGGTCTGATAATTATAAGATATTAAAGTGCTCTTATTGTACTTTGATAGAAGGTTCCATCAGCAAACAACTTATCTCCTGCCTTTGTTAACTTGTTGCTAACACATGTAGGTGTAGGGCAACCTGTACATGTACTCATCTTTGTTTTTACCAAAAGATTTTTTAAGTACTATAGCTATGAAAGATGTAAATTCAGAATGATCTCTATTGACCTCTACACCTAAAAATAATATAGCTAACCTAACTTCTTTAAAGCAAAGGTATTAACACTCTTAATCATTGTCTCTATTACATGCTTTTTATTTCTTGTGATTAAGATATCATCCACATAAATAAGAATAATAACAATATTTCCTTTGCTTAAAATTAACAAAGACTAATGTGTCTAGTTTAGTACTTATTGAATCCCATTGCGTTAGAGCTTGTTTAAGCTTATCAAACCATGCCCTTGGTGCCTGTTTCAAAAATAGAAATCCTTGTTTACTTTGCAAACATGTTTTTGTTTCTCTAAACTTACAAATCCTTCTGACTAGATTATATATACACTACATCATTCAGTTCTACATTTATAAAAGCATTATTGATGTCTAGTTGTTGTATCTCTTAATCATTGAATATTACCAAACTTAATATTACTTTGATTGTTAAAAGCTTCACAATTGGACTAAACGTTTCTCAAAAATCTACTTTTTGTGTTTGTAAAAGCCCTTTGCCACCAATCTTGCTTTGTATTTAGAAACACTTCCATTAAGATTATAATTAATTTGATATGCCCACTTATTTCCATTGAACTTGAGATTTGGCTTTTAAGCTAAAGAGTTTAGGTGTTGTTTCTCATAAGTGCGTCATATTCCTCATTACACTTTTCCATTTGAGGTAAAACATAGCTTCCAAAGTGCTTGTGGGCTCGTGCGCATAAAGGAATGGATGAGTAATGTTTGTTTAGGCTTAAGGATGCTGACCTTTGATCTAATGATCATAGGATGCGTAGGTTGGATTTTTTGTTGTTTTATTTTTCTCTTAAGGTGGGGATGATGGCTGAATAAGGTTTTTTGTGAAATTTTATCTGAAAAATTCTATGTAGTCGGAGAAAGCTCGCTTGCAAATGGGGTTGGAAAATCATGATTTGTCTTAGTGATGGTTAAACTCCTATTAGTTAACTTGTACCATGTTGTTAGCTTTAATTTCATTTAGATGATTGCGTTGGATCAATATGCCATAAATAAACTAACAAGGAAGAAAGATTGAGATTGGAATAATGACTTAAAAGGAAATTCAGTCTCATTGAAGTTAACGTGTTTGGTAATGTACAATCTTCTTGAAGAATGAAGAAGTTCTTGTACCCTTTGTGAAAGGAGCTTGTAGTATGAAACTAGAACTTGCTTCTATTGTGGAGTCTAAGAAAAGGAAACATGTGCACCCAAAGTCCTAAAGAAGGTGTAATTTGGTTTTGAGTGAAATAATTTCTCAAATGGCGACAGGTTTTCAAAGACTAGTGTTGGAAGTCTATTTATCAAAAAATGGGGCAGTATAGAAAGCTTCCCAGAAAAAAGAGTAAGGTAAGTCAGCTTAAACTAGAACAGTTAACCTGGTTTCCACTATATACCTATGCTTCCTTTTTATTATTCTATTTTGATAATAAGTGTGTAGGCAAGAATGTCTAAAATGAAATCCATGTTGTTTAAGAAACGTTCTAAATGGTCTAAATTCTCTCTCTCAATCTAATTGACCCACTTTAATTTTTTGATCAAGGAAGTTCTCTACATGTTTCTTGAAATTTTGAAAGATATTGAAAGCTTCAGATTTCAGTTTTAAAGGAAATATCCAAGTAAATCTTGTGAATTCATCAAGTAAACTGATGTAGTACTTATGGCCTTTTGTAGATGTCATAGTGTTGGTCGCAAAGGCCTATATGGATTATTTTAAGGGGTCTTTGAGCTTTTGAATTAGTAGTACCAAAATGTTGTTCTATATTTTTAGGTAGAACAAAAAATTTGGGGAAAAATTCATTTTGTTAATAGAAATCTTCTTTCCATAAGATAACAAAACATTCCTCAAGACTTGCAGATAAGGATGACCTAATCTTCTATGCAAAGTATCAGCTAAATTATTTGGATGAACTTCTACAACGAAGGAAACTGGTGCAACACATTTATTTGAACCTATTCTGAGTACTGGTTTACTAGTTCTAGTCTCATAGGACTAAATACTGGAAAACATTTACATTGGACGTTTTAAATTGATAGAACTAGAAACTGATAACATTGATTTTATAGTTGACTGGGCAATTGGAGTAATTAAAGTACAAGCCATTCTTAGCAACACCTTGCATTAGAGTTTTCCTCTCCTTCTTGTCCTTCATGAGACAAAATTTTTTGTGAAACTCAACTGTTATATTATTATCAGAAATCAATTTAGATAATCAGTTTCTTTCTAATTGTAGGTGCATAAAGAATATGTTTTAAAAACATAGTGTTATGAATTTTGGATATTACAGGTAGTGAAGCACAACCAACATGTGAAATAAAAAGTCCAAGTCAGCTACCTATCGCAACTTTTTCCAATACCTTGGACTCTGATTTGATGCTCATATTTGACAAATCATTAGTTACATAGTTTGTGGCTCCACCATCCATGTACTAGGATATATCAGTACCTTCTTTAAATGTTGGCTTATATGTTGATGCATTGGGTTAGTTGTTTGTTCTTTGAGGAACAAAATCCTAATCAAACTTAACTAACAAGCCATTGCACTATGTCTAGGTTTGTGAGATACTTGACATATAATTTTTCAGTTTCCTTAACCACTATTTGAGCTGCTCGGCCTGTTCCTCTTTTATTGTAGTTGGAGTTGTTACATCTTCCTCCATTTTGATTATTTTTCTTCTGGTTGAAGTGAGCATAATTGGCTGCCGCATTTATGTTGTTTTGTACTTCACTATATGAGTCAGAATTTAGTTCTTGTCTACTCTCATGATTGAGAAGTAAGGAATCGACTTCTTATAGAGGTAATGTTTCAGTCCTTGCAATGATTGACCACTACAGAATCATAATATTCTCATAATCTAGCCAATATATGTAAAGTATCAAGTCTCATCAGACACAAACTTTCTTGCACAGTTAAGCTTGTTAACAAGTACTTTCATTTTAGTAAAATAATCAAACATAGACATTGAGTCTTTTTTTGTTGTTTGCAACTGCATTCGAAGCTGTAACACTCTAACTTTAGATTGTGAGGCAAAAGAGTCCTTCATCTGTTAACCAGACTTCATGAAATGATGAACAATTGATCACAGATGTTAGTACGCTTTCTGTCATCGAGGACAAAATGTCATCCTAAGAGTAATTGATCTTGCTTTCTCAAGGAAAGAAAGGCACGATTTTATATTTTTGTGGTTTCTTTGTCATTGATTGTGGTGGAAATCAAGTTTTCAAGACTTGGTTTGGTGCCATCAACAAATCCCACCAGATCATTTTCTCGAATAGAAGGAAGAACCTGTAACTTCCAAATTAAGAAGTTGGTTCTGTCAAGCTTGGTAGGTATAGAAAAGTTAGAAGTATTTTGAATTATTGCAATTTCTCCAGTGAGTGAATTTATGATGCTTGATTGACTTCTATAGCTTGAAGTGGCCATCGATCTATAACGCTTTGATACCAATTAAATTTAGTGTTCTAGACGTGAGCAAAATTTCAGAGAATCAAGTTAAACCTGTTACATCGATATAATTCTCATACAAAGCATTATTTAGTACTTTACAATGATTGTTTAGTTCTAAAAAGGCTAGGTAAAACACTTTGATAAGTGTCACAGATCATGACAATAGTTTAAATAAGACTCAAACTTATCAATTGGAATTTGAGTTTTATTAACTAACTAGAGTTGTTGTCATCAGCAGCTTCTTCAATAATGATTATTCAATAACACATTGTGAATGAAGTAAAACTTGTAAACGATATTATTCACTATAACGTGAACAACATCGTTTACAGGATCATTAATACATATTAAATGATTATATCTTTTGATGATTTTTTTTCTGCGGTCGTGTTATGTTATGCATGAGATCAGATGCAGGAACTAATTGATCTATACTAATTGATCATTAACATTTACAAAACAAATGTTTTTCTCTATCATTTTTATAAATCAATTTTTAACTTATAAATTCATTTTTAATTTCTTAATATTAAAAAAATAATTATTAGTTTAATTTTTTTAATTTGTTATTACAAATTATTAGTTGAATTCCATACAAAACTATTATTAGTTTAATGTTTAAAATTATAATTTCAATGTTACAAATTCATTATTAGTTTAATTTTCTTTATTTTTTGATAAAAAAAATTATTAATTTAATTTAAATAGAATAAAAGTTTTATAGAAAATAATTATTAGTTAAACATTACAAAATTATATATTTATTGCACATAAAATTTAATGTTATACTATAAATATATAAAAGGACAAATACAAATTTCATTTTTAATTTCTCTCGATATTATCATTTACATCTCTAATATTATAAAATCACACTTTTGATATCTGTCATTATAACAACACCACTGAAAATTTAATTTTTGAGTGCAAATAACTTTATTGTCCTCATGGCAACAATGATAATGTCACCTAATTTTAAATTGTGTGTAAACCAAAAGTTGGCCCAACTCAATAACAAAATATTTATGCTTAAAGGAGTTTGAACCTTGGACCTCAAATTTCAAAATTTAGACATTAACCATTAAACTAAATCAATTATTATTAATAATGGAATACACTATATTATATATTGTGATTATATATTAAATACATAATTAAATAAATATCAATTCCAAAAAACTCAAGCAAATATTTTGAATAAAATTATTTAACAAAAAGTAATTTCAATCTAAAAAATCTCTAAGAATAAAAATAATTAAGTTTGGTAGGATATCAACTTTGAGAATTTTGCGGAAGTAATTCATTTGACCCTCAGGAGAGATAGTGAATTCACTTTAAATCTTACAATTAGTAAATAAAATTATGACATATTATTAATAGCCAATTAGGAAAAATATAGATGGGAAAAGTGAAATCAAGATCCTAAATCTCTTATTATCAAATTAATCAATTCATTCTTCGACACTCTTTAATTTGATTTCCATTTCTCTTTTAGTTAGTCATTAAGTTAAGTTTTATTAACTTTTATAATTAATCAAATTGAATTGCTTACATAAAATTGGACTTTCAAGGCTATAGTACTTAGTAGTTGTTTTAAATTTCAATCTTTATGAGACGATATTTGCACTTATCATTTTATTACATGATACGGCTTGTGCCCTTACAGTTAATGTTGTCATGATCAAGATTTTAACGTTGTTGCTGGAAATTGAAAATTTTTGAATTATTACTGATACTATAGTAGCATTATTCAATCTTAATATAGGCCTTTATTCTCTTTTATTTTGTTTTAGGTGTTTGCTTTATTTGTGGATTCCACAAGTGCATGCGAAGAATCAAAAGTGTCGACCTTATTGCATTTAATCTAGAGATTGAACAAACTTTTCGCTTTAGGTACCCTTGGCTCTTATGAGTCTTTGCATTTGTGTGTCGATGGATTTGTGCATGTAGCAGGAGTCGCCGATGATTAGGGCCAGGATGTGGCTCTTACCTTTGGGCATGAGTGTTTCTTATGTGTGAAATTTTGTACCCCACTTACTGACACCTCATATATGGTAAGTCACTCGGGCTTAATATGTGATATGTGAAGTCCTACTAAGTAACTATTTGAATGAAGATATTTCTAACCAAATGGGAATAGAAGTTTGAAAGTAAATTTATGATTTGCATAAGTTGAAAGTGATTTGTTCTATGCATTCTTTGAGAACAAACATTTTTTTTATCATCTTGCATGCCCCGCTCATGCATTATATGTATGTATTTTCATATATGAAAAACTAGTATGCTTTTTTAGTTAATACTCGCTATAGTTTATTGTGATTACCAAATAAGTGATTGTGTACGTATAGTGGATTTGTCCAAGTTTCTGCTGTCCCTTGGTTCCTAAAATTTTAGGGTGTTGAATTGATGTTTGGTTTATGATTGAGAAGAGAAAGGAGGAATTGTTCTAGAGCTATAGAAAACAAAGGAAATCAATAGCCACTACCACAACCCAAGCAACCAAGAGCACTTCGAGGTTACTTCCGACCAGTGGTTAATGATAACTATTCAGAAATTCGTCGGCAAGCAATAAATCCAATAATTTTGTGCCTAAACTAGCATTGATAAACATGACTCAGCAAAATCAATATGGGGGCTTGTCTCATGAAGATTCCAACGTCCATTTGGCTATGCTTTTCGAGGTGTGCGACATTGTTAAGATCAACAGAGTAAACCAAGACTTGATCTAAATGAGGTTGTTTTCATTTTTGTTGAGGGATAAGGTTCGGGTTTGCTTACAATCCTTATAATCGGTAGCATCAATATATAGGAAGAATTAGCTCAGAAGTTCCTCACCAAGTTTTTTCCACTATCAAAGACTTTAAAATTAAGGGACAAGATTGCTCAGTTTAGGCAGCTTGATTTTAAGTCTTGGAAGCAATTTATGGTAGCAAGATTGGTTTCAAATTCAACCCTTCTACAATGGATTGAATTGGCAAACTCGAACAATTATAGATGCTATAGCTAATAGTGCTTTATTGTCTAAGACGACTAAAGAGGCCTATGCTTTGCTTAAAGAAATGGTGTGCAACAATTACCAATGGCCCAGTGAAAGGTCAATCATGAGGAAAGCTACAAGAGTTCATGAGGTAGATCAAATTGTAGCACTTTAACTCAAGTAGCAGCTTTGACAAACTAAATTACAAGGAAGGCTTCTTCAAGTTAAGAAAAAATAAAGGTTGCAAGTTTCTCATATGTTGAAGAAGGTTTGGAGGAAGAGCAATGCCAATATATCAACAATGAGAACTAAAATTTTTGACAAAACAATAACTTACCAACTTAGTATCATCCCAGACTCATATTTGTGCAATGTGTCTCAATGCTATCAAGTTGAGCTTTATCTTTGTTGAACCGATTCCTTGTTTCAACAATAAACATTCTCAAGAAAATTCTAAACCAATTCATTAGAAAATGTGTTCCAGAAGATGAAATGTTAAACATCTTCAAGCACTATCATTTGTCGAAATATGAGGGACATTTTAGTGCAACAAAGATGGCAGCCAAGGTACTTCAATTAGGATTCTTTTGGCCAACATTATTCAAGGATGCCTAAGCATTTATTGCTACTTGTGATTTGTGCTAAAGAATTGACAACATTTCCTAAAGAAATGCAATGCCTTCGAAGAACATTTTGGAGGTGGAGCTGTTTGATATTTGGAGGATAGATTTTATAGGACCATTCAATCATCATTCTTTAATTGGTACATTTTGTTGGCTATGGATTATGTTTCCAAATAGGCCGAAGTTGTGGCTTGTCACACAAATGATGCAAAGGTGGTTATTAATTTCTTACATAAGTGCATTTTCACTCGATTTGGAACTCCTCGTGCAATTATTAGCAATGGCGTAAAGCACTTTTGTAACTGTCAGTTTGAAGCTCTGTTGGAAAAGTATAGTATCAAGCATTAGATTGCTACTCTTTACCACCCTTAAACAAGTGGTTAAGTAAAGATCTCAAATAGAGAGTTGAAGATGATCCTTTAGAAGACGGTGAATAATTCACAAAGAGATTGGTCAAAGAAGTTAAAAAATGCACTATAGGTCTATTGTACGGCATTTAAAACTCCCATTGGAATGTCACCATACAAGTTAATGTTCAAAAAAGCATGCCACCTTCTAGTCGAACTTAAACACAAAGTATATTGGGCTATAAAGAAATTGAACTTTGACATGAAGGTGTCAGGAGAGAAAATGTTGCTTTAACCAAATGAGATAGAGAAGTTCAGAAACGATGCTTTTGAAAGTGCCTGGATATATAAGGAGAAAATGAAGAGATGGTATTACAATCAATTCTTGAGACGGGAATTCAAAGAGGGAGAACAAGTGCTTTTGTTCGATTCTTAATTAAAACAATTTCGAAGAAATCTAAGATTAAAGTAGTTAGGCCCATTCAAATCAAAGATTAGGCTTTAGGCTTCATTTGGGCTTTGGATTTTATATGGGCCTTTTGAAAAGAATGCAATTGGGTTCATTTAACTTAGCCCAAATCTCTTCTTCAAATTTAATTGGCTAGAAAATAAAATTCTTCTTTAATTTCTGCAAATAAAAGCACAATAAAGGAAAATAAAAGTAAACAAGTAAAAATGACTGCATAATACTTGTATAAATAAAGTGAAATCCTTCTTAATATTTGTATAAATAAAGCACAGATATATATAAAAAATTGATATATTAGCAACCTAAGTTTTTCATGATTTGAATTTTTATTTTAATTAAAGTTTTAGTTTCTCTTTCATTTGTTTATTAGTTTCTTATTTTTTCCATTTTCATGTGTGTGTTTCAGGTGAGTACTTTAGGGTGCTCAATAAATTCTGGTGTGAAGGAAGGTGCCATTTAACAAAAACTGCGTTAGGATAGAGATCTTGGCATAGCCGCACAGTCTATGCGTGCGGCCACACTAAGCTCGTACACAACACATTGCCCCTCCTACGGCCTAGTCTTCTCCACGCTAGCCTATTTTATCGAGTGCATGGTGTGGCTATGCCACACTAGTGCGTGCCCATGCCATGCAAGCACAGCAACGCCACCCCCTTTATGACCACATTTCCCCATCACGCTACAACTATGTAAGCTTGGCGCAACCATGCCCCTTACCTAATGCGAGACCCTCACACCCCTATTTTACTGAAGGCATGGCGCGACCACGTTGGTCCAATACGCAACAGCGCCATACCATGCTTTCCCCTTATTTTTTTATTCACTTTTATAAAAATTGATTATGTATTGTTTATTTCATTAATCCTCAGTTGTTTGGTTTTATTTAGATATTAGACAATATGCCTTTTTTTTAATATTAAAGTTAAATCCATGTGTATCCAGAGTATATAGTTATATATTTGAAATACTATCATGTGTTTATTTTTTCACAATATGTCATGCCATGCTATATCTACTAAACATATGGTTTACTATAATTTTAGGAATTTTTTAGTTCATTTATTTGTTGACAATGGACATTGTTTTCTTATTTGATAAATTGTGGCTCAAGAATATTTATTTTCATAATTATGTTGACATGTTTTTTAGTATAATATGCATGTATTTCTATTTACTTTCAAATGAATACTATCTTGTCTCTTGTACCAAACTACTATCATCCCGTGCTTTGGCTATGGTCATATTTATTTACCAATCTTTATTATGTTATTGGATTGTGACTGGAATTGTAGGAAACTTTTGATGTTCAATTTATAATATTTATGTTAAAGGTCAATTTTTATTATTATATTGCTAATAGTTTTAGTAAATTTGACATTTGAAAAATAAATAGAGGCATTATTATTAGCACCGAAAATTAAATTTTTTTTAATACATGAAACATTCATTTATACTAATCTAATATTAGCAAATAAGATATTATAGATACCTTTTTGCTAACATAAAAATCCCGATACCATAGTCTTAATACGCTACTGATATATTGAGCACATTGGATACTAATACTTCTGTTATGATACTCTATTCGTATCAGGGATTGCTGGCTTGGGCAATTATGTTATTTCGAAGGTGTGTCAATAAAGCATATCATGGATACTAATCCGACATTAGTAATGGACATTTTTCTAGTATTGCTGATACAATACATTATCATAAAGTGCAAAGCAAAGGATCAAATAACAAAACACCAAAACATCAAAACTTCATGCTCAACCCTAATTACAAATTTAGAAAAATGTTATAAAAAGAAGAAAAGAAGAAGACTTTTTTAAAGCTAACAGTGAAGAGCTCTACCAAGCTTCCCAGTAGCCTTGATTTATGTTAGTAAGATCATAAAGGCTTTACATTTGTCAACATATGCAAGTTGCAAATTTCATGATACCACTATCTGGCAGATTGTAACTCACGTTTAAACTGTCTCACATGCTAAATAAGAGAAAGCACTCTTCAAAAACATTGTTTTGGAATTGAATAAGCTTTCGCATGCTTTAGGAATCATGTCATTTGGACTTGCATAACATGAGATATCATTAAGACAGTAAAACATGCTCAAGTTGCAAACTTTGATTGCCAATATCGAGATGAAGACTATTGTAGGGTGCCTAAACATTTTGAATTTGCAATAGTTGTGTGAATATGAATTATGAACAATTAACAGAATGATGGCTATTGCAAGGTGCCTAAAGATTTTGAATTTGGAATAGTTGTTTGAATACGAATTGTGACCAATTCAGGTCTCTTTCATTTGCAACAAGAATCATCACATTTAGAGATGTTTACACAAAGTTATGCCTATAATATTAATTAATGTTCAAGTGACTAGTACACTAATGGACAGTTTGATCTTTTTTAATTGTAACTTGCACATCTTTACACATATACACAAAAATAAACCACATTAATACTTAATACAAGGATTATATTCATGTCAACTTGTATAATCATACAAAAATAAAGTTATGAGTAATATCCAAAGATTAGAAAGACATCACTTCAATATTAACTATAATCATATACCTAAGTTAGAAACTTAAAAGGGAACATTTGTTATCAAAGCTAACACAAAATCATATTATTGTTAGAACACCATACCAATCCCCAAAATCATGAATATGAATGACATTTTCAAAGAAAATATACCCCATAACATTTATGATAATGTCATTCATTCAATTTGGAATAGTAAAAATAAGACAATCATAACTCAAGTTTCACATCTTAATTGAAAGAATAATGATGGCCATCATTTTCAAATAAAGATAAACGATCCCAAATCAAAATGAATAATCTCCCAAATACATCAATATATATTTTTTTGTTCTTTTATGATACCATATTATTTAGGTCTTATTACTAGTATGCTTAAAATCTCTCAAGAAGTGATCGTAAAACCTTCTTTGCAAGCTTACTCTTTGAGTTTTCTTCACCTTAGGCATAAGATTCATTACCAATATCATTCAATTTTAAGTGAAAATCAGCAAGTAATTCCTCATCACGCATTCTCAAATTTTCAATTCTAGTAGTAAGCATTTAAATCCTAGATCGTTTGGCCACTAATGTTCCTTCATAAGTAACTTGAAAAATATCTCATACCTTTTGTGGATTTGCATGTAGAGATTAATTTAAATCAATTAAAATCAACTGCATTGAAAGTAACATTAAGAGCCTTAGAATTGAAGTTAGCTGTAAAATTTTCTAAACTCGTCTATATCTCTTAAGGTTTTGGCATAATGTTGCCTATATCATCAGTCATGGTAGGAGGCGTATGTTGAACAAGTATGCTTGCCAAGCCTTTTGATCAGTTGATTTGATAAAAGACTCTCATCCTAGCTTTCCAATAAGAATAATTTGTTCCATTAAGTAAGAATGGCCATAAAATTGATCCTTGTTGTCAATAACGCTATGTGCATGCATGTGGCCATAAGTGCACGAGATTGTGACAAGTAATAAAGTGATAAATACAAGTATCGTCCCATGAAGATTGAGTTTAAATTATATACTAAGTACTGTAGTTATGATAAATCATTTTATCTAAGCGATTTATAATTTTATAATGCAAAAACAATAAAACTAAGTGGAAAAAAATGAATATTAATTAATTAATAGAAATATTAACACAAGGTTAGAGACAATCTAAAAGTGAGCAAAACTTGCAATGATAAAGGTTCTAGGGCCTTGATTTTAGCTATCTATCTTTATATTTTTCTTAATTAGCCATTATTAATGTGTTCTAGTTCTATTCATTAATCACAGGATTAAAATTAACCTTGTTATCTCTCCCGAGTATCAAGCAAAGTCCTAGATATAACTAACCAAGTTGATATCCCTATTTGACTCAATTGATGATGTGTCTATTATGCACTACCTATTATTAAGCACTTAGAACTCAATTACTGCTCGATCCTTGATATCGTAAGTGATAATTACATTATTCAGGTACTGATCTTATATTGGACTCACAATAACCTAAATGATGTTTTCCTAATCCGATAATCTCTCCTGAGCATCAATTTATTTATTATCAATCAACAATTCATCAATTAACAATTTAGAAGCATTAAGCATAGTTAAACATAAGTGAATAAACACATACTAACATTAATAACATACTAATTAATCAAAACATAGTTCAGATAAGTTACATCAAGTCCTTATAACAATAAATTTAGCTTAAAAATTAAAACCACATAATCAACACTACAAATTGTCATAAAATTTATAATTTCAAAATTGAATAAAATCAATAATGACAATAAAAAATTCAAGATAAAATTTAGAGATTAAGAGATAAATTAAAGATGTCGATGCTTCAATCCGTAAATCTATATTCTCCTGAATTCCTTTAAAAAATGATAAATTCTACCTTTTCCTCTCTCTAAGATTTTCTCAATTTTTTTATTTTCTGATTGTAAAAACTCTCCTATTCTTAAAACTGTATGGTGGCGATATAGTAGGTGTATGAAAATCACCAAAACCTAGGAATGTCCAAATTTGGCCATCCAAAGTCGATCTAATGGCTCAAAAAGTGAGTGCGTAGCTCAGTAGTGTGGGTTGCAGGGTGACAGGTTTGGTGTGCTGCAATTATACCCCACAACCTCGGGCCAAGTATGGCCCTTGTGGCATTGTGTTTGGTGTGGGCATGCATCTAGCTCGGCACAACCATGGCAAGGTTGTTATCTTAAAGCTACATATTGTGACTTTTACACTCTATTTTCCTAACTATTCTTCTCGTCTTCTTTGTCTTGTTTTCCATTACTTTTTTCCATGACGAAATTGCCTTAGATATGAAGTTTTTCTGCCTTCTTGCATGTGAACACGTAATTTCATCAAATAATCTAGGCAGGAGGAATTTTTTTGCAAATATTTGTGTTCAAAGGTCATTGATTTATGAGTAAAATACTTATCAATCCTTATTCTCTTTGAAAATCCATACCTACTCAAAATTAAATCACAATACCAAGATCTCACCAAATAGAAAGTTAGCAACATCACTGTGATCCATTGAAAGATTTCTATGTAGGATGAAGTCCAAATTTAAGCTATCAACCAATTAACATTCCAATTAAATAAAAGATTCTCACAAGTAATTATCATCAAGCTTTGAAAATAAAGAAAGGAGACATATAGATTTTTAATGTGGTTTGGATTTCCTAATCCCACATCCACGGGGCCATGTCTAGAGAAAACAATCTATTAAGAAAATAAATTGATTACCAAAATCAATAAACTTTTATAAATGAAAGGCTTCTTTTTTGTTGTCATTACTATGTTGAATCTTCTTAGATAGCTTTGTTTCACAAGATCCACGCTTCTGATATTGTAGAACTCCTTTTAATGAACATGGCATATTCTCTTGAAGAGGTTCGAGTATTTTTCCTGAAGAACATAAACAACATGTCTTCAAATCCTTTTAGAATATATAAATCCTTAAGTACAACTCAAAGAACTCCTATAACAATCTCAGTTCACTCACAAGTTCACTATAAAAGTACTAAAGGAAGAAAAGAATCTTAATAGTAAAAACTAATGGAGACTCTATAATATTCTCTAGTTTCTTCCACATCATACTCAAAAATATTATCTTTATATAATACACTAAAACCCTAATCCTAATAGGAATGTATGTTTTTCTAATTCCCTTTAGAAATTCACAACTCTTAACAAGAGAGAATTCTTACCATGCAAAAATTCCTTATTTCCATAATTTCCCTTTTTTGTTTTTTGGAGGCTTTTATGCCAAGTTGCTGCATAATGCCAACAGAAGTTCTAATAGTTCTCTTCTACCCACCTTTACAAATGCCTTTATCTTTTCTCTTTTTTCATTGATTCAAGATTACTAAATTGGAAGGCTTTCTAGACAATTATACTTCTTGAACAAATGAGATTTTGGTCTTACCAATGAGTGGTACTCATTGACTATCTTTTCTTATGTTAGATATATATGGATTGTAATAGTAGACTATAATGAAACATTCATCAGTGTTTGTTGGTAAGTATTTTATAGTGATCATATCTTCCTTTTTAAGAGTAAATTATAATTAATAAATGTATGTTGAAAATTTAAATATGTTCTTTTTGACATATGCTTTCTAATAGACAAAAGTAATTGAAAGTTGTTTTCCTATGATGGTCTGTACTTGGATGTCTATATATCACTAAATTGACACATGGTTTTCATTACTTATAGCTCCAGAGTATTTATTGGATTCATTGTCTTTACAAAGATTTTACTCTCTCCTTCTTTCATTCATGCAAACCTATGTAGACCCACAAAAACACATGTTTTTTTATGAAAGTTTAAGTAGTTTGAACACAAACATCTCCTGGTTGTTTTTTCTTATTCATTATTGCTAAATATATTTTTCTTATTCATTGTATTATCTAGTTCAATAAGATATTAATCCTATTCTAAATCATCTTTCCCATATACTTCTATTTTCTATTAAGATTGAATATACCATCTTCAACTATTCTTTTTCTCTGCATCTTGCAGATCATTCTACATTGGAAATGTAAGTTTTCATTTGGTCCACATAACAAATATTGTATTCATTAATCTATAGTAATAAATACTCATTACTTCACATGATAAATATTATGCTAGTTAAAGTAACAATTACCCACTGCATCACTACTAACTTGAAGCAAGCAGCCCTCATAAGCAAACAAATATTAATCCTATTATTTGTCTATTAGAGATAATTAGGTTACATTTCCCTTTTCTTTGTTTATAACTGTTTTTTATTCTATGGTTTTAGGAAGCTTGAAATTTTCCTTTCCTTTTTTGGCTTTTGATGAATTATTAAAACTTTGAAGCTAAAATTCCAATTTGACCAAATGATCATCGATCTTGAGCTTGATTTTATTTGACTAACTAGCAATTATTTAAAGCTTTTGGTTGTTTTTAAGGATTCGCTTATTTTCATTTTGAATGCAAGCAAAATCCCTTTACATTACATCTATTTCTTTTATTGTATTCTAAACATTGGCATAACCTCTTAAATTAAAGGCCAATTATGAGCATTGGTAAGTTTCTACATCTTTAAGTTTGTAATAAACCTTAAATTTTAGTTAAAGCAAGTATAATACAAACATCGGCCAAAGAGATAAGTAAGATCGCATCATAACTGAGAAGAGAAAGAACAAATCACCTCTTATTCAACATCAATTCTAAATATCTTAAGATGGTTTATTTATATATACTAAGCATTGATGGCTTCTATCTTAGGGTTACTTTTCTTATGAAGTCTAAGAGGAAAGAAGAAGTGAAAGGTGCCTTCAATTGAAATTCATTCAAAGGATATGGAAAAAGATTGCAACTCTATCCAACAAATATCCATTCCCTTCAAACATTCCTCAAATATAATTTTATATGTAACTTTCCAAATTTGTTGTTACATTTCTCAAGATATTCATTAGATAATTTTCTTAAGTAAAAACTAAACAAACTACTGTAATTTGAAAGACAATTATGCTTTTTTTGATCCAATTGTATTATTTTTCATGAAATTAGTGTTGATACCAAATTTCGCTAGCTAATAGTGACTAGTAAATTTATTTTGAATGTGAAAAAAAAACCTTATCCTTTTTCTTTTTCACCTTATCTATATATTTTCTCAACTTTGGTAGAATATTAATTTTGGCAGAATTCTAACTACAGGTAATTAAGGATTTTGGCTTGCCTCTAATTCAGATAAACTTGGACTTATTCAAAAAGACTCTTTATTAGGGCTAGTTTTTCTATTTAATATGGGTCTAGATAATTAACTTACTTGGAAAAGCGGTCCAACAAGAAGGACCCTAGTTTTGAAAGTAACGTAGTTATTATTTAAAACTAAATAAAGTTGTGAAATTTGGCATCTTTATTGAAATACCTAGGATCCTTTACTTTTTTTATACAAGAATATCAAACAAAAAAACTAACTTTTTGTCACTTGAGGAAATAAAGGGTAGGTCTTAATTAATAAGGTCCTATTTATCATGATGTGATGAATATATTTTAATTTCTAAATAGCTTGCTTATGACTCTTGGCCTTCTTAGTTTTACTATTTTCTTTGTTTTCCTTTACTTATAGTGCAAAAAAAAAAAATTTCCTTTTCTTAGAAAGTTGCAATTTATACTTTCCTCCTCTTCTCATGCACATCAATTTACTAAATCCTTTTCTGTCTTTCAGTTTTTCATCTCTTTATCTTTCCTCTTAATTGATATTACCTATTTCAATGTTTGCATTAGTTGTATTTCGATTTGGGTATTTTAGTGAGGATTGCTTGTGCTTTCGATTTAGTTTTGCTCTTAGTAGTAAAGTTGATTTTGTAGCTTGCATATTGTTTTTGTGTATGAGTTTGCCATATAGTAGCTTCGGGTAAACATTTAGGTAGCAATTTTTAGCAAATCTTGAGTGATGAGTTATTTTACTCTTTATTAAATATGGATATTGACATGGAGGGCCTCACTAATTCTAGCACCGATATAAATTTATTAGATATCAGGGAGTCGGCCACAGTTTGTTCTAAAGTTCTAGTCTATTATATCTGAGAAGGTTCTTATGAGGTAGACTTGATTAGGTTTTTGATAAGGAAATCTAATCTTAAAGATTAGAGAAAAAGTTTGAGGTACTGTAATAAGTTTTTGTGAGACTACCTAAGAGGGATGACAAAGTTAGCCAATGTTGGGAAGGAAAAATGGTTTTGTTGAGATTTTATATAATTGTGATTTTCCTTCCATCTATATCTTGTAAAAATGTTGAGTGAATTAAATTTGGCTCCTTGTCAATTGAGCTTAAACTTATAGAGAACATTGTTCACTATGTATGTTTTATGGACGAAGATAAGTCATAGCTAAGGAACCAACCTCCTTAGAATGTCAGTGTTTATATTGGGTTATGGTAGGTCCTAAAATAAGCTCAAGTTTTCATTACCTTGCTATTAGGTTCAAAGGTGAAAACCAAATTTTTGGCTTCCTTGATTCCAACAAGTCGTGGAAAGATAGATAGTTTTTGTAGGCATAGAGTGGAATCAAACAATGAGATTGGGTGATACCGAGTTTAAGGTTCATACTTCCTTTTTTGATAAAGGTTCTTTACTATTTTAGTATTACTTGTAAATTTGTGCCTTGTTTATTTTTATTTCTAATTTAGTGTATTTTTATATTATTGTTGTTTATTTTTGTTTTTGCTATGGGAAAGATTCCCAATTGCCCCTCAAGGTTCTTGAAATACCTCATCATTCCCCTATGTTTTCAAAATTACTCGGTTTGGTCCACTTGTTACATTTATTAATGGTAACATTCATTTTTTGAGGGCATAATAGTAATTGCACGCTATATCATACTGTCTCCCATCAGCTAGCCATAGTCAACATAGACTACGCCCCACCACACTAAACACACTTAACAAAATAAATTAATAAATAACAAAAAATAATAAAAAAATATTAATAATAAAAAGTATACAATAAATAAATAAATCATAAAATTAATAATAAATAATAAAATTAATAGATGACTATATTCGGTGTGTGATTGTATTATGAAATATTAATTGTATAATACTTATTTTTATTATTGTATTAATATTAAATTATATTATATTATTAATAAAATATTATGTTATTACTAAGTTTTTATTATTAATAAAATAATATATTAATTAATATTAAATTATTAAATACTATGTGGGACCCTTTTCATTGTCAACTAGGACCCATTATTGTCCTTATATACCAACTAGGGGCATTTTGGACAAACAGTATTTTTCCGTTAACAAATATAAATGATGGACCTAATGGGATAATTTTGAAAATGTAGAGAGGTGATGAGTTATTTCAAGAAACTTGAAGGGGAAATTGGGAAATTTTCCTTTGTTATGCATTTCTTTTTCTTAGATACTAGGTACTTCATTGCAGTTTTTTTCTATTAATCAAGATTTCAATGCTACACGAGTATATAAGTTTCGTTTCTTTGGCTTTTTTTAAGTTAGTATACGGGAAGTACAATGTTTAGCAGTTGCTAACATTGCAGTCGGTATTGAAAAGATACCTTATTTGATTTTTCTTGGATATTGAAGTCGATACTGTAAGGTAAATTGTTTGATTCTTTTGGACATTAAAATTGATACTACAGAGCTACATTGTATGGTTCTTTTAGACATTTAATTTGATATTTGTGAAGGTACATTGTATAATCATTCTGAACCTTCAAGTTAGTACCGTAAAGGTACAATGTTTGACCTTTTTAGGCTTTAATGTCAGTAGTATAAAGGTATATTATTTTTGTCCTTCTAAATTAGATGTTGGTGCTATAGAGTTACTTTTATTTTTGTCCCTTTGGACTAGATGTTGTTACTACAAAGATATATTTAACTTTTGTCTTTCTACGCTATACATTGGTACCATAGAGATACATTTAGTTTTTTCTACCTAGATTTGTATTTTGGCATCACAAACGTATATTATTTGGCTTTTGTAAGCATGAGAACTCAATATCACATAAGTACAAAAATTTTATTTTAGTTTTTTTTTATCTAGACTTTGTCTTTTGACATTGCGAAGGTGCTTGATTTTGTCTTTTCTAAGTATAAGAATTTGGTACTCGGAGGTACAAGTTTTGTCCATCTGGATTTGTATTTTGGCCTTGTGTAGATGCATCATTTTGGCTCATCTAAGCATAAGAAGTAGGATCCCGAAGATACAAGTTTGCCTATATTGACATGTACTTTGGAATCGCAGAAATGCAATTTTGGCCCTTCTAGACAAGATGTCAGTACTATAAAGTTACAACTTTTGTCCTTCTGGACTTGTATTTTGGAATCGTAGAGATCCAATTTTCGCCCTTTTGAGTGAGAAATTGTTACATGAAGGTACAATTTTTGTCCTTTTAGACTTGTATTTTAGTATTAGAGAGATGCAATTTTTGACCTTTCTAGCCAAGATGTCAGTATCATAGAGGTCGAAGTGTTTATCCTTCTAGACTATATTAGCAATACAAAATTATAATGTTTGGCCCTTTTGGGTAAGATGTCAATATCGCAGAGGTTTAAGTGTTTATTTTTAGACTTTATAGTTTTGACAAAACAGAGTTGCAATGTTTGACCTTTCTGGGCAAGATGTTAGTATTGCGAACATACAAGTGTTTTTCCTTTTGGACTTTCTTGTTTTGGCAGTGCGAAGCTACAATGTTCTGCCTTTTTATGCAAAATGCAACTATATTTTCTTAAGCCTTTCAGCTTTGTGGCACGATTTAAGGTAACTTGGCCCACTCAGCCTTTGGCACGACAAAGTGCTGGCCCACCTGGCCAACAACGCCCTTTTCCCTTGACACTTGCCACATGCAGCATGCTCTCTCGAGGGCTCAAACCTATGACCAAGCCAGATGCGACTTGTAGGATCAAGGGCTTACCATTGGCCTAAAAGCTTAAGCTTGTAGCAGAGGCGTAATCATATTTCCTAAAGTCTTTTAGCCCTGTGCCACGTTTTGAGGTGACTTGGCCCACTAGCCTTTTTCATGATAAGATGCTAGCCCACCTGGGCAATAAAGTTGGCATTGCGGAGGTGCATTATTGGCTTTTTTAATCTTCTTCTCCTAGAAATGATGTGTAAATGAAAGTTTATACAATAATATCATAAATTCATTGAGTATAAACAAATAAATGATGACATAAATACTCAAAATACTTGTATGAATTAAACATATTACTAAGTCATGATATACGAAAAAAGATTATAGGAGACTATATATCAAATTATATTACATATACTCAAAACACATATATTCAATGTAAACAAATAAATAATAACATATGTATTCATAACATTTAATTATATACATAAATTAAACATATCACTAATTCATGATCTATAAAAAAAGATTAGAGGAGAATATATATAAAACTACAATTGAAAATAATAAAAGGAGATCAATGTCAACTTAGTATATACAATTATTTCAAATAATAATTATCTTTCTCATAAGTTAACTAAAAATAATAAACTGTGTTTTTTTTTTTTGGTGCTAGTAATTGATGAAAATGTTTTTAACCTAATTTTTGTCCTTTACTACTAATTAATATACAAATCTGCAAAATAATTATAAAATTGTAATTCAAAATCATATTAGCATTATAATGAATTAATAAAATCATTGTATTTTCAATTCAATGCACAATATAGTATGCTTTAAAAAAATATAAATTATAAATTTTTTGGATTATTTTATAATTAATTGAAAATTATTAGTCTTGTGAGAATCACTTTAAATCATTAGGGTCAAACACTAAAATTCCAGATAATTTTGCTGCAAAACATAAATATTTAAAGTCAAAACGCATAAATAATCAGTAGATAAAAATATATAAAATTAACTGATATTCACCTATGGATTCAAATGATATTAATTCAGGTGATATTAAATTAGACTCAATTGATATTTTTCTCTTAATCTTAGTGATATTTAGGCGTGAACTTTGATAATATTTATTAATAGGCCGAGTGATATTTTATAATAGGCTCGATATTTCTTTTAGACCCTAATGATATTATACATAGAATCAAATGATATTTAATGTTATATCTCACCCATATTTGATCTAACGATACATAGTTTTGCAATAAATTTTTTTTAGCTAAACGATGTTAATTTATTTACATTTGAAATATTATTTTTTTAATTTAAGTTGAGTGATATTTTTTTGAAATATTACTCTTCTTTTTTCACATTATAAAATATACAACAGCTAAGCACATAGATTAAAATATTCTTCTATAAATTAGATGGATCTGCCCATGTTCTAACATGGTAAGAAACCCATAATATTGTGGGGCATCGTGATATTGGCAGGGATTGAGTACACTCAAATATTTTATCATCAAAATCAAATATAGGTTTTTAAACTATATATTCAATTAATACAAAGAAAAATAAATTCAAATATTTTATCATGAAGATCAAATTTCAACCGTGTATGTATTTAATACAAATACATGTAAATCTAAATAAATAAATTCAAATATTATATATTAAAATCAGATATTTTAAATTGTGTGTAATTAATACAAATGAAATAAATCTAAATAATTTATCATCAAGATCAAATATTTTAAACAATGTATGTAATTAATAAAATTAAATCAAAATATTTTATCAACAAGAGCAAATATTTTAAACCATGTATGTAATTAATACAAATAAAATTAAATTCAAATATTTTATCATCATGATCAAATATTTTAAATTTATATGTAATTAATACTAAAATACTACTAAGGCAACCTAAGAGGAGGGGTGAATTGAGTTTTCAAGGATTTTAAAACTTTTGAAGCAATTTAACAATAAATATTAAGTAATTCAAATTCTTCTAAAGTATCATACAATAACTTCAATGCATAATTCTAATCACTAATATGAGAATATCAACATATTAAGCTTCATGTGTGTCAGAGCAATGTATATAATAAATATAAATATAAACATAAACAATAATAAAGTGTAAAGGGAAAGAGATCAAATACTAATTTTTACATGGTTTGACAAACTTCTAGCTATGTCTACGTCTCAAGCTAACCCGTTTGAGAATTTAACTAACCAAATTTTGAATAAATACAAATAAGAGGATTTTTGGATACCTCTTAACCTTACAAGTTTTTGCTCACTTTAAACACTTAATCATAATCTCAATACAAGTGATTTCTCACTAAATCATTCAATTCACAACTGAAGTGAAAAAACCCACTTCTTTCACCCAATTTCAAGTAAAATAAAAGTAGTAATAATGTTTACACCTCCAAAAGATTTACAAATGAAAGAATAAGGTGTGTAGAAAATGAATGTGGCAACTTGTAAGCTCAAAATATGATTTTGAAGCTTAAATGATGTTTATAAGCTCCTCAGATCATTGACAAATATTCAAAATCTCCTCTAGTGAGTAAAATGACTCGTATATGCAGTTTGAGTCAAAATGTAGCCATTACTAGCCATTATAAGGGTTAAAATTTGAATTTCACGCGATTCGATTGCTTGTGTGGCATTTTCGGTTGAGTGGGTGGTAAATTTGGTCAGTTGGATATGCAACCAAAGCTTATGGCATTCTGTCGCAAATTTGGTTGACTAAATTGCATTTTTGGTCAATTGGATGACTAGTACTCTTCGTGTATAGTGTCTTCGATTTAGAAATATTGACCGGTTCATGAATCTAATTTTCTAAATGTTATAGACTTTGCATTTAGGTCCATTTTTAGGGTTCAAAATCTTTCAATTTGGTCCAGTTTCAAGTTTTTAAAAGCTTACATTTTGGTTTGATTTTCAAAACTTAAAAACATTTGTTTTTGAAAAACTTCTTGAGCTAATAGAATCATCATGCACACTTACAAACACAAGCATACAAAATGATAGAAAATAAAATATTAAGCTTGCGACTTCATTCTTCAATTTACTCAAAATATTCCATTATGATTTTCTTGAATGCTTTCATTTTGGATGTTCTTTGAATTCTCATAATTACATTGCCAATTCTTCATGCTAGAAATATAACAATAACTGCTGCAAAAAAAATGTGGTTAGTTAAGAATATCAAAGTTTGTTATTATCAAAATAATGTGTTATAAACCTTAATGCTAACAATTTCCCCCTTTTTGATGATGACAAACCATTGATAACCAAATGAAAAATAGCTTATAAATTGAACAAGCAAATCCAAAATACATAATGATCCTCAATCATAGCATAAGTGAAACATTTAAGCATAAAAGCATCTAATAGGCATTTCATCTCAAGCAAATAGCAATCAATCACACTACTCCCCATTTTGTTATCATCAATCAAAGAAAAAAAATTAAATAAAAGAGCATGATAACAATTTTATTCAACATATTTTAGAGGTAATTGAAGAATTTTCAAAGTGGAAGCTCCTAAAATTTTGAGCAAATGCAATGAAAAACAAGGATGGAAGAGAATAAGATTAAGTTATTAAGAATTTCTCCCCATTTTGTTTCAAGAGTGCGAACAATGAAATGTCGCATACTATATTAACAAATCAAAAAGTGCTCATCATGTGACATAAATGCGACGCATAAAAATAGAACACATTTCTCCCTAAGTGTATTGCATGCCATAGAATACTTTTCCCTTTCACACATCAAATACTTTAAAGAAAGTAAGATCAACCTAGTAATTTGTTTCTCCCTTTTTGCATGCCAAAAGTGTGCATTATGGACAAGTTCAAATAAATCCAAGTTATGCATAGATCAAAATTCACATATCATGTCATTTTAATACAAGTCAAAAGGATAAAACAATTGTCTTTCAATGTTTATTGCATATCAAGATAGACATCTCCCCTTTTTGCATCATAATTTGGAAGAATGTAAATATTGCAAAACTTTTCCTTTTGACAAATAAAATCACTTTTGCAAAAATTTTCATGTCTACCCCTTTGCAAACAACAAAAATAACAAGAAATAACAAAATCTCCCATATGTTTTATCATTATCAAAACATAAGAATATAATGAGATATATAATGTAAAAGTCTTCAAAAGCCTTGAATACAAGATAGTACGAAAGATCATAAAGAAGCAAATGCAAAGAGATTAATCATTTTATCTCCTTTGTCATATATGAACATGATATGTATGCATATTCTTCTCCCTTTTTGGCAATGTAAAGAAAAAACAAAAAAATTCTTTCATAAACTTCATCTAATGAATAACATAGAGAAATCATGCATAGTATTTATCATCAAAACAATAAATGCATCCAACAAAAGAAAGAGCAAGAGCACTTCTATACATAATCACCGTTTTTCATCCATATACTCTTCTCTGGCCTCTTTTTTTTTTTTCCCATTCATATCCTCAACACAATATGGATAATTTAAAATAATACAATGCATTGATGAAAATTCACTCTAATGTAGCACAAGAGATAAATTCACTTCTCTCCCTTAATATATTGTATATTATATAAATACCCAAAATAACAAATGCATCCTTAATCAATAATAAAAATCATCAAAACAAAGAATGCATATTCAATGAGAATAAAAAAAGTGAGTTAAACTATTAAATATATTCCAAAACACAACACAAACAAATGAAAATCATGCTAAAGTGACATTTTCCTAGGATCAAACTACTGATGGTTTAGGTTTGTAATCTTGTTTCTATTTATTTTCCAATGACTCATCTTCTTTTATAACATCTCTTTTTCTTTCCTTGGTGAACTCCATATAAAACTCTTATATCCAAAATTTTCTTCAAAAATCTTACAAGATAAAATTTGATGTTATAACTAAAATAAAATTAAAATTGTGGGAAAAGTGTTTTTGAGATGTTTTGAGAGAGGAGTGTAAAAAAATGAGAGGAGTGGGCAATTTTAGTTGACAAAAATGGACAGCATGATAAGGGTAGAAAGTTTTCAAATTTCAATCGACCGTTTTTGATTTTTAGTTAACCAAATTTGTAGGTTTTTGAGAGGCAGAATGCTTTTAGATTTTGGTCAATCGGATTTGATTTTCGATCAACTGAATCTTCATGACTGGTTGCCTTATTTCTGCTCTACTTTCTAAGCAGCCTTTATTCATGGAGTCATATCCTTCTATACAGATATCCAAATCAAGTACCATAAACTTTTATGAACTCCTGACTTTTGGCGCATTTAATCCATATATAATGTGCACATTTAATTTAGCACATTCAACCCAAAGAAAATTCAAACTTCTAGCTTGTTGCATCTTTTAGACAGTTGTAACCTATGTAGGTTAATCCTATTATATTGCCTTGTAACAATGTCTAAATTGAATTATGCAAATTTCTATAGAAAGTAGACATCTATAGAAACAATTGTATTTGATCTCTCTCCCTTAACTCTTTGTTAGTGTTTATGTTTATATTTATTATACACATTGTTTTCACATACTTAAATCTTAATGTATCGATATTCTCATATTGGTGATTAGAATTGTGCATTATATTTATTGCACTATACCTTAAAAAGAATTTGAATTACTTAGTGTTTATTGTTGGGTTGCTTCAAAAGTGTTAAAATTCTTGAAATTCCAATTTAGTCCCGCGTGCTTCCGCGCGAAAAAGTCAATCATGATCTCATACAAGTGATTCCTCACTAAATCACTTAATCATAACCCAAGTGAAAGACACATTTCAAGTAGAACGAAAGTAATAACAATGTTTACACCTTCATTTACAAATGAAAGAATAAAGTGAGTAGAAAATGAATGTATATGTAAGCTCAATATATGATTTTAAAGTTTAAATAATGTTTATGAACTTTGAGGATCTTTGGAAAATGTTTGAAATCTCCTTCAATGATCATATTCATAGTTTAGCTCAAAATCTAGTTGTAACTAGTTGTTATAGGGTTAAAATTTGAATTTTAAGTGATTCAGTTTACCCTAGGACATTTTCAGTTGATTGGGTGGTTAATTTGGTCAATTGGATGTGCAACCAAAGTTTTCGCCTGCTCTATCACAAATTTAGTTGATCGAATTGCATATTTAGCCAATCAGATGAACAGTACTAAATTCATGTAGAGTGCCTTCGTTTCAGATACATTGAACAGTTCAATACCATACCCAATTCACGAACAATATCCGATTTTTTGAAATTTTGGAAACTTTGCATTTAGTTACATTTTCAAGATTCAAAATGTTTCAATTTGGTCCAATTTCTAGCTTTCAAAAACTTTCATTTTGATCCCATTTACAAAACTTGAAAACATTTGTTTTTGAAAAACTTCTTGAGCTTAACATAATCATTATGCACACTTACAACCACAAGTATATGAGTGTAGGTTATCTTCTAAAAGACTCTTCATTGAGACTGCCCTTTATTCTTTCATATGGGTATAGGTTATCTTATTGGACTAATATGCAAACAAGAATTGAATCCAATTTACATGTTGGAAAAATATTCCAACAATTAGTAAATGCTTAATTTTAGTAAATTTTAATTAATTTGAAACTATTCATATAACTCTTGATAATGGAAACCCTTCTTAGGGCAGTAAATATGGAATTATTACTAATTTTCTTTCTTTTTAGCTAATTTATATCTTTAATAAATAAGTTATGAAAATATTCACGAAGTTTCCTTAACAATTACTTTGCTTCAAGAATTCAAAGCTACAGTAAAGATGAAATTAATGTTTTGAGTATATTTTGGACAAGAAAATGATGTATCTAATTGAGCTATTTTTCCACAAAGACAAAGACTTGGAAAAAGATTATGAAGAAATAAAAATGTAATTTTGCTATTTTTCCACAAAGACAAAGACTTGGAAGACGATTATAAAGAAATAAAAATGTAATTGTGCTACTTTTCCATAAGTATAGAGGCTTGGAGAAAGATGATAAAGAATTTTTTTTTTCATCCCAAACAAATCAATTAAGTTAAAAAAATAGAAATGTAATTTTCCTTTTTTTTCACAAAGACAAAGCCTTAGAAAAAAATGATAAAGATTTTTTTTTTTAACTAAACACATCAATTAACTTAAAAGAAATTATGTCTCCACTTGTTAAAAGTGAATTGTGTGATCTAATTAAAAAAATTATAATTATATTACCTTTTTGTGAATATTTAACGAAAACTTAATTTAAATTAAAATTAATGTGCAGTTATTTATGAATTTATTAGTTATGAAAACCCTCTTACCCCTCTAAAGATGAATTTATAACTATTTTTTAATTTACAAATTTAATAAGGGACGTAATATAATAGAAAACTCAGAAAGAGAACTACCAATGAATTCTTTGAAGGAGATTGTCAACTTTTTATTTTTAATGTCATATAATTATATAGAAAATCTATCAACATATAAATTAAAATTTTATCTGGAATTAAGAGTCGATATTATTGTAAGTTTAATATACTCTTTGAAATTTGAGTCCAATTTAAGTGAAATTTGTTTTAATGCGATTCTGCAAACCTAGGTATGCACTAATTTTGCGTAATATTGTTATCAACCCTAATATTAATCGTGAAATTTATGATATCATAATGTATCTTCTAGACGCTATGGTAAACATGCATATATGGATTTGGCTTTGGAGTTGTATTTCCATACTTACATTATTAAAAAAAGACTGCGATGTGGTAGTGGAAAATGTTAGCTTTTGGAGTCAAAATCTACTTTAAACAGTAATAGTGCGAATGAAAATATTCAAGGTTTGACGAACGTGTAATGGCGTTAGGGGAAGAATTGGAAAAAGTTTCTGTCACTTCAAACATTTTGTTGAAGTACTCATTATTGAAAATAGAACAATTATACGTTAGCTCTGTGGGCGATCATGGCTCCTTACCTTTCAGTATTTTTTAATTTTGTGTTCATATTTTTACTTTTCCGCTCCCACAAGGTTCATGTTTCTATTCAAATATTGTTGAAACACTCATTAATTCAAGATGCGCTAAACATCGAAATATTGTAATTTCGAAACTAAAACTATTATTCAATAAAATTATCAGATGTCAAATATAAGTAAGAGAGATGAAGTGGATAAAAAAATAAATGTCAAGTGTAACATATATTTTTTATATTTTTTTCTCATTTATATAATTATCATCAATAACTATTGCACACTTTAGGCACACAAAAGTTGACTAATAATCAAATTTCTGTAAAACTTGTTGCTATAAATTCATAATATGTATGACTGCATTTAATTTTGAAAGTCAAAAATATACAACTAAATTCATGAATTTGGACAAATTTTACCACAAACTACCACCATAGAAAAAGAATTGACTAGCTATTATACATGTCCATAGAAAGCAACATATTTGAAATTTTTTTACAAAATTTGATTTTATTTAAAATTTTGGCACATGATTTGAAATTCGATACAAAACCTAAATTTTAATCTTTATAATAATACTCTTCATTAATTATAATATATTGACTAATAAAAAATAATGTCAGAGCAAGACTTTTCATATTAGAGCATGGAAGGATAATTTCATAAGTAGGGCGTAATTAGGATAGGACCAAAAAACTCGAATCCCAAAAAATTGAATTAGATCGGATTGAAACTGATGGGCTCGGGTTGGTTCCACATTCTATTCAATTCGGGGTCAATTTTATTTTTAAAAACCTGAAATTTTTGGTACAATTTTAGCTCTGGAGCAATAAACCCAAATTAGACAAAAAACATTTTTTTTATATTTTACCATATAAACAATGTTGTTTTGGGAATATAGCATCAAAACAAGATTATTTTGTGAAGTTTATAAACAAATCAAAGGGGCAAAAAACTAAAACCCCGTAAATTGAACCAAATCGGATCAGAATTACGAATTCAGTCCAATTTCAGTCTGGTTCTCATTTATACTTGATTCAATTCTGGTCCGAAATTTTTCGTTTCAATTCAATTTTTGCAAAACGTAGACCATGCTTACTCCTAAACAGAACTAGAACGAGAGTTGTCCTAATTTTGGTATGAACATGATGTTGATTTGATTATTTTCAATAAGAAAGTATACATGTCAGTTTAAATTTTTAAAATTATACACGGACGAATTTTATTAGATATGACATATTACCTTCAAAATTTCTTGTCTTTCTATACTCAATAAATTCTACTCTATATAGGTTCAATATATATAAGCTATATTTAAAAAAAAAAAATAGTTACAATGTAAATAGATATTCTTATGATTATCTACCTCAAATTATTGATTAATTTCAAATTGAATGTATATGCATTAAAATTTTATTAAGTGTATGGATGACGTAATATGGAATCATATTCAAAATATTAACAAAAATGTTTATGAAAAAATTTGAGAAAAGTCTATTGAAAAACATTGCGGTAGACTATTAATTTCTAGTCATCTAAACCTATCTTGAAACTTATAAATAGGTTAGAGATCATAAGAGATAATCAAACTACTTTTTGAGAAACTGAAAGGAAAAAGGTAATAAGCTCTTTTTTCTTTTCTTCTCTTCACTAAAATTAAGTTTATTCTTTATCTTTCATTGTATGTTAGTTTCTATACAAAGTATCTTATTCTAACAAAGAACTTTATGGTGTGCAGAATACCAATAAGAAAATTATACAATGACTACTCAAAGTTCAGCGATTCCCTCTTCAGCTTCAAAAATTCGTAATTTTGGATATTTCCATCCTAGTTTATGGGAAAACCATTTCCTTAGTTATCCTTCTGAGGTAAATTAAATTAAACAATGGTATGAATATATCTAAATTTTTTCTAAATATTTGTAGTTAAATTGTTAGGTTAAGTACTAACTTAATTTGATATAATGTGATAACTCTATGATAAATAGAGAGACACAAGTGAGGGGATACTAAAACTTTCTTCGTCTTCTTCTTCATTTTAATTTATTTTTTTGGTTGTGAAAGAGAATATTAAAACTTATATCATAAATTATTTGAATTCTTGACCTATATGGATAATATTATATCTACTTTTAGTTGAAATATTAACAATTCGCTTTTAGTAACTTTTTATTTACAATATATATTTTTTGTTATGCTAAAATCTAATCTGTTTACAAAGTTTCATGAGAACTTACTGCATTTTTTAACCTTAATTTTCCATATTTCTTTTAAGTTTTTATATAGTTTTTAAAGAATCCAATAACAATTAAATGCAATTTTGCTTTTTGTTATTATTTTATTTTGAAGTAGTATATTTGTTAAAAGTTTAAACAAATCTTATACTTTTTTATTAGTTAAATAAAAAGAATATTAAAATTGTATTTTGTAATTTGTATTAGGTCAGATCAGATCGAATTTCATTTTATCATACACTTGGATTAGATTAGATTTGATTAGACAGAATTAAAAAAATTACGAATCCACCAAGTGATGAATTAAATACAGTTTTAGTTAAATCTAGCCAATCAAATTAATGAGTTGAACACATCTACTTGCATGCATACAACCGATTATCATATATTGATAAGTCTTTGTAAGACAATGATTTGTAGAGTTGTGTATATGAAATAATTAATAGAAATTAAGACAAAAAGTAGATATGGATCATAAAATTAATTTCTTTATGAATGCAGACAATTGATACCATGATTCAAGAACAACACAAAGCCCTGAAAGAAGAGGTCAGAAGGATGATAACAGCTACAGCTACAGATAAGCCTGCCGAGCAGAAAGCATTGCTACAGTTGATTGATATAATCCAACGCTTAGGTGTTGCTTATCACTTTGGAAAAGAGATTGAAGATGCATTAGTTAAAATATTTGAAACAAAGATTGATGATGAGGGTGATGATCTCTACACTGTTTCTCTTCGTTTTCGACTACTTCGGCAACAAGGAATTAATATTTCATGTTGTATATATGTACTTACTTAATTAAGCTTATTTTACTTGCCTACTATAATTATGAAATTAAGACTGTTTGAGCTACAATGCTTCTATTTAACTTCGAAAGTACGGTAGTTAAAATATTTAATTAGTAGGCACAAGTATTTATTTTCAAGAGATAATATTTATGTATAATTCAAACTCCACTACTGAAATTCACATCCAGTACTGATTCATCCTAAAAGTTATTGCTAATTAATTGCTAACTGCTTGTAATTTGAAATATTGTGATATTTAGATGTGTTTAACAAGTTCAAAGACAAGTGCGAAGAAGGCAAATATTTCTTCAAAGAATCATTGATCAAAAATATTGAAGGCATGTTGAGTTTTTATGAGGCTGCATATTTGGGAATTCGTGGAGAAGAAATTCTAGAGGAAGCACTTGCTTTTACTACTACTCAACTTAAATCAATGATAATTGATCACTGTTGCCCTAATCTTGCTCAACAAATAAATCATGCTCTTGATAGCCCTCTTCATAAAGGAGTGCCTAGATTAGAGACAAGATATTTTTTGGATATTTATTCAAGAGATGATTTGCACCATCAAACTCTACTCAAGCTTGCAAAGCTAGATTTTAATATTGTACAAGCTCAACAACAAAAAGAACTTAGTGTCTTGACAAGGTAATTAAATTAAATTAGTAATTTTTATTACCTGTCTATAGAATTATATATATATATATATAGAGAGAGAGAGAGAGAGTTTATAATTAGTGTATATATAAATAAATATTAAATTATTACTATTTTTCATTTGAAATTGAAATGCAGGTGGTGGAAAGATTTAGACTTTACTACAAAAGTGTCATATGCAAGAGATAGATTAGTGGAATCATATTTTGCAATATTAGAAATGTACAACATTGAGGCAAAATATGCTTTTGGTAGAATTATGTTGACTAAAATATTTTGTATTACGACTGTCATAGACGACACATTTGATGCTTATGCCACCTTCGAAGAAATTGAGCTCTTGACAAAAGCTATCAAAAGGTTAGAAATCATTCATATATATATATATTAAGTTTTTTTTTTTATATGTTGAAAGTTTTCTTTTACTGTTTTCATTTAATATTTTATATTTAAGAATTATCCAGAAGTATATCATTACGTAGTTTAGCTAGTTAACATGACCTCAACTATTTCAAATAAATAGATTACTATAAATTAATTATTGCATAATATTAAATTCTATTTTTTTATTTGGTTTTCAGATGGGATATTGGTGCCATATATATGCTTCCGGAATACATGAAAGTAATTTACAAGACACTCTTAAATATTTATAATGAATTTGAAAAAGAATTGGCCAAGGAAGGAAGATCACAATGCATACACTATGCAAAAGAAAAGGTATGTATAGGCCACTAATTAATTTCCTGCTGCATGGATAGCGAGTGATGTCACCAACTTATATATAATGTACGTGATTTAATAGCGTACTTTAGAAAAAGCTGAAGCTATTAATTGACTCACTTGATATATGAATAGCACATATAAAGAAATATACAAGGCAAGACCTGGTCCATAAGTTTTTCTAAATTTTATTGTAATATTTATAATTTTTTTAAATTTTATTGTAATATTTATAATTTAGGCTCACTTATTAAGTTTATAGATAATTTGACTCATACAATTTTATAAAATTATCTATTTACCCCTTAATTTATTAATTATTTTAAAATGTCACTGACTAATTTTAACTTTTAAATATTAATTTTTTATTGGGGATACATATTATATTAATCAATTTTCTATTTTGGTTATAATTGAGTTATATGTTGTGTCGGGGATGATGATCAGATGCAAGAACTTATTGAGATGTACTTTGCACAAGCCAAATGGTTGAAAGAAGGTTATATTCCAACAGTGGAGGAATATGCTTCAATTGCATTTCCAAGTATTGGTAGTACAATGCTTATAACACATTGCTTCCTGGGCATGGGTGATTTTGCAACTGAGGACACTTATAAATGGCTTTTTACAAACCCTAAGATTGTAACAGCAACATCCCTTGCTATCAGACTCATGGATGACATCGCTGGTCATGAGGTACGTTCATGCGCATGCACATGCACTGTTATCAAAATATAATCATGGCTTAATTAATACACGCACCCATACCTATATGTATGTATGATGTATGCATATACATGATGATGATGATGAGGCATGGATGCATGCAGTATGAGCAAAAGAGAGGACATATAGCCTCAGCAGTGGAATGCTACATGAAGCAGTATGGTGTATCCGAAGAAGAAGCAATAAAAGTGTCGAGCAAAAAAATTGAAGATGCTTGGAAAGATATAAACGAAGAATTAATTCTGATGAATAATGATAACAATAACAATGGAAGGGTTATTCCGTTTCCTCTGCTTGAATCAATTCTTAATCTTGTACGTACTTGCAATTTTCTTTTCAAAGACGGCGACCGTTACACCAATAATCATTTGATGAAAGATCAAATTGCTACTGTGCTCAAGGACCCCGTGACCTTGTAATAATTACGCGATATATAGCTGTTGAACTGAATAAATTTTAATTAATGTTCTTATAATGGTTTTTATGTCGTTGTTGGATTATTATTATTATTGTTTAAGCGTGTTTACTGGCCACCCAAGTGATGTAAGGTGCTGTGTGCGTGCACGGGTGCGGGGTCTGGTATTCTAAAGCACACATAATTATACACGGGAGCTTATAAATGCATAAAAAAATATTCTATTTGAGCGATAATGCACGGAACTGCTGCAACATCCACATCCCCGATATAATGTTTTAGATTATTTCTAACCCTAAAAGATGATCTCCACCCATTAGAGTTGAAAAAAGCGAGCATACCAGAGAGAGCAAAAACAAGAACAGTGGAAAAGTTATAAGAGAAAATATAGAAATTGACAAGTTAATAATCTCAAGGGAGAGTGGACATGACATGGAAAATTCAATCAGCCATTGGTTTACAAGCATTTGAGGGCATCAAAAAGCAGCAACATCATAATAACACCAAGATAGAAAAGAAAAATAGATAGAACAACGAAAATTGAGAGGAAAATAACCAGCAACACCATAATAACACCCAGAAAAAAAATTGTTCTAACTATAATAGAACAGCAAAATTAAAAGGAGGAAAATAAAGCCAAGTGTTACAATTGATGGCTAACAATAATAGAATGCATAAGGGACACAATGGGCTCATGCAAGATTAATACATAGTGATCATCTGAACCATACATGCCAACATTAGGAAATAATGTTAATTGTAATGACTATCCAGATAGAATTCAAATAGCTATAAGAAAGGTTTATTTTTCCGAACGACTGAAAGCATCCAAGGTTTTGTTACCATAGAAACTTACCACACAGCAATAATTAATCCTGCCAGCTGCCGAGAACCGACACGTTGAAATGTTGATCCTTCATCCAATCCTTTTCCAATCACATCCAGCCACCATTGTCCAACAGCACTCCCCTGAAGTCCAACCTGCAGTCGCAAGGGACAAAAAGAACAAGCATTGGCAAAAGATGAAATCATATTAAGTATTTAATAACAAGAAAACACTGATATATGCAATCATGAATAGGTTTCTTGGTTAAAAAAAAAAAAAGTTCCAAGTACACATGCATACAAATTAAATATATCAGCGACATTTTGAAATTTGCAATTGCTTGCCTAGAAAGTAATAATTCAGAAGAGGCTTGCAGCAAAAACCAGGTCAGCAATTTATCAACTGGCCATGCCTCAAAATAAAGTATGAATCTAGATGATCTATTAGAACACTTGATAAGAAACTTTGGTAAAGTAGATATCTTACAGTTTCTTTTGCAGCAGACATAGCAAGAACACCAGCACCCATTTCAACTTCTTGTAATCCAACAACAACAATGCCAACATCTGAAGCTGCAGAACGAAGCCAGGATATAATTGAGTTGTGAGAAGCTCTTCCCTGTCCAACATTTCATGTACCAGCCAATATTTTCAAATTTTAAATCTGTATATATACAAACTCCTTCCCAGCCAACTCTGAACACAATATGCTATCAAGGGGTCCAGGAGACATGATATTCCACACACGTATACCAGCATGATTAGCCAAGGTGAAAACATAACTAGCCCCAACAGCCATTTTTATCACAGGACTACTATGTGCAACCCATCCTCCCAGTAGATTACCCTCTAGGTCCAATACCTGAACAATGCCACTCACATACCCGACCCATATCCGCGAACCAAATGTACATAAGCATTGAACAGAATAAGGATGGTAGAAATAATGTTAATTAATGTATCAAGTCATAAGAAAATATCTCATATAAAGAACTAACTAGACACTATTTTATTTGAGCTAATCTTGAGTTTATGTGATAATTTAATTTCATGCATTTAATATATAAATGTTACAAAATTCAAGTTTGATTTTGTTTTTAGTTTTATTATTATAAAATTAAATATGATTTTAATTTTATGGAGGCTACATGTTTGACTTCAAACAAATGTAAGTTACTATATGATATTCTTGCAAAAGAGAGCTTAGTTTGACTTTGCATGTTTTGATTTTTTATTGCTTCACCTACAATCACTAAGTTATTGTTCAGAATGTGTTGTGAAATTTTAATTCCCTTAAATTAAGTGTTTTAAAATTAAATTAAAACTCGCAAAATATATGAATCAATTGTGTTATGATAGATATTTCCATGAAGTCAATCTCACAGAGAATGTATATTAGGTAAATAAATTATCTATGACAGAGAATATGCAGATTATAATATATTAGTTAATAATTTATTAAAATATCTAAATTATCATTATAATATTGAGATATGACTATCATAATATATTATTATGTAACTCTAAGGGTGGTACTTTAATTGTTATTACAAATGGCTAAACTATATATTTATCAGTAGAAGTATAAGGACCCAAGAACTCAAAAATTATTATCACCGCGAGCAACCATACAAATTGTACAACTCTTTGTCTATACCTCTAAAATACTAAAACCTGATGAGCTTTTATTGTTTTCATTAAAATAAAATGATTATCGAATCAATTTACTAGACAAGATGTCAATTGGAAGTATAACATAACAATTTTTCAAAAAAAAAAAAAAAAAAAAGAAGATCAATCCTTACAAAGGGTCCATGGTCTCTTTTGTTTCTTAGCAATGTTTCTTATGAATTATAAACAATGTGTTTCGAATTCATTACATTGGAAATAAATTAAACCTATAATATCATTAAGTGAGTTTATATATAATTTATGAAGATAACTAATTTTAATTTGAAATTAAAATTCAGGTGGTGGACAGATTTAAGATTCCACGCAAAACTACAATGTGAAGGAAACAAATTAGTAAAGTTATATTTTTTAATATTGAGAGTGTACTTTAAACCAAAATATACCTTGACTAAAATAATATTGATTAGTAACTTACATTACATTCAGGCATGTAGTGGCAAAGCCACGTAGGGGCCTGCAATGGCTCGAGCTTTGCAAGCTCTGAAAAAATTTTAAAATTCAAGGGTAAAATTTATCAATTTAATTCTTTAAAATTTAATTTTATTATTTTGTCCCCTGTAATTTTGAATTATTGCATTTGGTTCCTCTTTAAATTTAATCCTAACTCCGTCCCTGCAATCATGGACATAGGGGCAAAGTTAAAAATAGATAACTAGGAGGCTAAAATATTTAAATGGTTAAATTAATTGGCTAACATTTCAAAAATAATTAATAAATTAGGAGATAAATTGATAACTTTGCAAAGCAGCAAAACCAAACTATATATAACTCTAAATAATTGATAAAAATATAAATATTATACAAACATTTTTGAAAAATTTGGGGTCTTAGAGGACTAGGACCCCTTCAGGCCTTGAGAGTACTTTGCCTTTGCATGGATACATTTGATGTTTAAAATACCTTTAAAGAGCTGCAATTCTTTATAGAAGTTGTTAAGAGGTTGTTACTATACAAATTTGTAATTTTCTTTATTATAATTTTTTTGTTAATTTTCAATTTATGAATGAAATGGGAGAAATTTGAAAAAATATAATAGACAATTTTGGAACTGTATAGTAATCAATTATATAACATGACTCACTTTTAAAATAGATTGCTAAAGATTATCGCATTCCTTTTTTTTTTTTTTCCTTTTGTTAATTTAGTTTATAGATAAAACATTAGCGTCATAGCTATACTTCCAGAATACATAAAAATAATTTATAAAACACTTTATATATTTACAGTGAAATATAAGAAGAGTTGGCCAAAGAAGGAAGATCACACTACATATATATGCAAAATGGTACCTTGCCAATTAACTAGCTTATTTTATGAAATACAAATGCAAAGTTGGCATGATTTTATAATACTTTGTGAATGTAATTGATCATCAAATTAATTAATCAGATTTTGTTACGTGAATATAGCTTATTATAACGCAGATAACATAATTTATTGAAATAATATAATATTTTTATGGTTTTAGATCATGAATCAATTGTTAAACTGCACTATTTTATGTTGTTGATGATGATCAGATGCAAAAGTAATTGAGATGTACTTCGCAAAACTTATTAAATTATAACACATGAAAGAAAGCTATGTTGCAACAACGGAGGAATATAATTGAATTGAGAAGTAGCCAATGCTGGCTTGCAGCAAAGTCCCTCCTCGGAAAGGTGATTTTGCAACCGAGGATGCTTTTAAATGGGATTCTACAAACCCTAAAATTGTAAGAGCAGCATGTATTATTGGAAGACTCTTGGGTGACATCCAAAGTCATGAGGTAGGCACCCATAATTAATTAATTAATTAAGGCTTACATTACATATAAATTTCTAATACAATTAATGTTCTGTGTAGGGATATATTTTACTTTGTATTATTTACATTAATTAAGATAAATATTTATAAAATCTGCATATAATAAAGGAGAAAACTGTTTCTCAAAATTTTCTAATTTAAAAAATAACTCACACCATGTATATATCTCAAAATCATATCCGTGGTGAAAGGTATTGTATATTTTATAAATATACATAATATTTCAAAATATTTACAAGAGTTAATAAACGAAAATTAAGATGTATGGAGAGACATGTCCTAATGAAAAGTTACATATGCACCTATAAATAAAGGCCATATTTAGCATTACATATAAAGAAATATAAAGAAAAAGACTACAAAATGCCCTAGTCTTTTTATGTCCATCTTTTTTCCAAAGTTTTGTTATAAAGTGTTTGATTTTTGTGTTGTTTACTAGTTTTATATTTGGGAGTGCACCTTTATATAACTAATAGGCATTGTATCTTAGAGAGAATACTGTCGTACAAAAACGTATTTGCACTAGATATTGTCTTAAAAGGGCAAAAATTTCCTCAAAGACATTACTTTATGCATGCTTTACCTTGTGACTTTTCTAAGTTATTTGTTGCATCACCAATTTATATTAAAAAATCTCTAACAAAAGGGAGTGATCATGTGAAAAAGTGATTTCAAGTTTGAGTAAATTTTAACTTATGAAAATAAGATAATCTTTTATACTTGATAGATATAGCCAATAATTTTGCTTCATAAAGAAATCGAAATTTTATTAATATGACATTGCATTGCTACTAGGTCTATATGCAAATCATTTCAGCGTCTCACTAACTCCACTTGCTTGACGTAGCAGAGCATTTTTGTTTAGTCACGTGGCGATATCTAAGGATGTGAGATCGAGACGTAAGTTAAAATAATCTCATGCATTTAGATAATTATGCTCCTTCTGAGTCGTAGGAGTTAAGTCCAATATTTAACTAAGAGTTTTAGAAAAACATAAAAGAGAGTATTGTTGCAACTTCTATTGATTTATTGGAATCAATCTTCAACAAGGCATCTTAGGAATTGCTCCTCCCTTTAATATATTCATACTTTTTCACACCATAATACATAAACTAAGCTCCAAAAAAAGTGGTTCGGGTTACTGAATTAAACATATATAATGAAATGATATTGGGCTCAAACTCAACAATAGTTATCAGCACTTGGAAATCATCTGTTTCAGTCACATATTTAGTTAGAATATAAAGAATATCTTATAAAAATATGTCACTGCTTACTATACAACTTGAAATAAGCATGAAGTCAGTGAATTTTATGAAGATGGTAAACCCAAACTGTATCTACTTAACATGCTACCTATTATTGTGTTAAGCTTTAATTTTACTTTTAATTTCATTGCAGAGGAAAATTTATTGCTAATTAGTTTAACTTTGTCTTGAAATTCACTAAACATATATTTTATCCTTGACTTAATTTTTTATTTGTTCAATTACATTATCTTAAATTATTGTTGTTTGACATTAAGTTTAACATCGACATTACTAATAACAGCAATAACAAATTACATTAACAGTAATAAAAACAGATTAATAAATTTTGTGCTTAAGTTTAAAACTTGTAACTCAAACCGAACCAAATTGATTTTCATTTGTTTGGTTTGGTTCGGGTTTGGGTTAGATAGGTCGAAATATAACCAATCCAAAATTTTTTGATTGGTCTGAATTTCTACCGATGTAATCCAAACTAAATCGTGCTTACACCTGACTTTAACTAATGCAGTTGAACTTCAAATCTTTCTTTTAGGTTCTTATAAATTATAAAGTTTGGTCCTGTTTTTCAAAATCATGTACATAATACTTGGTTGTATATTAGACAGTATATTAATTATCCCCTAATTTGACCACTTCACTAATTTTTTAAAACTATCAGTTATCCGTATATCACCAGAATTTTGCCGTTAATTGTTAATTTTTTTTTATCATTTTACGTATTTATTTTTAGTAAATTTTAAAACTATCAGTTAATTCTATACCGTTAGAATTTTGCTTTAACTATTAATTTTCTTTTATCTTGTTACATATTTATTTTCAGCAAATTTAATAATATACTGAGCCCAATCCGATTTTGAAAGAAAAAATAAAAATATTTGTGTATATGTAGGGTTTGTACTTGAACTTTAATCTCTAAAATTGAAATTCTAATCTTTAAACCATGTCATTCATTTACAAATAATATATACACTACATTATATATTCTAAGCATACGTTAAATGAATAATTAAATAAATATTGTTCGAAAAATCTCCAATATAAATTAAATTCAAATAAAAGATTTTAAAAAAAAATTATTTAAACTTTTTGTGGAAGTTAACTTTGAACATGATCTATTACAAATTTTTTTACCTTCGTTTAAAAGTTAAAACATATGAATAATTACAAAAATTAAAAAAATTGAACTCATAATGTAATGAAGTTATTTCTTTTCTATTTTTTCTAATTTTCTAAAATAAAATCAAATGAAGAAAATAAAAAGAATCAAGACCAAATTTTTGTAAAACTGGTTATGAACACAAATTTTCATAATTTTTTACTAATTTAAAAATATATTATTTAATAATTATGCTGAAAATAAAAATTGAAAACAATTACACTCTTAATAAAAAAATCCTTACATTTATTTTTTTTTTTTCACATTAGTTTTCATACAAGGTTAAATAATTTTATTCTTTGTATTTTTTCATTTAAAATTTTGTTTTTTAGATAGTTTTATTTTCATTATTATTTTAAGTTTTTGAAATCAATAACAATAGTTATTTAATCATTTATCTAATGTATGCTTACGATATATAGTAAAGTGTACATATTATTTATCATTGTTGAATTGGCTTAATGATTAAGAATAATAGTTTTGAGATTAAGGTAAAGGTTCAAATCTCTATACATTCACAAATATTTATAAAAGGAATATTCATATATTGTAAAATAAGATTAATGCAAAATTGTTAATATTATGGATAGTGAATATATTAAATATGAATTTGAAGAAGTTTGTACAAATTGAGTATAATACAACAATAATTTATTTAAAATAGTGTCATTTTTACATTGAATCTCCGCACCTAAATCAACACTTTATAAACTGTGAACGTTCACAGTAGAGAATACCTATGTATATATATAAAACAATTGCTAGTAGATCAATAGAATATAGATTCAATCTCAATCACTCTGGTGTTGCAAGATCCAAAATTTTTGTTCAATTTTAATTAAAATTTTATAATCCAGCATGGTTAATAAGCATGATACATCAGAAATTCTTTCCAGTTAATTTTCTTCAATGTATACCCTAACATAGCCAATAGAAAACAAAACAAATTCAAATCTTCAAGCACACAGAAATGATATAATTAATTATTCCATAATGAAATTAAACTTCTCTTTAAAACGCCAATTAATAGCATACGAGATTAGGGCCACATGCTCGCACAAAAATTTATTTCTTAATTATGAATTGGAGTTTTCTTTCTGGCTGGTGTGTAGTCCACTGAGATCAAATCTCCCTCTCCAAAATTTTCATCTTCTTTCACAGAAAAATTGTTTCCTTCACTCCACATTGAGAAGCATAATTATCAACCGAATAAGTTATTCTCCTAATTGTCCTTCCGGCTAAAACAAAACAATATAAATGATAAAATATTATAAATATATACAAATATATATATATATATACATATACACATTTCTGATTTAGAAGCTAGCAAGTAATGTTTTAATTAATTTTGTCTTAGCTTCCTCAACTTTCTATATGTATAGAGAAAGATTGATAACAGGCCAACTTAGAAGAAGAGTTTGTCTGGCATTTATGGATATCAATTCAATGAAATGTGGGAAAAAAAGAGAAGAGGTTGAGGAAGAATGATGAGAGATTTAATTTCATGCATGGACAGGATCGACAAACTCCGAGAAATTGTGTCAAGAAATAGGGACTGAGAAATAGATATGTTGCTCGACAGGTCGAGACATATGACTCCACACTCATTTCTAACTATGATTCTCAACTTTCTGTGGTCTGCAGGTAAAAGATCATAGTGTATGATATATTATTGCCAATTTCTTAAGATTTAGAACATCGATTGAGATTGAAATTGTCTGATATCTTTGGAGAAAGGTACAGTAATTAATCTATACTTCTATATTAATTCATCGCAAATTTTATTTTAGGTGTTTTATTGCAACAATTGTATAGATATAATTCTTCTCTAATTATTGTATAAGGAGAACTATTAATTTCATTGATTTTGTACAAACATTTGTCTCGTTCATTTATTGTTCCCGTTTGGGAGAATGGTTTGGTGGGTGCACAACTGTATTCCATTTGACGAGCTCCTTGGTCAAAGACCGAAGATTGGTTATGTCGAAATGCCAAAGGACTCCTTCGCCAAGCTTTTGATCATCCTATCCTGTCTTGCTTGACTTCCCAGCGGAATCCCCAACTATGCTATGGAATTACCGAGCTTGGCTTTCACCGTGCTCTTGAAGCTTCATCTCCAGGGCAGAGCCCTCTTTTCTTTCTTAAACACAGAATGAACTCTCCTGAAAAGACCCTTGCCCACCAAGATCGAATTCTTTTGAAAATGGAATTTCCCAAGCTTATATCGCATTGAATTGATTTTTAGTATTTACCTCAAACAAGTTCTCAAAGTCGATGATTTTAATTTGAAGGTAAGGCGTCTTACATTAGCCCTATTCTCCATCAAGAGTTGGCAGGGAAAAAGAAATTTTGATTGATTCAGGCAGAAGCTATGTTATGAAAAGAGGTAGTAAACCTCCGTGTGCCTATGCCGTGGTGATCTTGAAGGTCAATCCTGAATGAGAAAGGTGGGGTTGGGTAGGGGCTTTGACGCCTTTGAATTCAGTGAGAGAGAAAATGGGCATAGGATAAACAATGAAATGCCACTCTTTAAGCGAATAAAGCATTGTTCTCACTTTATTCGGATATGTACGATATTCTAAAGTGCGATTTAAGCAAAGAAAACAAGCCATTTGAAAGAAAGATTTAAATAGAACGAGTTCTAGTTTCCAGTACGATAGCTTGTCTATCTTAGTCATCAAAAAGAATTTCTATCGACCAAGGAATAACATAGATAAGATCTTGGCACTTTTGCTGACTTATCGCTGGTGGGTCAAGGAAAGAGGGAGTTTACAATACGTGATTTACTGTCGAAAGGTAAAATCCTTAAATTCAATCTGAAGGTGGGTTAAGATCCTTGCCAAAGAAAAGGGACTCATGGAAAGAAGAAGACAAACGAAGAAAGACGTCGTTGGTAGTCCTTCCGTTGAGTGACTTCCTTTGACTAATTCATCAAGAGAAGAAGAAATGGTACTATAAGGAAAATAGTGTGCATTCGTTCCCTCGTATATGTATCTTGGCTTGGCCATAGTTGTTTAGGCTAGAGTCGTTTTCTTTGTTTAATTTAAAGAGATGGGGTTGGTGGTGGAAATTGTCTTAGATCAATGGTCATTAGTTGTAAGTGATGCGGAGGAAGTGTCTCTCTATGTGGTACCGTCAGAGTTGAATTACAGCAAAAAAGGACTTTGCCGTAAATCCATATATCTGTTCAGTTTGGCTAAAGAGGGTTTTTGGTCAACCATGTTTGGTCAAAGTAATCCAACTGATGTGGCAAGCTTAAGGAAACCGTTTTGGTGTTTGGGAAAGTGACCTCGGGCCTACGGAGTGAATGGGTTTTGTGCTAATTGGCCCGATGCTTGAACAGTTCCATTACATCCTATTCGGCTTAAGCTTAGGAAAGATTATTATCATGCGTCACGCAAATGAGTCTGATCGGCTAGTAAAACTATCACTTCAAGAAAATCTTATGAAAAGGAAAAAGTAAAATTAATAATTCTAATTTGAGGCAAATTTAGATTCTGCAAGATACATTTCAGATTCTATTAAAATTTCTAATGTTATTAGAATAATGAAACTAGTGCCTATATATATATATATATCACATTCTTCTCATGATAGAGGATTCTAGAATTTTCTATAATAAGCAATAAAATGGTCTTTTTCTTTTGAGTGAAGAAGAGAAAAATTTGATCTTCACTCTATGGTATCAAAGTCGCAAATTTTGGTATTAATAGTTAGCGCCGTATGTAAAAATCAATCAAAAATTTATGGCAACGATAAAGGAACAACCGATCGCAAAAAGACCATCGACCGAAAAAATTCACGAAGAAAACTCATTAAACTCCAATGCTTCATTGGCTTTACTGCAACAATCTCAAGGTAAAAGGTGATGCACAAAGAAGATGCAGGCGTAATTCAACTTGTATAGTAATTGCGAGAAAGCGAACAGAGATATTTGGAGAAAGATAGGCAAGTAAAGGTTTTGGAAAATAAAACGTGAATAATGGAGATAGAGATCGAGAACCTGAAGAAGATGATTCAGGAAGATGTCATCAGTAGACGAAATCCAACAAAGTTAGGGTTACTAGAAAACTAATAAAATATTACCTCACCAAGAGTTCATCGTAGAGAATTATCCCTTAGGAGATTGGGGAGTAAGCAGCGAGAACAAGATGACCTTAAAGAGATGTGCATACCTCCACTGCAGGAGAAAGCACAAAGTGATAGACTGATGCGTGATGGCCAAGATGAAGAAATCCCCTTCCATGATAAAAAAGGCCAAATCAGAGATCGGCCACTGATCAGCACGAATTGAATCAGGGCAAAAGAAAACCCAAGCGTAGTACAAGTTTAGTTGACATGAGAACTTACTTGAATCAGAAACGTAGGAAGGATGGAGAAAAAACTGTTACAGAGAAAACACCAAACCAGGTTGGACCTACTGTCGATCAGGTGCTAAACAGGAGAGAAATAGAGGAAAGGATTTGAGAGTTTACTAAAGAGCTACAGGCCCAAAGAGACAAGGATTGGTAACGGGAAGGAAATCCGACAAAAGGGTCAACACTTTTATTGGAATCTCCTTTTTCAAAAGAAATATAAGATTTGGTTATACTCTGAAAGTTTAAGATACCTCAAATCTTGTTGTATATGGGAAAGATAGACCTGACATTACACATCAACCTCTTTAGGGAGATGATGATGATGCAAGGTTTAATAGAGTTATAAATATGCCATTCATTCTCCTTGACTTTGAAAGGGCAGACAAGACGATGGTATGAAAATTTGAGGCCAGAAAGCGTAAGGAGTTTTAATCAGCTTTGCAAGTAGTTCGTCAATGAGTTCAGAGGAGCAAGGGCCACGACAAAAAACTCTAGCTCTCTACTACTATTAAAGTAAGGAAAGGATGAAACCTTAAAAAGTTTCATAAAAAGGTACTATGAAGAGGTCGTGAAGGTCAGAGCTTTCTCACATCCCTTAATGCTGGAAATAGACAGAAAATGGTTTGCCGTCCACAAGTGAACTATAACTACGTATGAGCAATTGTGGAAGGAGATCTTCAAGAAAATTAAGGTAGAAGACCGAATTTTGCTGAAGAAGAAGGAGGTAAGGTTAGAGGAATCTGGGAACAAGGGACGGAGATTGAGACCTAAAGACAGGAAAAACAAGAAAGACCCACAACGACTTAATCCAAGCCCATTACAATAAAAGGTGAAGATTTTTTATGTCCACGATACAATAACATATCTGAGGAAAGGTAGGGTCACGAAATATAAAGGAAGAACAGAGTAACAAAGAGAGTTACCTCCCCATCAAGGGAAAGAATTAAAAGAGTTGCTTTAGTGCAAGATAGAAGAAAATTCACTGAGCTGAACACACCTTTATCAATAATTTATAAGGAGATTAAGGATTTAGATTTATTACCCGGTCCACTCCCCTAAGGTCAGCATCAAATGTTCAAGACAAGAAGAGAAAATTTGCATTTCATCAAAACCACGGGCACATAATTGACTAGTGTTTGGATTTGATAGAGTAGGTGGAAATCCTCGTGTGAAATAATTACCTAAACCAGTACAGAATAAAAACATATGAGACTAGAGGACGCTTCGAACATAAAAGAACAGAATTAAAAGATTCAGTTCAAAGGAGCATCGTGATTTCAGAACGACCAACACTTGCGGTAATACTAACAACACAAGAAAAAACAACTTAAAATACTTGTTGCTGAAAACTCCTGTGGACTAGTACGTGATGAGTGTTAGGGATGAAAACAAACCTCAATTGGCATTAGTTCCAATCATGTTCATAGATGAAGATGAGGCAAGAGTCAGTTACCCTCATAATGATGCTTTGTTGATAACCCTAGAAGTCAACCCGACTAAAGTCAACAGGATTTTGGTGGATATGGGGAGCTCAGCCGACATAATATTCAAAGAGATCTTGGACTCCCTAAGAATTGAGAATCTAAGGATAAAACCCGCAGACACTACTTTGTATGGACTTGCAGATTTATACATCCTTCCGTTTGATTCAGTTCAGCTGTCATTACCAATAGGGGATAGACCATATCAGAAAACCACGATGATAAAATTCTAAGTTGTGGATTTAAAAATGTCATACACTATAATCTTAGAGAGACCTTTCTTGAGAAAAACAAGGGCGGTGGAGAGTATATACTATCAAAAGCTTAAATTCAGGGCAGATAAAAGGATTGGCGTAGTGTAAGGGGATCAGAAAGTCGCTTGAACATGTTTTGCAACCCTTTCAAAAAGGTCTTATTGTATAACAATGAAACATATTAAAGAACATGAGGAGAAAAAACAGCTTATCCAAACGCTAAACCCTAAAAAGGTTTGATTGTGTTAGATCAGTTTATAGACTCAACAGCTGGTCCTAAGTTGTTAAGTTTCATAGAAGTATTTTGGGGGTACAACTATATAAGGATGTACTAACACGATCAAGAAAAAACAGCGTTAATGACTGGTCAAGGATTATATTACTACAAAATAATGCCTTTTGGTTTAAAGAACACAGAAGTAACATTTTAGAGGTTGGTCAACAAAGTTTTCAAGCCTCTGATTGGGAGAACAATTGAGATATACGTAGATAGCATGATCACCAAATCACTTAGGGTTGAAGATCACATTCAGCATTTAAGAGAAATGTTTTTTCTACTCAAAAAATATAACATGAAGCTAAACCTTAAGAAATACACATTTAGAATCAACTCCAAAAAATTCCTAGGGTTTATGGTCAGCAAACGCGAGATAGAAGCGAATCCTTAAAGGGTTCATACTCTACTAAACATGAAATCCCCAACGACGTTGAAAAAGGTGCAAGGTTTGACAGGAAGATTAGCCACACTAAACAGATTTATCTCTAAAGCTACTGACAAATCTTTCCAATCTTTTCAGGCCATCAAGCAAGCAAAGAGTATGAAATAAATAGAAGAGTGTAAAGTAAGCTTTCAAGAGTTAAAAAATGATTTAGCAAATTCGCCTTCTATAGTGAGCCCACTAATAGAGGGTATGCTATACTTATATTTAATGGTAACTGACCATGCAGTGACCTTAGTCTTGGTGAAAGAGGATGAAAAGATCCACCAACTAATCTATTATACAAGCAAATTGTTGCTAGACATAGAGCAAAAATATTCGCCTCTAAAGAAGTTGGCCTTTGCATTGGTCATCGTAGCACAAAAGTTACGGTCATATTTTTAAGCACACTCAATAGTAGTCCTCACCTCAGTCTTTGCGGTAGATACTACATAAACTAGACATCTTTGGAAGACTGGTCAAATAGTCGATCAAGCTGAATAAATTTGATATAGAGTATTAATCTTGCAAAGCCACCAAAGCTCAAGCATTGACTAATTTTATCATAGAGGGATCAGTCTCGGAAGTAGCTGAGTCAGCGACATCCCAGGTGGCTAAAAATAGGGAATTAGAAATGGAACTCGTTCAAAGCCATACGACAAGAACATAAAATAACAATGTTTAATTTCCTGATGATACAACTAAATAGACCACAGAAGAGGGGCAAAAGGAGCTGAGATTTTGGCATTTATACATAGATGGAGCATCCAACATTCAAGGCAGAGGAGCTAGCATGATCCTAATTGGACCAGGGAATGAGGAAATAGCCTATGCCCTACATTCTAACTTCAAAGTAACAAATAATGAAGGAGAATACAAAGCTTTATTGGCAAGATTTGGTCTAGCATTGTCAGTTGGAGTAGATTATCTCAAACTAAAAGAAAATTCACAATTAGTGGTGAACCAAGTCTCTGGCCAATTTTAAACAAAAAGTAGAAGTATGCCTGCCTATTTGAATAAGGATGTGGAATTGACAAAGCATTTCGAAAAGCACTACAAGAAAAGTTATATATGGTAGTATCTGAAAAATGCTACTATATGTGAGCAGTAGCATTTTGGCCTATGCTATGTTAGCCGATGTAACTAAAAGTTTTTGTTTTTTGTAGCACTTTTTGGATGCTACAAAAGAGAATAAGTAGCATTAAGAGAAAGCTATATAATTACCTATCATTATATTCTATTAATGCTACCTTTTTCTGATATATAGCATTTCTAAAATGCTACCAAACGTTAACTATAACATGAAGAAAATGCTACTATTAGTCTTGGGAAGTAAAATAATGCAATATTGTAGCATTTTATTAGTACTATCATTTGTTATAAAATTTAATTAAGCATATGCCAATAGCTATTACAAAATGAGAGTCATATCTTATATTTGTTGCATTTTGTAAAGGTTATAGAGAAAATATGTCCATATTTATCCAATAATTTCTAATTTTCTTAATATTATCAATCAAATTGTATATAAGAATTATATACATACATGCATATTTATGATGTATTGTATCAAAGAAACAATATATAAGTAATTACATTATCATTTAATAAAGCTCTAAGTACACAAAATATACAGAAAAGGATAAATATTTTTGTTCCTTTATACTATATTGTCTTCAAATAGTTCAACCTTTAACTACTTAATATGGTTAGTTTTCCTCAGTTCTCTACACAATGCTTTACCCACTTGTTGCCAAAACGTTCTGAGGGAAAGATCACTTCTTGATTTACACTTTGTTGGGATGATATAACCATAGCCAAGGCACTTTTACCAATGGAAAAAAAGCACAGATTCTGATGTTTAATTACAAATAGAGGCTCAAAGGTATGTAACTTTATCTTTGATCCTTGTTGTTTCATTAAGGACACTCATCTTAAAGGCAGAAAAATCCTTTACAAGAAACATAAATACAGGGCTATGCAGTGACACATGTATATAAGACGAAAAAAAACCAAATAGCATGTTGCATTTGCAATCTCTAACATGGCATCTTTTGCCTATAAAGTTATATACAATATTAATTTAACTATAGATGATAAATTGGACTTACATAACTAGCCCACGAAAGTACATATTTAGTATTAGGTATTCCCTAAAATAGACACCTCTCCCCTCAAAAAATGCTGAGATTTCAAATTTTCTAAGCAATTCTCGTCCTATTGAAAAGTAGAAGCAATGTCTTTTAAACATAGTATGTTTAACTTAGAGCATTTAGTGCATAAAAAAATATATTAAGGTAATTATAATATAAATTCATCATTCCACCTAGTTATATGCATTGTTGAAAAAACATATGCTAATAGGAGTATATGTGTAATAATTAAGGATCTTGCTATCTGACAAATCAAATTAAAATTCAGCAGGGTCGAGAATCTCCAACAGCATGTTTATAATATGTCCTACAAATTCTACAGCATGGTAAAGCTTCAACAAGAAACAAACTGAAGCAATTCCCAGCCATCACCAAAAGGCACATTTACATATATAAATAATAGTATAATGGGTCATGGGAAAAAATATATATATATATATATTATTGGTTATATATTATATTATTTTTCCCTTTGAGCTTTGAAAATTATATTGCTCCAATTTATATAGGTGGCTGAAGAAATACACGAATATGTCCACATTAATGGCTTAGCTAAGTTAATTCAGAAAATGATTTATATTTAATTAATTTATATTTCCTGCAAAATTGATCTAATAATTAGCCTTACACATATCAGTTCCAATAAAAATTATACAACAGAGAAAATAAAACAAATATAAAAAAAATCATAAATCAATGGCTACACAAATATCAATTTACCCATATAAATTTGATGATAAGTGGGAACTACATTCAAGAGCCACAAACTCGAAAGGATATCAAAGCATCTCTCTTTGGGCTGATTGAGGAGAATCTGAACTATGAACACAATTCTTTTCTGAATCTAGACCACAAATTGCCTTTATGCTGGAAATATTTAAGGGAAAAACCAAAAAGAAAAAGCAATCATTAATCTGAGAAAGAATTCTAAATGACAAGGCAAGTCAAATCTCACAGGCAAATAGATTTAAGAACAAAGCACAAGGAAATCAAAATGTAACTATGGATAATCTATGTGGGTGGGTAATTTTACCCTTGTGAGCATCAGTCAATCCGATCAAAGTGAACCAATCAGCAATAGCATTTACCTTCTCTAAAACCATAATTAACATTGGACTACTTACAAAATCAAAGTCAAAAGAGAAAGGAGCTCAATGATATATACCATTCAATGAATTGGGGCAATTAACATAACCTTTGCAAAAAATTAGCGAGAACTTTAAATGATCACAACAACATGAAAATTTAGGTCATAAAACAATTAAACTCGTCCATGTAAAAACATAAACCAATTGTAAACCATCTAAACTACGCTTAGTAGAACAAGCTTTAAAATACCATTACTATATGAGGGGAAAGGAAAGCGGCAACAACCTAGATTTGCCGTGAGAGGATTTATTGACCTCAAGTCTCCTTCGACGTTTAGTGGAGTATTGGGCATTGACTGATTGTGATTAAATTTCAATTCTTAATTCATTCAATTTTTATTAAAGAAAGATATATTCCAGATAAAATAAAGAGTTAGGGTTAAAAAATTTTCCAAGTTTGGGTATTTTGAGTGAGAAACAAATAGCCAAAATTTTGTTTAAGGTGGGAAAACTTGAGGGAATATCTTGCACAAATAAAACCATGTCGTTTTTCTTTTTTTCTTTTAATTTTTTCTCAATTTGTAGCATTCTTTTAATGTCATTATAAAAGAAGTTATTTGATAGCATTTTGGTAATGCTACAATAATTAATATTATACATAGCATTAATAAAAATGCTACCATTTGGATATAAAATCTAATAAAACAAAAACGTTATTATTTTAACATGTAATTGTAGCATTTTTGAAGAAATGCTATAATAAACTAACATTTAATAATATTATAGAAGAAAATGCTACTATAAGTTATACTTGTTGTAGTGAAGGTGATAATGACGCAAATCCCACGATCGGAAAATGCCAAGGCCGATGCCTTGGCAAAACTAGCTTCAATAATGTAGGTGAAGTTACCAACAGCCATTCCTATGGAAGTATTATACCAAAGGCATATAGGACAACCAACGGCGGACCCTCATCAGATCAATGCAATATACCACATCCTAACTTGGATGGATTCGATCAAAGAGTATATTTTTCAACGTAACTTACCAAAAGACAAAGAAAAGGCCAAGAGAATTAGGAATATATCCTAGTGCTTTTTAGTAATCGATGGAGTACTGTATAAGCAAGGATTCGGGTTGCCATAGTTGCATTGCATTGACAAAAAAGAGGCAGATTATGTGCTTAAAAAAGTCCATGTGGGCAATTGCAATGACTATGGAGGGGTAGGTTATTGGCATATCGCATTTTTTGCCAAGGGTATTATTGGCTGACACTGCACCAAGATGCAGCAAAGATAATACAATCTTACTTGGGTTGTCAATTTCATAGGGATATCCGAAGACAACCCCTTAAACAGCTCACCCTTTTGCTCAGTATATGGCCTTTTGTTTAATGGGAACTAGATTTGATCTGCCCATTGTCAATAGGACGTGCTCAAATAAAGTACACAATTGTCGCTATTGATTATTTTATAAAGAGGGTAGAAGTAGAGCCACTAGATACCATAACAGAGAAGAAGACCACCACCTTTATGAAGGGGAATATAATTTACCGATTTGGAATTCCTCGCATATTAATAGTAAATAATGGCAAACAGTTTGATAATGCGAGCTTCAAAGAATTCTGCACCGATTTAAGTATTGACCTCAAGTTTGTCTCTCTTGCTCATCCCAAAGCAAATGAACAAGTCGAGGTGGTGAAATAAATAAGGCATTGAAGAAACGATTTGATGATAAAAAAAAAGATGGGTCAACGAATTACCTTAAGTCCTTTGCGCCTACAAAATAACAACGGAAACTGCTACTAGGGAAACACCATATTCACTGGCCTTTAGCATCAAAGTGGTAATTCCAGTAGAAATTAGGATTTCTTCATTTATAGTAAAGCACTTTGATAAGCTAAAGAATGAAGAGTTGATGGGGTTCAACATAGATCTATTAGAAGAGAAGCAAGACCAAGCGCTAATCAAGATGACTGCCTACCAATAATGAGTAGCTAAGTATTCTAACAAAAGTGTTTGAGCGAGAGGTTTATGAGGGAGACTTGGTCCTACAACGTGTTACATATAACACCAAAGTACCTGGTGAAGGAGCCCTGGGAGCAAATTGGGAGGGGCTATACAAGGTGGCCAGGACTGTTAAACTAAGAGTTTATAAGTTACAACACTTAGATGGAAAGGAGGTCAATAAGCCATGGAACGCAGAGATATTAAAGAAGTATTTTTCTTGAAGACTTGAAGAGTTATTGCTTAAAAAGATTTGACCCCAATTTAGATCAAGCAACAATTGTTATGTTCTAACGTTTTTTAGGTTGTCATAAAAGGATCTGACGTTAGCTCAGATCAGACAACAGCGACTAAGAGATTGAAAATTTTCATTTTACTTGAAAAATTGTTATAAAAAGATCCTCCTCTCTTCACTTAGCTAAGCTTCTAAGCTCTCCTCCTATTCCTTTATTTTTTAGTTTAGCGAGCCCCTTTCTGAAGTTAGCTGATCTATAGATTTATACAATTTTACATTTGTGATAAAACGTTCCTTTACACTTTCAGTAAGGTTGATTACAATTAGGCAATAACGAGATGATCAAGAATAGTCACCTTGCCCAACCTCAAGTCTATAGAGGTGCGGAAAACCTCAAGTCTCGGTGTTATTTGACTAATCTCTGTTATCATGTATAAAAGGGCAAAATAACAAGAAAGACATGAAAATGAGGACCAGAATGAGAGAACGAGGATCAAAATGCAAGAGCATCAAAGTAGGGATCAAAATGTGAGAAAATGTGGACTATAATGCAAAGAAATCGAAGTAATATTTTTATTCAATTTGGGCCTTTGGATCAAAAAGAATAGCCAAATTTGATCAATCCTAGGTTTTCTTATGTTTGAAGGTCAGCCACCATCATCCAATTTTAGGAAGAAAGATTTAAGGAGAGAAAGTGGTAATTTTGAGAGAGTTATAAGTGAAAAAGAGGGAAGTCAACAAGAAATTGAAGAAACTTGGGTGAGACTAGAAGATTGGTGGTAAAGCTTTTTCTTCTCTAGTTTTTTTTCAATACTTACATTTACCCTTGGATTTCTTGGTTTATGATTGTTATTTGTTAGTTTTTAAGTATTTGAAAACTATGAATTTCTTGAAAAGTTGTATGATCGATTATGTGATGTTAGGCTAAAATCCTTGCTTTAAGGACTTGATGTAGCTTATCTTAATTATGTATGAGAATTGACTTGTTTTTAAGGTGGGAACTTTTTTATTTACTTATTTTATTTACATTGATTGTTCCTAAATTTTTTATTGACAAACTGGATGATTAAATATAGACAAACTTAGGAAAGTTTAATTTGTTTGTTTGATTAGGTAAACATAGTTTTGGACTACTGAAATTTTGGGAGGAAATTAGTACCTAAATAATCTAATAATTGTCTAGGATAAAACCGAGAGGTAATTGAATTCTAAGTGATTAAATAAAGAATATACTTAAAAAACATTTAATTAACCATATCAAAAAGGGTCTTCGATTTATGTACTTTTACTTAATAATTTGTTTGATACTTGGGAGAGCTAGCGAAATCACCAATGATCCCATAATTAGTAAATAAAATCAAAGCACATTATTAACACCTAATTCGGGAAAACATAGAAGAGATAAGTGAAACCAAAGCCCTAGACCTTTTATCTTCACATAGTTTATTTGCTCATTGACACTCTTTAAATTCACTTTTATTTATTCATTAGTTAATTAGCGGTTAGACAATTTCTTTTATTTTTATTATTGCATTAAATAGGTTTGAATTGCTTAGATAAAATTGGGCTATCATCGTTGTAGTACTCTGTGCTTAATTTAAGTTCTATTTTAGTGAAGATGATAATCACTTTATTACTTGATACGACCCGTATCCTTAGGGTTCACTAAGTCGCGATCAAACTAAATAGTTTGATTTCATGAGTTAAATCTTTAATTTCTATCTATTTTGTTTTTGTTTGATTTTAAGTGTGGATATATTTTGGCAAAGGTTGATGAACATAGAAAAGATATATGGAGATAAAGTATGAGCTTAAAAATTTCCAAGTTTTGTAGTCCAGGTCAGACTTCATGGCACACCTGCGCAAGCCTTTAATGCTCTTACATGGTCGGTAAGCAAGCTTTGCCCTCGCAAGGCAATACCTGTGGTGCGCCTATGCAATACTTCAATAGTTGCATGCCTTTTATTTTCTAAAGATGGTGGCGCAGCCACACTATGCTTTAGTGGACCTACATGGCCAATAACAAGTTTTGCCTGTTGAGACAACACCCATAACGCGACTATGCTGCTTCACATACCCTCCTCCCCCCTTTTGGTCAATTTTTGGCTCATTTTTTTAGTCTCTCAAAAACACAAACCTCTATTTTCTCTCTTCAACTCACAAAAACTAACCCTTAAATCCTTTAATAGCTTTCAAACACTTAGTTAAAAGAATCAACTCTCTAATCAAACACAACGTTTTGTAAAATTTGCCATCATTTCAAGCATATGGAATTTCTTATGAGAACACGAATTTTAGGGAAAAGGCTCCAAGGCTTCAATTAGCACTTCAACAATATTCTCAAGTAAGTTTCTCTATCAATTTGAAATCTTTCCATTATTTGCACTTGAATTGGATTATTTTTGAAGTTAGGAAGTTATATGGAAGTTTAGATTGATTTTGTTGGAAGTATTTTAAGAAAAATTGAAGTGTTACATTATAGTGGGAGATGATTAGGTTTGAATTGTGGATTATTTGAAGTCTAGAAAGAAGAAATTAATTGGGGATTAGGTGATATGTGAAAGGTGCATGCTAAGTGTTTGACAAAATGCTTGAGTGAACTTTGTTAAAGAAATCTTGGGTTGATGCATTGGGAAACACTTGTAGGGAGAAGTTGAAGTAAAAATGGTAGATTTAGAGTTGATTTTGTGTTAATTTGGATGGCATTTATTTGTTACACTCCAAGTCTTCGAAGAATTGTTCGAAAGGGAACTTGAGTGATAATTGTGGCACTAAAAGAAGAGAGTAACTTTCATGCTTCATTGTAATTTGATAGTAGGCAGCTTGTATACTTAGAGGCGAAAAGAAGGTTCAATAAATTTGTTGAGAAAAGAAAAGCAATAATAAGAGAAAAGGGGCTTGAAACTAGATCCAGGAATATTCATCTATGCACATAATTGGCAATCCCTTACCCATACTCCATATCCAATGGTGGGACCATTAGTGAGGGAATTGTATGCAAATTCATTGGTGATGAGGGATGATGATAAAGTGCTTGTTTATGGGGAAATGATCTCTTTTAGTCCTGAGGCAATTAATGCGCATTATGGCTTAGCTCTTATTGACGAAGAAGAGGATTTACACGAAGACTTTAGGAAGGATGCGTAGAACAACACTATAATCATTGAATAATAGTGTATCTCGAGAACACAATGGGTGGAAGGCTGAAACAAGTAAAAAAAAGCTCTCACCTTTTCGAAAAGTACACTAAACAAATATGCAAAGGCATGATACAAGTTTGTATGCTCAAATCTCATGCCTACTTCTCATCAATATGAAGTTATAACAAAGATAGATGTGTTGCTTTATTGTATCTACGCAGAAAAAAGCAATGACATTGGAAAGGTAATTAGAGAAAGCTTAGTCAGGGCTATATAAGCCAAGACTATAGGTGGACATACTCATTCTTGCCTCATCACCACTTTATGTTTAAAGGCAGGGGTTAGAATTAACAAAATAGAGCATACAAAAGATCCAGATTCAGTGATTGATCACACCTCCATTTCCAAGTTCACCTATTGGGTCAGAGGCACTTCCATCTCCTTAAGGTTAGGATTTATTGTTGAATGAGACAAGTAAGTACCACCACTACGTCAACCATTGCCTCATCTTCAAAAAACTAAAGGACTATTGCAAAACATCACACCCAATGCCTTCCAGCACTTCATGGGAGACTAGAACAAGCTCAAAATCTCAATCAAGGCATGCAAATTCCTCTACCTTAGCCAAAATCAACAAGCCATCATTCTACCTCAATAACAATAAGATCTCGATTAACGAACTCTCACCGATCTATATTAAAGAGTTATACAGCAAGGGCGAGATATTCATGAAATACAAAATGAGCAATTAAAGATGAATCAATACCAAGCGGAATTCAACAACACGCTTGGCTTGTATATACAAAGAATGCATGCTAACATGAGACTCTCTCCATTTCCACAAGTCCTGGATAACATACGACCGCGTACAAGCCACATCCTCCTTTGCCAGGATATGATGAGCAAGATCCTACATCTTGCCTCTCGAGTATCATTCCTTTTTCCCTTGGAATGTAATTATGTTTAAACATTAATGAAAATGTTTATTTTAACTTTGGGGGAGAGAACTCATTTATGTAAATAAAGTGTTGAATACTTTATGCTTCAACCACTTCGCACACCAAAATTTTCATTTCTTCAGCTAGTGTTCTAATATGCTTGTTTACTTTGTTTTTTCTTTCTTTTGATAATTTTTGGTTAGTTTTTCTTTTGACTTGAACGTCTTGTTTTAAGCTTGCTTGCGCCAAAATAAATATAAGGCTAATGATATAATTTTGATTAATAGTGTGTAATTTTTGAAAAATGATAAATGTTGCGTTAGTCTATATGCTTGATTAGCTAAATTTGCTTTACTTTATGATTCTTTATACATTTTGAGCATTTAGTTATGATTACCTGATTGTTCAAAAATTTAGAGAAGGTTTATGTGAATAAAGTAAGTAGTCAAGACTCCATCAAACTCTAAAACTTGTTTGATTATCACTTTACATGAAATCCTAGGGGATACATCATTATGAAAATGAATTAGGTCATTTTTGGTCTGTTTGAGCCTTTCACAGCCACTTTGAATTGATTAATCCTTAGTTCATCCCAATTGAGACTAAATTTACCTTTATTTTCTTGTCACCTACAAAATTAACCAGCCTTCAGAGTAAATTCTTATCAATCACAATCCCACATCCTTAAGCAGTTAATCATTTTACAGCTCTTATAGATGGATGTTTGGCACTCGAGATGATAAACATATTTTGTTTATATAGGCATGTTTTTGTATTTAACAAAAAAAAGAAGAGAATTCTTGTATATATTTATAAATTTGATGAATGGATAAAAAGCATATTTATGTAAATAAATAAATTTTGGGGTATAAGAATCCATTATGCATAAGAAGTGGTTTTGATTTGTAACAAAATGGGTAAGTAAAGGAAGAGAGTCATGAAGATTAGATGTTATATGGGAAAGAACAAAAGGGTTAATGATAAAGTTCTAGGATTGTAACATCCTCTTAATTTTAAGAAAATTCGGTAGAATTTCAATTATAATATAATGTACATCATATATATAATCATGTGAACTTCAAAATTTCATTCTAAACACTTCTAATAAAATTAAACACCAACTACTTCATTTCATTACTCAACAAAATGTAATCAACTCCATAACTTCTAAAATTCAAGTACAAACATAGAAATTACATCAAAACTATACTTTGTAAAATGATGCTCCTATAATTACATATAGTTTCAAAAGCAGTAAAATTTTTGTCCTAAAATACCCCTTCATTTTCTATTTACATGAATCTCCTATGTCAACTAAACTTGAAAAGTAGGAATGAGTTAATGCCCAATAGATATTTATACAAAAAGACAATTTTTAAAATTTGCAATAAACAAAATTGAACATAAAAACACTTCTTAATTTCCAACAAAAAGTATAGTAGAATATCAAATCAAAACTTCAATTCCAATTTTGTGCTTGCATACTTTACAGGCATTATTTTGAAGGACTGCCGCCCCAAAAACTGGTAATACGTACTTTAATGCATTATTCCCAAGGATCGTCTTCCCATAAAAAATGATCTTTAAGAGCATTATTCTTAGGGACCATCGCCCTACCAGAAACGACCTTTAAAGGCATTATTTTTAAGGACCGTCACCTCAAACACTAGTGCTACATCACAACAATAACTATGGCCATCACATTTTCATTTATCAAATATATTCACAACATTTCCATAGAAATCATACATTTATAAAAACACAACACGCGTTGATACAACTTTTTCACTGTATTTAAAAATTTAACATTCATATGAAAATTACTATTTAAAGCCAATTTGAAAAACAATTAATTGGATCAACAAGTGGTGATTCAAGAATTTCATACGCATTTGTTGATACAACTTTCTCACTGTATTTAAAAATTTAACATTCATACGAAAATTACTATTTAAAGCCAATTCGAAAAACAATTAATTGGATCAACACGTGATGATTCAAGAATTTCATACGCATTTATCAAAACATTAATTATAATAAAATACCATACTTTTCAGTTTTAAAGCTAAAATCCACCAAATGCATATAAATACCTACCTGATATACGCGTGATAATTTTTATGCCTCTGTTAGTTTGTCCTTCTCTCAATCACATCCTAATACTAATTTAATAAATAATAATGAATGATGATCCAAAATTCAAATTTTGGTACCTAAAATGTATATATATTTATACACTAACAGTTTAACTTTTTACAGCTAAATGAAGTAATATACTAATCTTTAAAAATTAAAATTAATCATCGAAATCATAATTTCAAACCAAACTTGTCTTTTCTTTCCTTTCTCTCCTTTTCTTTCCTTTCTGAATAATCTTCGATTTTCAATTTAAAAACGAAGATTTACATATATATATATATATATCCAATGCTTAACTTATTTAATGATTATATAAATTTTTTTATTTGTAACACCTGCCATCCATTTAACCCATACAAGCAGTGCCCAAATGCATTCTTAAATTAAGACACATGGCATCCTAATTTCAATCAAACCTTTCAACTTTTTTTTTATACCTTTTACCTACAACAAAATTTATATTATCCAATAATTCTATTTTTTTTAAGTCATAAACATATTCGTCCTAATCAACATTTTTTTTTTTACAAATATATGTCTTATAAATTCTAAATTATTATATTCTCACATAATATAAAGTGAACATATTCAACATGTATATTCTAAATAAAGCAGGAACTAGGATATTACAAGAATGGTTAATGTGCTTAAGGTGCTTGAACCCCATTGTTATGTCTATTTTCCTACCCTAACCCTAGCACGAGATTACTAGCTTAATTAAGTCCCGATGATCTTTAATGATGTGTTCTCCTACATTAGTGGAGAATAGTATGAAATCAAGCTTATGGATTCCCTAAGGAGCCCAAAAAGAGCTCATTTACTTGTATAAACTTACTCCAATTGAAGGATGATTCGGTATGAGTGGCTAATCAAACACTTACATAAGAAATCCTAGAGTTGACTGACGTTTGATTTTCAAGTCGAAATTTTAAAGAAAATGTCAGTATTTTGAAGTTTTCCTTAAATTAAGTACGTTTCAAATCTATGAGGCTAGATTTTGTATTGATTAAGCCTAAGCTAAAATTTCTTTTATCTCACTGTGGAATGTGTTTTCCATGCCCTTTTTATTTGTGATCTCTATCTTTTTATTTGATTTGTTTAAGGACAAGTAAACAATCAAGTTTAGAGGTATTTGATAAGTGAGTAATTTATGCACTTATCAACGGCCTCTTTATCCAAAATGTTGTGTAAATCCTCAAGTTGCGTCATTATGTGACAATCATAGATGCCAATGTGAAAGGTTATCCAAAGTGATTTCAATATGAAAGGAAGTAACAGAGGAGACAACAAAAAAGTTGGGACTAAAGTGCAAAGCATCCATCAAGTCATTGCCTTAGGCACCATTTTGCAAGAATACCAAAATATGAAAGTAGTATGGACGCACCATGCAGTTTGACTTCAAGGTCCACACCCTTCACACACCATAGACCAACTAGCAAGTGATCCTTGAAGATTTGAGCAACAATGCAGAAAACTCCAGCATGTCTAGTGCGGCCACACCACCAATGTGCGCGGCCACGCCATTTACCTAGTCACATCAGCACCCCAATGCCATAATAGCGCCCTCGTGGCACCTGGGTTTTTAAATGATTTGCATGGATTTTTACCATTGGATCACCATTTGATAGCCTGATTTAGGCCTCTCTAGCTTTTTATGTTTTGGGGCACCACTTATCCCAAAAAGAAAAGAGAAATTTAGGAAGTGAAAAAAGAGAGGTATTGAAGAGATTCTAGAGAGAGAAAGAAGAATAATCATCAACTTGAAGAAATTTAGAAAGATGCAAGAGGATTTGTAGATGAAAGCTTGTTCTTCTCTTGTTTATCTCTCAGTCCTTTCACTTTGTCTTGAATCTCGTAGGTTTTAATTATTATTTGTTAGTTTTATTTACTTTGAAACCATAAATTTCGTGATTAGTTATATGATAGACCATGTGATATTAGGCTAAAATTATTGTTCTAATAACTTAGCTTAACTATGTTTTGACAAATTAGGCTTGATTTCAATTTAAGTTTTTATTTACTTTTGTCTACCTATCCTTATTGTTCCTATCTTGTTAATTAACAAATTTGACAATTGAAGATGGATAAATTAATACTAAGAAAATTTTGATTTGTTTGTCTGAATTGGTAAACACATTTTGGGCTTACTGGGATTTGGGAGCAAAACAATGCTTAAACAATCCAAAATTTGCTCAAAAGCTTAATTGAATTCTAGGTAATTGATACTAGTTGAACTTAAGGAATGTTTAAATTAACTGTGTCAGATAGAAACATCGACTTTGGGTAATTTTGCACTAGATTTCATTTAACACTCGTGAGTGGTAGCGAAATCACATTTGATCCTATGATTAGTAAACAAAAACAAAGAACATTAGTGATAATTGATTTAAGAAAACATAAGAGAGGTAAGCGACATCAAGGCCTTAAGACTTATTATCTTTGTGCAGTTTGTTCACTCACTCTCTTCAAATTCGCTTTCGATCATTCATTAATCACTTAGCAGTAAATTAGTTTCATATAATTTTATCATTTTCACATTCATACAAATTCTTAATTGCTTAGATAACACTAGCCTATCATTACTATAGTATTCGGTATTTGATTTAAAGTCAATATATCCTCATGGGATAAACACTTCATTTATCCCTTAATTAATATACATGACCCGTATACTTACGGTTCACTAAGTCATGTAATACATCCGTTACTTCATTATTCACTTAAATTTTCCTTTTTTGATAAGATTGGTAAAGCGCCAAGCCACAATCCTATAGTTCCAAACAAATTTCCCTATTAAGCCTAAATATTCACGTAATTCAATAATATTCGTGGGCTTTGGCCAAGCTACCATGCCTTAATTTTTTATTGTCCATAAACTGTCACATAATTAGAGCTAAATTAAGGTTTTTTTTAATATTAACATTAAGTATATGCTTATAAAAAAATAACAATTTTATTTATTTCAAAAGGTGTACAAATTACATATTTTTAGAGCACTATTTCTTAACAGATTATAGACCAGAATATTATCAAAAGAAACTAATATGAATTTGCAAAGATAAGAGCGAAATATAGAGTTCATAATGGCTCAGAAGGTGGAATGGACACTATAAACAAAAAGGCATACCAGGTACTCAAAATGGCCATTATGTACCTAAAAGCAGTCTTTGGAAACAACATTTAGCCTTGATGCATCTCCTTTGCACTCAACTTCAATAAGGTAGCTTGAATAGATTGATTAATTCCTTGCAATCTTCTTGTTCGACCATCCAAATGAAAGTCCGTAGTCAATTGTTTCCATTTATGAACCACGGAACCTAGCATCTCTAGCTATTGATGCCCAACACCATATAAAATTCTACTAGTGGTAAAGAATATAGGATAAGCGAAAAACGTAATACCTTACAAATTTACTTGCACCTTCTCAAATCGGTCGTAACAGATTAGGTGTTCTCCATTAGCCACGCGTTCATCACATCATTTTATATACAATTTATAATTTAATTTTTTCTGTGAAATACACAAATTTTATGTCACCCTATAATATTTATGTCACAATTATATTTTTTTTAATTTTATTTACAAATACATTTTTACCATTTGACAGTGTGATATTGATTTAAATTTATCTTAGTATTTTTTTTTATGTTGTATTTATAAAATTAATGTTTATTTTTTTACGCTTTTATATTAACTTATCTTTCTTTATTTTTTAATTTTAACATTTATAAATATTATATTTTATATACAAATTTTTATGCACAAATTTTAAATTATAATTTAACTATTTATAGCGAGATAATAAATTTAAAATTGATATTACATTTATAATTTTTTGTGCCGTATACAAATATAATATTATCGTTTGATAATTTAATATTAGTTTACATCTATCTCAATACATTTATAATCTTTATATTGTATATTGATGTTTACTTTGACCCTTTTATGTTTATTTATTATTTTTATTTTTTAATTTCAATTAAATTTATTATATTATATTTTTTTCAATATAATAAATTTAGTGTTAATTAACACATTTTCTGTTACATTTATACTTTTTCGTTCCATACACAAATATAACACTAACATTTACTATTTTAATATTAATATATATTTATTTTATACATTTACAAGTTTTGATGTTAAATTTATGTTCTATGTACAAACTAAAATTTAGTATCTTTATACAAATTTTATTTTAGAATTTAATTTTTTTAAAGATAAAATTTAGTATCTTTATACATTTATAATTTTTCCTTAAATCTTTTGACCATTCAGTATCTTTATACATTTATAATTTTTCCTTAAATCTTTTGACCATTCCTGATTTATTCAATTTGACCCAAATTGTGCAAACCTCACACCATCCTGATTTCAAGAATGGTGGTTCTTTTTAAGACCCGAACCATCAATTTACCCACAATAAGTTATCTAAGAATTCTTTCCCTGATTCAAGAAAAATATTCCAAAAACTAATCAATCATTTTTTGTCGAACTCAATTTTCATATTAGATTTTTCATACCGTGAATCCTTTCATAAAATTTTACAGTAGAAAGATTTTATCCAGAATGTAATCTATCCTTATTAAGAAATTCAAAATCAAATGGTGGGACAAATATGATTTAAATAAATTCAATCCTTCAGCAATTACTCAATGGTTAAAGTCATAAAAAACGATTGTAAAAGCAGTCAAAGAAATCTCTTCTCCGCCTCCAAAGAGGACTTCTACTCCCTCTGACAAGGCCAGCTCAAACATCCCTCCAAAGAATAAGAGACAGTACTATGCCAAAATGTTCAATGAATTAATCAAGAAAAAAAAAAAGAAAAAAATAATGACACTCAAGAATCTTCAACAAGATCTACTCAACCTCCGATATATATCCTTGCCAATGTGGTTGGAATTTAATTTCTGGAATATGTATATTGAGAACTAAAGTGTCTAGGATGGCTCAATCATGCAAACTAACCTGCAAATTTGATGCACAATTGAAATAAATAACTCCATTGCAGAGGTTTGTCTTGACTACGCCTAAAAAGGAATCTTGGAACTTGAGTAATGTTTTATCTCTAAGAAGAATTAAAATTGGAGAATCTAATCCTTTTCTATCTAAAGGTTTTATTGCTATTTGAATAAGTTCAAAATAGATATAATTAAAATCTTGTTCTTTATATTTATTAAGTACAATAAAATTGAATAACCTAATTTCTTCGAATTCATTTTGTAAAGATAAAATTTCTTCATGTTCTTTAATAGAAAATGCAATCTTAAACAAATTTTCCTATATTTTCATGGTCCAACAAATGGGTCATCTGTCGGAAGTTGAGTAGATCCTGTTGAAAATTCTTGAGTGTTATTATTTTCTTCTTCTTCGATTTTCTTGATTAATTCATCGAACATTTTGGCATAGTACTATCTCTTATTCTTTAGAGGGATGCTTAAACTGACCTTGTCAGAGGGAGTAAAAGTCCTCTTTGGAGGCGGAGAAGAGACTTCTTTGACTGCTTTTACAATCGTCTTTTCTAACTTTAACTATTGAGTAATTGCTGAAGGAGTGATTTTATTTAATTCATATTTGTCCCACCATTTAATTTTGAATTCTCTTAATAAAGACAGATTACATTTTGAATAAAATCTTTTTACTGTAAAATTTCATGAAAGGATCAACGGTATGAAAATCTAATATGAAAATTGAGTTCGGCAAAAAATAGTTGATTAGTTTTTTGAATATTTTTCTTAAATCAGGAAAAGGATTCTTGGATAACTTGTTGTGGGTAAATTGATAGTTCAAGTTCTAAAAAGAACCACCATTCTTGAAATCAGGATGGTGTGAGGTTTGCACAATTTGGGTCAAATTGAATAAACCAGGAATAGTCAAAAAGATCTAAGAAAAAACATATTAAACCATGCCTTTTGATAATCAATATAATTGTATCCTTCCTGTTTATAAGGTACGGAAAATGTACAGTTGAGTATATCGACGTTGCAGGGAATTCTCTGGGTAATAAAATTTTTTTAATTTTGCAAGTGGAGTAGGCGATTTGATTAAAGTCTTTTGGGTTATGGTGATGATTAATTTCTACAGAATTTGTGTCTACTAGGATGAATTCGTAAAATCTTCTATTTTTGAGTGGGGTATCTGTAATAAATTGAAAATCAAGGTGGAATAATCTATTTGTAAGGCCATAAAGGTCTTTTAATTGGATTGGTTTATCATAAAGGGTAACTTGGATATGCTGTACTTGGAATTTTGTTCTATATTGGAATTTTTAAGTAGGAACTTGTGTAAAAGACACAATATTTTTCTGGGTAGATGACTCAGGTTGGGTAGAAGACCCAGATTTAATAGCTTAAGTATAAGAGAGAGGAGGATACTCTTGAGTTGAAGAAATCATAACAATTTGGTTTCCCATATAAGAGAAAATTCAATTCTTTACTAGACTATCTTGCAAATATTTGCTTGAAAACCAAATTGTTAACATCTTTTTATAAAATCTCTTTTGCAGATTTGCAGTCAATACATAATAAAAAACTTTTATTGAATAAGTCATCTTGAAATTTCATAATACATAAAACAATTGACAATATTTTTTTTTAATTGTTAAATAATTTTTTTGAGCTTTTATCCGAACACCTGAATTGAATCTAGCTATTAATTCTTTATCACTTCTATCAAGTTTTTGTTTGAGTATTCCGCCATAACCTATGTCTGAAGCATCAGTTTCGACTATAAGGGTTACACCAGGATCTGAAATAAATAAACATGGTTGAACCTTACCTTTTTGTTTAAGAAGCTTGATTACCTTAGTATGTTCTTCGGTCCAATATGTTCTTCGGTCCAATTAAGAGGACTTTTCCTTAATCTTTGGTACAATAGTTCACAAAGTTGTCTAAGGTTTGGAAAAAAGTCTTTGTAATTGAATTTTCTCTCTAATTTCATCAGGAAATTTTGAAACAAATTGGATTGATTTGTTAATAGGTTGAATAGTACCTTTATATATTTCATGGCCTAAAAATCTAATTTTAGTTTGGAATAATTTCATTTTGGTGGCTGACACTACTAGAGCATTCTTTTTGACCACATGAAGAAATAAATTTAAATGTTTAAAATGCTGTTCTATTGAATTAGAAAAGATAAGAACATCATCAATATACACGATAGAAAATGTGTGTAAGGGTTGAATATGTTATTCATAATATTTTGGAATTCCGAAGCAGCATTTTTGAGTTCAAATGGCATTATATTCCATTTATAATGGCCAAAAGAGTACCGTAAAGGCTGTCTTGTACCTATCATTTTCATCTATTTGGACTTGTCAAAATCCACTCTTCATATCGAATTTTGAAAATATTACACTATTGTATAATCTTTTGAGTAAATCTTTTTTATTAAAAATTGAATACCTAATCCATTGAAAGACTTTGTTTAAAGGTTTGTAATTAATAACTAATTTGGGGACTCCTCTTTCTATTTCGGAATTTTTGTTAACATAAAAAGCTGGACAACTCCAAGAAGACTTGAATTTTCTAATAAGTCCTTTATTGAGTAAGTCATTAATTTCTTTTTTATAATGTTCTAAAAGTTCATGATTCATTTAAATAGGACGAACTTTTGTGAGAATTTGTTTTTCATTAAAGTGTTTTTCATATAGAAGTTGGACTATATGTTTTTTTCTTTCCCAAAAGGCATTGGGTAAGTCCGAGCATATTTCTTTTTCTAAAAATAATTGAAGTTTTTGAACTCGTGCTTGAATAGTAAAATTCTCTAATTATTTTTTTATTTTGTCATACTGGATTTCTTTCTGCAAGTCTTAAATATGATTCTTTTTGTTGGATATAATGTTAAGTTGTCAGGTAATAGAATTTTCTTGGAGTAAATTGATCTCTTTTTGACTAATAAGAGATAAGAAATGAAAGGTAATTTGTTTGCCTAACACGTGAGTATGAATTTCTTTGTCATCTACGATAAAAGGATATATTTGAGTCAAACATAGAGTACTTAAAATAATGTTTTGGCTAAGATTTTTGACTAAAGTAAAATTATTCCTAAAACAATAATTATTATTACAAATTTTTGCATTTGATAATTTATACCTAACATTGAGACTTGAACCATTTGCACCATGTAATTTTTCACTAGGTTTTTCATAAAATTGTGTTTGTATTATTTCTTCCCTAATACAATTTTGATCATCACCGGAGTCAACTAATGCTATGGTTTCTAAGTAGAAACTGTTTCCTAGTCAAAAAGAGATAAGAAATGAAAGGTAATTTGTTTGCCTAACACGTGAGTATGAATTCCTTTGTCATCTACAGTGAAAAGATATATTTGAGTCAAACATGAAGTACCTAAAACAATGTTTTGGCTAAGATTTTTGACTAAAATAAAATTATTCCTAAAATAATAATTATTATTACAAATTTTTGCATTTGATAATTTATACCTAACATTGAGACTTGAACCATTTGCACCATGTAATTTTTCACTAGGTTTTTCATAAAATTGTGTTTGTATTATTCCTTCCCTAATATAATTTTGATCAACACCACATAAAATGTTATGGTTTCTAAGTGGAAACTGTTTCCTATATGAAGTGATATGTGAATATACCATTTTTGAAAATTAATTTTACTAACAAGTTGAATAAACGTGTCATCAGGGTTAGTATTGGAATCTAATTCTATAGAATTGTGGGGTTGAATAATTTCTTTCTCTTTTCTAGTGGAGTTTTCTAATAACTCTATTGTAACATTATTCTGTAATTGTTGTAATTGTTATTCTTGAACTTTTTATTCTAATTCCTTAAGTTATTTTTCAAGTAATTTAACTTCTTATTGTAATTCTCCTGTAGTAATTTGTTTAAAAAGATTTTGACTAGGATATTTATCGAAAATTTTATTAAGATTAAATAGTTCTAGAGTACTAAGGTATTGTTCTTGAATAAAGATATCTTTGAGTTTAAGTAAGTATTCCCTTTTTACATCAGAATCTTCTATTTTATCTATAATATCTAAAAGAAATTGTTTATCTTGTTTTCTACTTGATATCATATTAAGTGATCAACAGTGACATATTCCTTCACTACAACTACAGTCTTGAATACTACCTGTGTTACTAGAATTTTCTATTTCTTCAATAGTTTCGGAGGAATCAGATTGACTACTGGAATTTTCGCTAAGCAGAAGTTGACTAAATTTTTGTCTAAGTTCCTCATCATCTTTGAATATTTCATTAATCCTATTTCTTGTTCTACAGTTAGTGGAAATATGGCCTGATTTCTTACAGGTCCAACAAACTATGAGCTTTTTACCATGTTCGGGCTTACTACGTCTTTTATTCTTTTTATAATAAGGTTCATTAAGTTGGACTTTTTTATTATGTTTTAGAGGATAAGTAATAGTTTTGAGCTTATGTGGTTTCCTACAGGATGGGCTGTGAGATTGTCATAACCATATTGAACACAAAAATTTCCTACGGTTTATTTAAAAAAATATTACTCACTATTTTTCTTATTTTTTTGTTCTTGACATAAGGCTAAATCTTCTTTTTTAACGAATGCAAAAAGTTGACCATAAGTAATAGTGTCCCAAGGGATTAAACTACTTCCGATAATTTCTACTAATTTTTTGAATACTCTATTTAAGAAAAATTTAGGTAATCTTGCAATAAATCTTTCTTTCCAGAAAGAGGTATTGCAGTCCTGTTGTGGGAATATATGCGTAACAAAAACATTCTTATACCATCTAAAGTCACCTTAGGTTAGACATCTAAGATTTGTAAGCACTAATTTTGAGCTCTGGAGTTTTTCCTGAGGATTGCCTATGAAATGCATGACTATCGTATGAATGAGTACTTCTACAGCCTTTTGAGTTTCTTTAACCTCTTGGAATCCTTGATCGTCTTTTATTATAAGTTGTTCTACGTGATTGAGTATACTTTGTTAAGTAGATGTACTAAGACTATTATCCCACCAATACCTAAGGGATCTTGTAAATCCTACTACTATTAATCTAACGGCTTGATCAGTGTTTTTTACAACTTTATAAGCTATTGCAGCCATTCCTATTTCTTGGAGTACATTCATAATTTCATATTCGGATCTACCATCTATGTTCTATTCATAAATAGCTTCACCGGTGTATTGAGTACTAACATACTTAGCGCGTTCTTCATATTAAATATTTAGTAGAGTAGGTCTAGAATAATAATTTCTAGTAAATGTGTTCTTCCAATTATTAGGTTGTCTAATTTTTCTTTGTAACCTATTAATTTCTAAGGATTCACTGTCCTCATCTTGACTCTGGGTTTGACTATCTAAAGTTTCATCTATGGTATTAACGTTGGAAGGTCCTGATAAAGACGATAATTTGAATAAAGGCAGAGTCACACTAGAAAGAAAACTATGACTAAGGGTAGTTTAGTCTATTTTATCCTCTATATGACTAACTTGTTTGGAAATGGTGTGTAATACTTAACTTTGCAATTATTCTGTTCATAGAGTTTTTTAATACCTCCTAAAGTCAAAGGTTCAGCGGTTGATCTATCATCAGTTAATTTGAACGGTGATGCTGGAATACGACTACCTGAAATATTAAGTTGGAGAGATTCTAAGGGTGGATGTACGGATTGAATAATGCCATGATTTTTTGTCTCACATTTTCTAAAATGGCTAGTGTGAACGTCTCAATTTGATTTTCTAAAGCGATACATTATTTTATTATTAAAGGAGTACATTTCAAACCACGTAACAAATAAAATATTTATCTTTATCTTATTCATGTCTTCATACCAAACCGTCCTAATAATAGCTTGTTGCTCTAAGTCAAAATTGGCTAAAAACTACGTTTTCTTTTCCTTGTTTAATGGTAAGCTAAAGTCTTGTTTAAGGAAATTTTTGTCTATTTCTCAATTTTCATTAATTATTGTGTTAATAGTTTGAAAATCAGAAAATGTTGGAGATTCCCACCTATATACTGGTTTAGCTACTGGAATAGTATACTGAATGAAACTTTGAGTATTTACATCTTTTATATTAGTAGTTTGAACTCTAAAGGTGCTAGGAATGGAAAATGATGATCTAGCAACTTGAAAATCTGAATAGCAAGTTCGTGATATAAGTTGTCTAAAAGAATTAAATCTAAGAAGGATTTTACCATCATTAGTTTCTAATGCTTGAGGAATTTCTTTTTAAGCCAAATTCCTAGGGACTTGTGGTTGATCTATTTTCCAGTTTTCTAGAATACTAATTTCATCCCATTTGAACAATTTTGGAATAAAAGAATCTATTGAAATATCTCCGTCTTCTGTTTGAATATTCAGAATGAATGTTTCTCCTCTATTGTCTTGTAATAAACATTTAAGGTTAAATTGAGAAGTAATTTGTTTAAAATAAATTCTATAAAGTAACATATATCCTTGCCTATATTGTTGAAATTTAATTTCCGAAATATGGATATTGAGAACTAAAGTGTTTAGAATAGTTGGATCATGCAAACTAACCTGGAAATTTGGTACACAATTGAAATAAATAGCTCCATTACAACGATTTGTCTTGACTACGCTTAAAAGGGAATCTTGAAATTTGAGTAATGTTTTACCTCTAAGAAGAACTAAAATTAGAGAATCTAATCCTTTTCTAACTAAAGATTTGATTGCTATTTGAATAAGTCCAAAATAGATATAATTAAAACCTTATTCTTTATATTTATTAAGTGCAGTAGAATTGAATAATCTAATTTCTTTGAATTCATTTTGTAAAAGTAAGATTTCTTCATGTTCTTTAATGGAAAATGCAGTCCTAAAATCAAATTTTTCTTTCATGTTCTTTAATGGAAAATGCAGTCCTAAAATCAAATTTTTCTATATCTGTGAATAAATATTGATTAACATTACTAATTTTACTCATAATTTCTCTAAAACTAATGGTCTTCCAGAGTTCTTTAAACTTAGAACCAAATAACTTTCTAATTAAATAAGCCATAATTAAAACTATCGCAAATAAATAATTTAAAAACACATAAATACTAAATACAAAGAGAGCTAGGGGAACACCTTCGGGTCGAACGCTGGACTTACAACCTCATTTCCTCGTAGGATCTTACTGCCACTCACGACCTGACTTGCCAAACCTACAAACAGCTTTACACTACTCCCTCTCTATATTTAGAATGTTCTGTATTTTAAACTATTTATCTAACAATTATTTTTATTAAAATTTCAACAATTTCCAAAAAACCTAACTCTAATACCAAAATAACCCAAGAAAAGATCTGGACGTGACTAGAGTTGATGAGTAAAATATAAAATAACCCAAGAAAAGATCGAAACAGGACTTATCTTTTTGTTTTTTAATTTTAACATTTATAAATATTATATTTTATATACAAATTTTTATGCACAAATTTTAAATTATAATTTAACTATTTATAGTGAGATAATATACAAATTTTTATGCACAAATTTTAAATTATAATTTAACTATTTATAGTGAGATAATAAATTTAAAATTGATATTACATTTATAATTTTTTGTTCCGTATACAAATATAATATTATCGTTTGATAATTTAATATTAGTTTACATCTATCTCAATACATTTATAATCTTTATATTGTATATTGATGTTTACTTTGACCCTTTTATGTTTATTTATTATTTTTATTTTTTAATTTCAATTAAATTTATTATATTATATTTTTTTCAATATAATAAATTTAGTGTTAATTAACACATTTTCTGTTACATTTATACTTTTTCGTTCCATACACAAATATAACACTAACATTTACTATTTTAAATATTAATATATATTTATTTTATACATTTACAAGTTTTGATGTTCAATTTATGTTCTATGTACAAACTAAAATTTAGTATCTTTATACAAATTTTATTTTAGAATTTAACTTTTTTTCAAGATAATAATTTTTAATATTGTTTTGCTAATTTTATTTTATACTTATAATTTATTTTTACTCCATACACAAATATAATATTACTATTTCTTATTTACATATTAATTTACATTTACAATATAAAATATAATTAAGTAAATTAAGTAAAATATAATTAAAACTTACCTTAAGTTGTTTATTTATATGAAATTAGAGTTAATTTTAGATGATTTATTAATAATTTTAATAAACATTAAAAACATTTAGAAGAGTTTTAGAGTTTCAATGCAATTAAAATTAATTACAAATAAAAAATTTAGATAAACAAAGTGAAAAAAATTAATTTATGTTTATCTAGAACTTATTTTGCAATTAAACGAAATTTTTTTTTTTTTACTTCTCTTATTTCGATTGACAAATAAATTATATTTAAGAAATAAAATATAATATTTTAATTTAAATTAATTATTATAAACCCTCAATTTAATCTAATAGTTTAAATGATTTTCAATATTGATATTTTAATTTAAATTATAATTATTATAAACCGTTTCAATATTGATATTTTAATTTAAATTTAATTATTATAAACCGTAAATTTAATCTAATAGTTTAAATAATTTTCATTATTGATACAAAAATTTTTATTCCAAAATTATAAAATGACCATTTGGACTTGAATTTGGGTGAGATCCCAAACGCCTACGTACTCCATCTCGATAGAGATCAAAGTCCTCGTAGTTCATGTAATAGATGCTAAATAATAATAATAAGAAGAAGAAGAAGAAGAAGAACAAAAATATTAAAAATATTAGATGTGCTGGAAACAGCAAAATAATAGAAAAAGAGAAAAACAGAGAAAAACAAAGAATACTAACCAAGTGTTAAGAGGCGGCCAAATAATAGGTAAAAATTCCCAATCAACACGTCAGCCAGAAAAAATAAACAGGCTATACAAATCAATCAAACCACACATACATGCTCAGAACAGACCAAAACCTCCCTGAGGACACCGAAAATCAACACGTTTATCTATAAACCAGTGTGTTGTATATATTATAGTCAACAGCATCCAAGCAGATAGAAAAACCAGTGTGTTGTATATTAAGCATATTTGTATAAATTCATAAAAGAAAAACTTGACAAATTCTAACCTTATTCCACCTATTGCCAGGAAGAGCATATAGCAACCATATAACCCCAATCTTTGCCAGTTTTGCCGATCTCGACACGTTTGACTGTCCTACATTCAGGCGAGCAAAATCTGAACTTGGAAACATAAAGCGAAGAAATTGTAAAGCAAAGATTCCTTACGCATTATTTTGAAGTTAGGCTTAAACCAAAATCCAATACCAGACACACATCTTCACAGCCCAATCAAATTTGGAAATAAGAAAACTAGACTCCTCCCACCTCCACAGAAGGCGAGAACATTTATCTATTCATTGCAACGGACTTTGTAGAAGTTGAAGACCAAACAATAGAAACCTAAGAATGTGGACATAGAAATAGGTAAAAGCAGTTAACTACAAAAGAGATCGTCAGAGTTTGCAATAAAGTCACCAATAACCCAGCTCTGTCACTTGCGTTACCTTAGCCCCAGGCCATGCTATTCAATGGTTCTGGAAAAGTATACCTCAAGAACTTTTCTAGCATGGCAACAAAATTTTACAAAATTCCAAACTATAAACTAATACAGATGGCATAAAAGCAGAAGACTTATCAGACACGCCACACATTCATGTCAAGAAACTGGAACCATTCATCTATTGCCGCAACAATAACTTGCAAATAACTGCGAAAGAAAAAGAAACGAGAACATGTAGATGCCAAAAACAAGAGAGAAAGACTCAAAAGACTCTTGTCAGACCTAACAATTTTCCTTGAAGACTCCAAAACATCCATCGAACCCCTTGAAACATTTCTCAATAACTGCAACAAGAAATGCAAAAAAGAGAGTGAAATTCAAAGGCATAGAGAGTAGAGGGAAAATGAGGAAAAATTAATCATTAAAATAACAAACTAATCATACAAACTAAGCATTTATTGGACAGCATAGATGACAAACAAATCACTAATCAGAACTCCTTGAAACTTTAAGAATCCTAATATCCCTCAAACTCTTAAGCATTTCACTATTTATGCAATGGATATTTGCGAGAATGAAAAACCATAATATAATTTAAGCTTATTTTTATTTCACATTAGGAAAAGATATAATGCATAGGCCAGAAAAAGACCAAAATTCCTGTAGAATATGCCCAAGTAGCAAATATCCATAAAAATTTTCAGAATATTTCTCCCATCACTGCAACACAAATTTGCAAAATGAAAGACCAAATCATAATATGAACTTAGTATTATGAAGGCCTAGAAAAAATGAAGACCAAACTTGATACTCAGAAGGTCGAACAACCTCAGAGTATTTGCTGTTCCAATATTCCTAACACTTAGATTACCAGGCCTAGAAAAAATGAAGACCAAATTATAATATGAACTTGATACTCAGAAGGTCGAACAACCTCAGAGTATTTGCTGTTCCAATATTCCTAACACTTAGATTACCGTATCACTGCACCAAAATTTGTGAATGTCAAGACACCAAATTATATATGATATACACAGGAAGACAAAGATAGAACCAAGGAATTAGAAGAGAGAAGGCAAAAGAAAAATCATAAAAGATCCCTGAACACTATAAACTTGGGCACATTTCACTATTGCTCTGACAGATAAAAGACCGAATTATAATCTGAATCTAGGTACTCAGACAGGCATAGATAGAAGGGAGAAGAGCCAGTAGAAAACTTTAAACAGAAGAGCAGTGCATGATTGCCTTGTTGGTGGAATACCGCTCGGAACATTTCTCTAACACTGCAATAAAAATAATGAAAAGGATAATTTGGATACATGCATAAAGATTAAGAGATAAATCAGCAAAAAGACTAAAAAACTGATAAAACTAACCTGAGTCGAGCATAGCCCACCAGTATCTCTCAAAAACTCCACAACCTCATGAACAAACTGATGAAACAAACCCTCAGCCAAACATAGCCCCAATACCCGTATCCCTGAAAACCTCTACAACCACCGTGAACAGCACCACTCCAAAACTAATACTCCTCAAACTCCTAAGCAGGAAACTGCTCCAATATTCTAAGTAATCCTCATAACACCTCTATCACTGCAATAAGATTTCGAAAAATGAAAGATTAAATAAGGTCATCAAAAAACCATCGAGAGCACTTTCTTCGAATCCTTATAACACTTCTCAATTGCTGTTGAACAAGAATTAGCAAAATGGAAGACCAGACTATACCCTGAATAGCTGATGGAAAATCAGAAACTAGAAAAAAGACTAAAATGAGATCATCAAAATACCACTAAGAGCACTTTCTTTGAATCCTCATAAAACTTTTCTCACTGTCGATAAAGAATTAGCAAAATGATTCACATAACCAAAGATAGAATGGACAAACTAGAAGAAGACATTAAAAGAGGGAAGGAGAAGAGAAGAAGTCCAAGAAATGCATCACCCTAATATTCTTGAAAACCTTGGAACCTCTCTATCGCTGCAGCAAAATTAGCATGACCTGTTCTCGGGAATTTCATCTTCGCACAAATGAAATACTAAAAAAAGAAAGATCATCAGAAAATCCCTTAGTAGTGCATCACCCCAAAGATTTCAAAACTTGTATCCATCACCTAGCAAAGTTTGCAAAACGAAAGATTAGACTATTATCTTTCCTAGCACAGCCAAAGATAGAACTGATAAACTAGGGAATAGAATAAACAATAATCCAACCAGATAGCCAAATGCAGAAGATAAACTATTATCTTTTCCAGCACCTCCAAAGATAGATGTGAGAAACTACGAAAAAGAATAAACAAAAGGTCATAAAAAAACGACCAGTTTGCCACCTGAAGATTGTTCAAAACCTTGAAACATGTCTCCAACACTGCCTCAAAAATTTGGCTAAATCAAAGACTAAACAATAATCCTATCCAAATAGCCAAATATGGACGCCAGAAAGTAGGAAGAAACTAAAAGCAACATCACCAGATAACCCCAAGTAATGAATTGCACCAACATTCTTGAAACCTTGGAACATTGTGCTATCTCTGCAATAAAATTTGGCAAAATGAAAAACTGAAGCACATCATCTGAATCAGATTGTTAGGGATAGAAGAGAGAAACTAGGAAAAAGAAGGTAAAAAGAAGGTAAAAAGAAAAATCATCAAAAGACACTTGAGCATCACATCGTCCCCATATTTTTCAAAACCTTGAAACGCTTGCCTATCATTGCAACAAAATTTGCCAAAGGAAGAATTAAACAATATAATCTGAATCAGATATCCAAAGAAAATAACAAACAAGATAAAAGACTAAGAAATCAGAAAATCCAAAGTGCTGCAACATCTCAATATAATTCCAAGCCTTGAAACACACTGCCATTGAAATAAAATTTGTCAAAATAAAAGACGGAACTATTGTCTGAATCAGATAGCCACAGATAGCAGGGAACTTCAAAAGAAAAGTAATCAGAAGACTGCTTAGCAAAATACCACCTTATATTTTCTTACAACCTTGGAACACTTCTCTATTACTGCAAAAAGAATTGGCAAAATCATCAGATAGAACATTCTATTTTTTTCAAAGACCTTGGAACACTTATCTAATTCATGTAACCAAACATGGAACAGACGGACAAGGAGAAAACCTGAATCAGTGCAATATTCTTTCAAAACCTTAAAATACTTCTATATCCCTGCAACAAAATTTGGAAACATAAGACTAAAATTATTTTTCTAATAGAAATGAGAAGCTAGGAAAAAAAATAGGACATCACGATCAGCAAAGGCCTGAGCAGCTTCTTGCCCAAATAGTCTTTATAACCTCTGCACACTTCTATATAACTGCAACAAATTTGGCAGAACGAATTAACAAATTGTGATATCATCCAAATAGCCAAAGATAGAAGCAAGAAACAAAAAATAAGACCAAAAAAGAATATCAACCAAAACCCCTGGTTGGTTAATTGCCCCATCTTCAAACCTTGTAACAATTCCCTATCACTGCAAAATGAAAAACTAAACATCCTCTTCTGAATCAGAATACTAAGGATAGAAGAGAGCTACTAGAAAAAAGAGCCAACAAAGAAAAATCAACAGAAAGCACCTGAACATTTCCCCATCACTGCAATAAAATTTGGCAAAATTAAAAACTAACTATGAAATCTAAATCACACAGCTGGGATAGAAGAGATAAACTGGAAAAAAGCACTCAAAATAAAATCAACATAAACTGAATTGCAAAAAAGAGCCTAAAAGTAAAATCAACAAAAAACACCACTTAACAACAAATTTAGCAAACATATGTCTAAACAATTCTCTTTCTAAAATAGCCAAAGATGAGAAATGAAAAACTGGAAAAAAGATGAAGCAAAAGACAATCAAAACCCGTAACAGTACATTACCAAACATACTTCAAAACATTCGAACACACCTCTATAACAAATTTTGCAAGAAACAAAGAATAGCCTATCCCATTCAAAAAGCCAAAGATGGACGCCAGAAACAAAGACTAATACCAAAAAAGAAAATCAACCAAAACACCTAAGCTCTTCATTGCCCCATCTTCAAACCTTGGAATCATTGCCTATCACTGCAAAATAAAAAAACTAAACTACATTATCTGAATCACACAACGAAGGATGGAAGAGATAAACTAGAAAAAAGCACTACAAAGAAAATCAACATAAAACCCCCAAACAGTGCATCAAACCTATATTCTCCAAAATCTTGTAACACTTCCATATCACTGCAATAAAATCTGGCGAAATGAAAAACAGACTATATAATCTAAACCTGACACCCAAGGATAGAAGAGAGAGAAACTAAAAAAAAAGAGTAAAGAGAAAAATTCAGCAGAAAACCCCTGAACAGTGCATCTTGCCCATGTTCTTCAAAATCTTGGAACACTTTCCCATCACTAAATAAACTTTGGCAAATGAAAATCTGAATTAGATGGCCAAGGATAGATAAGAGAAAAACTAGAAAAAAGAGCTTAAAAAGAAAAAACATAAAAGAACCCTATCTCACTATCATCCACATATTCTTCAAAACCTTGGAACACATCACTACCACTGCAACAAAAATTGGCAAAATGAAAAACTAAAATATGTATGCAGAAAGAAGAGAAAAACTAGGAAAATGACTTCAAAGAAACAATCAGAAAACCCCCTCGGTATACCTCTACATCACTGCAATAAAATTTGCCAACATCAAAAAGATCCCATCCAGAGAATCAAAGAGGCAAGCAAGAATCAGGGAAAAAAAAAATGAAAGTCATCAAAAGCTCCTGTGCACTGCATCCTTCCACTTTGAAAGACCTTGGAACAATTCTGTATAAAGTTTGCCTTAGGACTGTAGCTACAATTGACATAGCCAAACTTAGCTCAGAGGACAGAAAAAATCAACAGAAGACCCTGAACGGTGCAATATTCTTCACAATCTTAAAAACATTTCCATAGCCCTGTAATAAAATTTAGCAAACATGAGCCTAAACACGAAAATAGCCAAAAACATAAATGAAAAACTAGGAAAAAAACTTAAGCACGAGACAATCAGAAACCCCCTGAGCAGTTCATTGCCAAATATGCTTCAAAACATTCGAACACTTCACCAACTGCAACAGATTTGGCGAAAAGTATGACTAAACAATGATCACATTCAAAAAGCCAAAGGTAAAAGTGAGAAACTAACACCAAGACCGAAAAAAGAAAAATTCAACACAAGCCTCTAACCAGTTCATTGGCCCGTCTTCCAACCTTGGAACAATTACCTATCATTGCAAAATGAAAATCTAAACTATATATCTGAATCAGACAGTAAAGAATAGAAGAGAGAAATTAGAAAAAAGATCCTAGAGAAGAAACACCAACAGAAAACCTCTGAACAAGACATCGTGCCCTTATTTTTCAAAATCTTGCAACACTTCCCCATCATTACTATAAAATTGGGCAAAAAGATAAACAGACCATACAATCTGAATCAAACAACCAAGGACAGAAGTTACACAAACTAAAAAAAAGAAGCCTAAAACGAAAAACCCCAGAACGGTGCATCCTGCCCATATTCTTTAAAATCTAGCAACATGTCCCCATCACTGCGACATAATTTGGCAAAACAAAAAATTATATAATCTGAATCAGATGCACAAATATAGAAGAGAGAAAAAGTAAAAAAAAAAAAAGCCTAAAAAGGAAAATCATCAAAAACGCTCAAAGCAGTAAATCATCCACCTGTTTGTTCAAAACTTTGGAACACACCTCTGCCACTGTAACAAAAATTGGCAAAACTACAAACTAAAATATATATAAACATAGTAGCGAAAAAACTAGGAAAAAAACTGCAAAGAAACATAATCAAAAAAACCCCAGCAATGCATTGCCCCTCTATTTTCCTCAACATCACAATACACATCTATAAGTCACTGCAAAAAAATTTGGCAAAATCAAAAAATATCCAACTCAGATAGCCTAAGAAAAAAGTGACAATCAAGAGACAAGACTAAAAGTCATTAGAAAACTCCTGTGACACTGCGTCCCTTCAAAGACCTAGCAACAAAGCCAAACACGGCTCTAATAGAGATTGGAAGAAAAAAATATATATCAACAGAAACCCTATCAGCAATGCAATATCTTCATAGCTTTATAAACACTTCCACATCCCTACAGCAAAATTTGGCAAACATAAGAATAAACAATTATCTTGCTAAAATAGCTAAAGATGGAAATGAAAAACTGGGAAAACAACTAAACACAAGGCAATTAGAAACCCCCTGGGCAATTCATTGCCAAATATGCTTCAAACATTCGAATATGTCTCTGTAACTGCAACAAATTTGGCGAAACAGATGATTAAACTATGATTTTATTCAAATAGCCAAAGATAGAAACAACAAACAAACAATAAGACCCAAAAAAATAATCAACAAATACCCCTAACCAGTTCATTGCCCCACCTCTAGACCTTGGAAAAATTTCCTATCACTGCAAAATAAAATCCTAAACTATATTATCGGAATCAAACAGTGAAGGATACAGTAGAAAAACTGAAAAAAAACATAACAAAGAAAAAACCAACAGAAAACGCATGCCTGAACAGTGCACGTGCCCATATTCTTCATAATCTTGAAACACTTCCCTGCCATTGCAATAAAATTGGGCAAAATTAAAAATGTACCATACAATCCTAATCAAACAACCAAGGACACAAGTTAGAGAAACTAGGGGGAGGGGGAGAAAAAAAGGCCTGAAACAAAAAGCCTCTAAACGCTTCATCATGCACATATTCTTTAAAATCTTGCAACATTTCCCCATTACTGCAACATAATTTGGCAAAACAAAAAAATATATAATCTGAGTCAGATACACAAATATGGAAGAGAGAGAAAAACTATGAAAAAAAGCCTAAAAAGGAAAATCATCGAAAACCCTCAAAGCAGTAAATCGTCCATGCGATTGTTCAAAACTTTGGAACACACCTCTGCCACTGTAACGAAAATTGGCAAAACGAAAAACTAAAATGTATACAAACACAGTAGTGAAAAACTAGGAAAAGGACTGCAAAGCAATATAATCCAAAAAACCTTCAGCAATGCATTGCCCCCATATTTTCTTCAACACCACAATACAATTCTAAAAATCGCTGCGACAAAAATTTGGCTAAATCAAAAAAATATCCAACTCAGATAGCCTAAGGAAAAAAAGTGACAATCAAGAGACAAGATTAAGAAAAGAAAATAAAGATAACATGGTCATTAGAAAACTCCTGTTGCACTGCATCCCTTCAAAGACCTTGCAACAAAGCCAAACATGGCTTTGATAGAGACTTGAAGAAAAAGAAAATATATCAACAGAAGCCTATCGGCAGTGCAACATTCTTCGTAGCCTTATAAACACTTCCATATCCCTGCAGCAAAATTTGGTAAACATAGGACCAACCATTATTTTTCTAAAATAGCCAAAGATGGAGATGAAAAACTGGGAAGAAGACAAACACCAGACAATTTGAAACCCCCTGGGCAGTTCAATGCCAAATATCCTTCAAACATGCAAACACTTCTCTATAACTGCAACAAAATTGGCGAAACGAATGACTAAACTATGATTTTATTCAAATAGCCAAAGATAGAAACAAGAAACAAACAATAAGACCCAAAAAAGAAATCAAAAAAAACCTCTAACCAGTTTATTGCCCCACCTCCAGACCTCGGAACAATTTCCTATCACTGCAAAATAAAAATCTACACTATGTTATCAGAATCAGACAGCAAAGGATAGAGTAGAGAAACTGAAAAAGAACAGCCTAAAAAAGAAAAACCAACAGAAAATGCCTGAACAGTGCACGTGCCCATATTCTTCAAAATCTTGACATACTTCCCTATCATTGCAATAAAATTGGGCAAAATGAAAAATGGACCATACAATCCAAGTCAAACAACCAAGGACAGAAGTTAGAGAAACTAGAACACAAAAAAACCCCTGAACGGTGCATCGTGCCCATATTCTTTAAAATCTTGAACATTTTGCCCATCACTGCAACATAATTTGGCAAAACAAAAAATTATATAATCTGAATGAGATACGCAAATATAGAAGAGAGGAAAACTATGAAAAAAAAGCCTAAAGAGGAAAATCATCAAAACCCCTCAAAGCAATAAATCATCCACGTATTCGTTCAAAAACTTGGAACACACCTCGACCGCTGCAACAAAAATCGGCAAAATTAAAAGCTAAAATATTACGAACATAGTAGCGAAAAACTAGGAAAAGGACTGCAAAGGAACATAAGCACAAAACCCCTCAGCAATGCATTGCCTCCACATTTTCTTCAACACCACGATACACTTCTAAAAATAACTGCAACAGAATTTGGCAAAATCCAACTCAGATTGCCTAAGAAAAAAGTGAGACTTGAGATGAGACTGAAAAACCAAAACAAAGACAAAAGTCATTAGAAAACTCCTGTGGTACTGCATCCCTTCAAAGACCTTGCAACAAAGCCAAACACAGCTAGTCTGGAGACGAGAAGAAAAAATATATATATCAACAGAAACCTATCAGCATCTAGAACTGCAACAAAATTTGGCAAAATCAAAAAAATATCCAACTCAGATAGCCTAAGAAAAAAGTAAGAATCAAGAGATGAGACTAAAAAAACAAAACAGAGACAAAAGTCATTAGAAAACTCCTGTGGCACTGCATCCCTTCAAAGACCTTGCAACAAAGCCAAACACGGCTCTGATAGACTAGAAGAAAAAAAATATATATCAACAGAAACCTATCAGCAGTTTAATATTCTTCATAGCCTTCTAAACACTTCCATATCCCTGCAGCAAAATTTGGCAAACATAATACCAACAGTTATCTTTCTAAAATAGCCAAAGATGGAAGCAAAAAACTGGGAAAAAGACTTAAACATGACAAAATTTGAAATCCCCTGGGCGGTTCATTGCCAAATATGCTTCAAACATTTGAATAATTGTCTATAAGTGCAACAAATATTGCGGAAGGGATGACTTAAACTATGATTTTATTCAAATAGAAAAAGGTGAAAGCGGGAAACAAACAATACAAGCCAAAAAGAAAAAAAAATCAACAAAAACCCCTAACCGGTTTGTTGCCTCATCTCCAAACCTCGGAACAATTCCCTAACTGCAAAATGAAAATCTAAACTATATTATCGGAATCAGAAAGTGAAGGATAGAATAGAAAAACTAGAAAAACTAGAAAAGAAGAGCCTAAAGAAGAAAAACCAACAGAAAATGTTTGAACAGTGCATCATGCCCCGTGTTCTTCAAAATCTTGCAACACCTCCTGTCATTGCAGTAAGATTTGGCAAAAGGAAAAACTAACTATATAATCCAAATCAAAACATCTAAGGAAGAAGTTAGAGAAACTAGAAAATAGATCCTAAAAAGAAAAACCATTGAAGACTGCATCGTGCCCATATTCTTTAAAAGTCTTGCAACATTTCCCCATGACTGCAACATAATTTGGCAAAACAAAAATTTACATAATCTGAATCAGATACCCAAATATAGAAGAGAGAAAGAAATAGAAAAAAAAAAATCATGAAAGGGAAAATCATCAAAAACCCTTCAAGCAGTAAATCATCCACATATTTGTTCAAAAATTTGGAACACACCTCTGCCACTGCAACAAAAATCAGCAAAATGAAAAGGTAAAATATATACAAACATAGCAGCTAAAAACTAGGAAAAGAACTACAAAGAAACATAATCAAGAAACCCCATCAGCAGTTACATTGCCCTGATATTTTCTTCAACACCGCGATACACCTCTAAATTACACCTCTAAATCACTGCAACAAAATTTGACAAAATTAAAAAAGAACCGCCTCAGATAGCCAAAAAGAGAAGCAAGAATCAAGAGACGAGACTTAAAAAGAAAAAAAAAAAAAATCAAAGTCATCAAAGAAATCCTGTGCACTGCATCCCTCCCAATTCTAAGACCTTGGAACACTTACGAATAGATTTTGGCATAAGACAGATTGATATAGCCAAACATGGCTTAGATACAGAGTAGAAGAAAAAGAAAAAAAATATATCAATAGAAAACTCTCGTCACTGCAATAGTCTGCTCATAACCTTAGAAAAACTTCCACATCCCTGTAAAAAAATTTGGCAAACATAAGACTAAATGATTATCTTTCTAAAATGAACAAAGATGGCTATGAAAAACTAAGAAAAAGAATAAACATTAGATAACTAGAAACCCTCAAAGCAGTAAATCGTGCACATATTTGCTCAAAACCTTGGAACACACCTCTGCCACTGCAACAAAAATCAGCAACACAAAAGATTCAAATATATATAAATATAGCAACGAATAACTAGGGAAAAAAATGCAAAGAAACATAGTCCAAAACCCCCTCAGCAATGCATTGCGCCAATATTTTCTTCAACACCAAGATACACCTCTAAATCACTGCAACAAAATTTGGCCTCTAAATTACTGCAACAAAATTTGGCAATATCAAAAAAGATCCCATAGCCTAAGAGAGAAGTGAGAATCAACAGACAAGACTAAGAAAAAGAAAACAAAGATAAAAGTTAGCAGAATACTCCTGTGCACTACATCCCTCCCATTTCAAAGACCTTGGAACACTTCTGTATATAAGACTGATTGACACAGCCAAAAACGGATCTGATAAAGACTAGAAAAAATATATGTATCAACAGAAACCTATCAGCAGTGCAATATTCTTCATAGCCTTATAAGCACTAACATATCCCTGCAACAAAATTGGAAAACATAAAACCAAAATATTATCTTTCTAAAATAGCCAAAGATGAAATGAAAAACTGTGAAAAGGACTAAACACAAGACAATTTGAAACCCCCTGGCAGTTCAGTGCCAAATACGCTTCAAACATTCGAACAATTAAACTGCAACAAATTTTACGAAAGGGATTACTAAACTATGATTTTATTCAAATAGCCAAAGACAGATGCAAGAAACAAACATAAGACCAAAAAAAATTCAACAAAAACCCCTAAGCGGTTCTCCAAACCTTCGAACAATTCCGTATCACTACAAAATGAAAATCTAAACTATAATATCAGAATCAGAAGTTGAAGGATAGAATAGAGAAACTAGAAAAAAGAGCCTAAAAAAGAAAACCAACAGAAAAACCCTGAATAGTGCATCATGCTCATACTCTTCAAAATCTTGCAACACTTCTGTATCATTGCAACAAAATTTGGCAAAATGAAAAACTAACTATATAATCCGAATCAAACAACTAAGGATAGAAGTCAGAGAAACTAGAGAATAGACACTACAAGGAAAACCCATGAACTGTGCATCGTGCCCATATTATTTAAAATCTTGCAACATTTCACCACCACCACAACAACATTATTTTGCGAAATAAAAAACTGCATAATCCGTATCAGATACCCAAATACAGGAGAAAAACCAGAAACAAAAAACAAAAGGAAAATCATCAAAACCCCTCGAAGCAGTGAATTGTTCAAAACCTTGGAACACACTTCTGCCACTGCAACAAAAATCGGCAAAATGAAAACCTAAGACATACAAACATTGCAGCCAAAAACTAGGAAAAGGACTACAAAGAAACATAATTAAAAAGCCTCTCGGCAGTGCTTTGACCCGATATTTTCTTCAACACCACGATGCACCTCTAAATTACACCTGGAAATCATTGCAACAAAATTTGGCAAAATAGAGAAAGATCAGACTCAGACAGCCAAAGAGAGAGGCGAGAATTGAGAGACAACACCTAAAAAAAAATAAGTAAGAGAAGTCATCAGAGAACATTGCATCCCTCCCATTTCAAAGACCTTGGAACACTTGGCATGAGACTTTGACATAGCAAAACATGGGTCAGATAGAGACTAGAAGAAAAAACTATATAAAAAAAGAAAACCCTCAGCACTGCAATTTTCTCCATGGCCTTGAAAACATTTCTGTATCTCTCTAACAAGAATTGGCAAACATGAGTAAACAATTATCTTTCTAAAATAGCCAAAGATGGATATGAAAAACTGGAAAAAAGACTAAACATGAGAAAATTAGAAACCCCCTTGGCACTTCACTGCCAAACATGCTTCGAATCTAAAGCTTCTCCATAACTGCAACAAATTTAGCAAAAGGGTTGACTAAACCATGATCTCTTTCAAAAAGCCAAATATAGAAGCTAGAAACAAAAAATAAGACCCAAGAAAGAATCAACAAAAACCTTAGACCATCTTCAGACCTCGGAACAATTCCCTATCACTGCAAAATGAAAATCTAAACCATCTTATCTAAATCAGACAGCAAAGGATAGAATAGAGAAACTAGAAAAAAGAGCATAAAAAGAAAAAAACAACAGAAAACCTCTGAAAAGTGCATCATGCCCATGTTCTTCAATATCTTTCAACACTTCCCTATCACTGCAATAAAATTTGGCAAAATGAAAAATAACTATATAATCTTAATCAAACAGCTAATGACAAAAGAGAGAGAAAATAGAAAAAGTGCCCGAAAAGAAAAATCAACAAAATAACTCTTAAACAGGCATCATGCCCATAATCTTCAAAATCTTGCAATAATTCGCATCACTGCATAAAATTTGACATGGTGAAATACTAACTACATAATCTGAATCAGACAGCTAAGAATAAAAGAGAGAGGAACTAGAGAAAAAGGGCTAAAACAAAAAATCAACAGAACAGCCTGAACAGTGCTTCACGCCCATATTCTTCAAAATCTTGCAACAATTCCCAATCGCTGCAACAAAATTTGGCAAAATGAAAACCAAATATATAATATGAATCAAACACCTAAGGACAGGAGAGAGTCTGGAAGAACAGTGAAAAAGAAAAACCGCTGGACGGTGCCTCGTGCCCATTCTTATAAATCCTGCAACACTTCCCCATAATTTGGCAAAGCAAAAAGTTAACTATATAATCTGAATCGGATACCCAAGTATAGAAGAGAAAAGTGATAATCAAAATACATGACTAAAAAAAAAAATAGAAGTCATCAGAGAACTCCTGTGCACTGCGTCCTTCCCATTTTAAAGACTTTGGAACACTTACATATAGATTTTGGCGTAAGATTGACTGACATAGCCAAATATAGCTCAAATAGAGAGTAGAAGAGGAAAAAAAACATATATCAATGGGAAACTTTCAGCACTGAAATATTCTCCATAGCCTTCAAAACACTTCCATTACCCTGTGACAAAATTTGGCAAATATAAGAATAACCAATTATCTTTCTAAAATAGCCAAAGATGGATATGAAAAACTTAAAAAAGACTAAACACCAGATAATTAGAAACCCCCCGGGCAGTTCATTGCCAAATATGGTTCAAAACATTTGAAAGCTTCTCCGTAACTGCAACAAATTTAGCAAAAGGGGTGATTATAAAATATGATCTTCTTCAAAAAGCCAAAGACAGAAGCAAGAAACAAACCATAAGACCAAAAAAGAAAAATCAACAAAAACTTGTAGCTGCTTCATTGCCTCATCTCCAAACCTAGGAAGAATTCCCTTTCACTGCAAACTAAAAACCTAAACTTTATTATCTGAATCAGACAGCAAAGCATAGAAGAAAGGAAGTAGAAAATGGAGCCTGAAAATGAAATACCAACAGAAAACCACTGAACAGTGCATCGTGCCCATATTCTTGAAAATCTTGCAGCGCTTCCCTTTCACTACAATAAGATTTGTAGAATGAAAACTATATAATCTGAGTCGAACAGCTAAGTACAAAAGTGGGAGAAAATAGAATAAAGAGCCTAAAACAAAAATTCAATGAAAAAACCCCCGAACAGTGCACCATGTCTATAATCTTCAAAATCTTGCGACACTTCCCAACACTGCAATAACATTTGCCGTGAGTGAAAAACTAACTATATAATATGAATCAAACAGCTAAGGATAGAAGAGAGGAGCTAGAAAAAAGAGCCTAAAAAGAAAAATCAACAGAAAACCCCTGAACAGTGCATTGCGCCCAAATTCTTCAAAATCACACAACACCTACATCGCTGCATAAAATTTGGCAAAACTAAAAACTAGCTATAAAATCTGAATCAGATAGCCAAAGATAGAAGAGAGAAAAATTAAAAAAAAAAATAGAGTTTGAAAAGAAAATTCATCAAAAACCCCAGAGCAGTAAATCATCCATATTCTACTCCAAAAAGCTTGAAGCACGCCTCTACCACTGCAACAAAAATTCGCCAAACGAAAAACTAGGATATATGCAAAGATTGAAGAGAATCAAAAAATGCCTCAGCAGCACGTTGCCCTGTTATTTTCTTCAACAGCTCAGTACCCCTCTACATCACTAGAACAAAGTTTGGAAAATCAAAAAATATATATATAATCCAAATCATATAAGCAAAGACAGAAGCGAGAAGCGAGAATCGAGAAACAAAACTAAGAAATAAAATAAATAGAAGTCATCAAAAGAAATTTTGTGCACTGTGTCCCCCCCTTCTCAAAGACCTAGGAACATGACTAATTGAGATACTGGAACAGAAAGGAACACTTCTCTATTATTGGATAAAAGTTTGGCATAAGACTAATTGACATAGTGGAACATAAATGGGAGAGAAAATTAAAAAAAAAAAAAAAAAGAGGATGTAGTAAGATGACTAAAAAAAAAAAAAAAAAAAAGGATGTAGAACATAAATGGGAGAACATAAATGGCATAAGACAATTGAAGTTGTCGAATATACTTCAAAACATCAAACACTTCTTTATAACTGCAACAAATTTGGAAAAAAGGATGACTAAACTGTGATCTGATCCAAATAGCCAAAGATAGAAGAATAAGACCAAATCTGATCCAAATAGGCAATGATAGAAGCAAGAAACAAAGAATAAGACCCAAAAGAATCAACAAAAACCCAGACCCCATCTTCAGACCTCCGAACAATTCCCTATCACAGCAAAATGAAAATCTAAACCATCTTATCTAAATTTCTCCGCAAAACTTAAACATCATAATCTAATGAGAAACTAGGAAATAGACTAAAGTACTCAACAGACACCCTGATAGAGCATAGTCCCAGTATTCCTCAAACATTAACACATTTTGCCATAACAAAAGCTGCATAAATCAAAGACTAAACAGTAATTTAAACTTAAATACACAGACAGGCAAGATGGATCAAATATGAAAAACTCACCAGAAAATCTGAGTTGATCAGTCACAATTTAAAAATGCAGCTGCACATGGTACTATCATTTTTGCCAATATAGTTAGTAAAATAGCAAATAATAAGTACTGAAATAAATTATTACTATCAGTATGTATCAACATCTTATTATTAGCGATTCTGTTAATCTTATTATTAATGGATTTTAAACAGTATTAGACATTAGTTAAATCATTTGCACCAAAAAACAGTTATGCGCTCCAAATACACCAAATCCTCAACATTATTATAATATGACAAAGTTGTCAGCATGCAGAAAGTGGAAAACAGGATTATTAAAGTATTATTTAGAAGTTAGCTACTCATCATCGGTTAAAAAGGATCGGTTGTGTTGAATCGAACCAGAGAGGATATGCCATCTACACAGAAACCAAACTACAGAAACGAGAGAAATGAGGAATACAAGGGAAACCCCCCTAGTGGTGCATAGTAGGGAACACAGAAGCATAAAAGTCTTGTTCATCAATTACGCCAATGTTTTCAAATTATCAAATTTATGATGATCACCGTCGGTTTCCACTAAGGATCTCAGTGGAGAAAATACACCAAATCTCAAACCTGATCACAACTGCACAGAAGAAGTCCCAACCAAACAAATAGAATAATTGAGCAATGTACCCCAAACAACAACCAAAAAGACGAGAGAAAATAGTGAAAAGCGAGTAGAGCAATTGCCAAAACTCCATTTATAATTACAAACTCTGCTGATAAAATACATAATAAGATCCAATAAATAAAAATGTCATAAAACAATTATAAATTATGTTACAATGTCATTCGTACAACGCACTTTTGATTGCTTCCTAGTTGATTAATAGGATTACTGGCCTCTTCTAACAGTGTTCAACAGAAAACCATATTAGACACCACTTAGCAACCTCAGCCCCCAAAACATGCACCAAACAAAATCTTGAAGATAAAGCCAGCCCAATTAACTATTGGCAAGAGTACTAAACAAACTTGAAGCACAGATACTCATCGCAAGCAAACAAATTGGAAAATCATAACCAATCCTCGAAGAAATTCTCAATCTCACAAATGGTTGGACCACAACTCTCTACTGCCAGGCTGCAACAAGAATTTGGCACAAACGCAGGACCAAATTATACTCCAAAGCAAGATAACAAGAAGATAAATATTTGATTAGACACACCCTGAATAGGCTTGGCAGTAATACTTCTCAAAAACACCAGCACATATGCCACCGCAACACCAAAAGCTCGCGCCACCAAAACTCTATCTCGTCACAATAGATTTCAGGAACCAAGTTTAGATCGATGACAAATTGACAGTAATATCGTTATAATATCGTCGACAATACTATCATCATATTATTACTCATATTTAATAATATATTAAGAACAGTAATCCTTGACCCCATGTTTCTTGATACACAAAGCGCATGGCAATTCTATATCTCAAATCTCCTCGGCAAAGCTCAGCATCGGCTTAATTGTATTCTATTGTATTCAATTAACAGAGAAAAACAATTTAATCGCCAACACAAAATTCTGTAGCCAATAATCAAGAAAGAGAACAATAATTCAATAGCCGACCCAAACAGAAATCCAAGAGTATAATAACTTGAATAAGCAACTTCAAAAGAAGTTCTCGCAGAAATCAATTATGGTATCACCGGTTATTCCAATAAAAAGACGATATCTGCCGCAAAATCTTACCGAACTGGAGAAAGACTGAATTTCGAATAACAAGATAACCTAATACCGCACTGAACCCTAATATGACTCCATATTCCGAACTCCTCGACACCTTTTCCATCGCAGAACAACGTGAATTCGATGAATATGGGGCTGTATTTATAGCTAGGTTGGTCAACATCGACGGCTGAGAAAAAGCGGTTTATGGATATCTAAACGATCCAGATTTACCAGAAGAAATGTCGGTTTTTTGAATGTCGGTTTTGTCGTTCGCTACACGCGTCTGCTTTTCTTGAAAATAGTAAAATTAAAAGCCGATTTCACTTTTATATACAAAAATCTAAACAGAAACGAACGTGTCTATTATTAATACAGGCGGTAATATCATCCTCACAATTTGTATAACAATATATGATCTGCCTCTAACTATTTTTTTATGTACTTTAAATTATTTTTTAAATTGTATTTTATATAACTATAAAAAAATAAATTTAATTTTTTACATTAACCTTTTACTTCATATTCGATCTATTTAAAGAGTAAGGTAAGCATTTATTTTTTTGTTTATAATTTTAAACATAAGTGAAATATGAATTTAATTAAGATTTGAATTTAAATAATATGTTTATTTTTTTTAAATATTTAAATATAAATATTAAGTTATTTTTAAAAAAAAATAAAAAATTTAAAAAAATTGATAGTTTAATATATAAACACTTTTAAATAATACATTGTTTGTGTTTATTTTTTTTTTGCCTAATCTCTTATAATAAATAAAGTTTTACAAAAATTGAGATCCTGTGTTTAAAAATAAAAATCATTAAAAAATTTTAATCCTTTACATCTATTATTTTTATTAGACAATGTTCACTGAAAATTCCTAAAATTGATTAATTAAATCACATATAATAAAAAAAATCTTCTTTAAAACAACTCAATAAAGATATTAGATAAAACAATCAATCAATCAAATTAAAACAAACTAAATTAGAGAAATAATCCAAGTTTATCATCTAGTCAAAAAATTAAATAAATTAGCAATAAAAAATCAAAAATTAAATCTTACTGATCATGAGAAAAGTTAAAAATAACAAAGGAAAATGCTTATGCATAAAACCTACATAAAAGTATATATATTATATTATGTATAAAAAATTATTTTTAATTTAGTGAAGAGAAAAATTAACTTACAAGTGATAATTGAGAAGAGTGTTGAAAAAACGAGAAGAAGGGGACTAACAATAGAGAAGAGACAAGTTAAAATTAGTTAATTAAGGTTTTAATTTTAATTGTAAATAAATTAATAAAATAAGAATATTTTTTAAAAATAAAAATATTAAATTATTTAAACATTTACTCATTTAAGTCAAGATTTTTAACTTAATTATATTCAGATAATTTTTAACAAATATTTAACATAAATTAAAAAACAAATAGTTCTTAAACATTTAAATAATTATATTCACATTTCAACTAAAAAAACAAACAACTACTTAATATAACCATGTGAATTTGTCATTGTCTCTATAAATTTTTTTGTTAATGTTATTAATACTAGTGAAATCAATAATGCAAAGCCAAGATTTCATTGGACACCGTTTTCAATAAATATCAACATTTCAAAAAATTCACTTAAAATTCATATATAATTTTTTTTTAAATTGCAAAAAAAATGAAACAAAATATGTTGTCATATATATTTTTTTTATAGTATCAAAGAGATGTTAACAAGTATTGTAGCACTTGAATATGACATGCAATATTATTTCAAGCTAGGTATACAATTTACTATTATAGTATACCTAGCTTGAGAGGTATACAATTTACTTTTATAATATACCTAGCTTGATTTATAAAATAATGTTGCATTAAATTAAAGGAAAAAACTCTTACATTTCATAGTGTTCATGCATATTTTAGCATTTATTTTTTCCAGTTTTCTTTTAGAAAATTTCATAAAATAGCTAATATTTCCCATAAGACAATTTGATTGTTACTTAAGAAGCACTCCTAGTTCTCACTTTTGAAATTTTATTTTATTTAAATAATAAAAGTAATTATATATTCCAATAAATTATTTGAAGAAAAATAAATTGTCTAGGAAGACTTAAGTGATGTATTTTAGTTTTGAATTTTCATTTCACTAATAATAACTTAGCAGATCAAAATTCTAACATAAAATTTGACCAAATCGAGTGCAAATATTACTTTATAAAAGTATGACAATATTATTGTTACAAAATTTGGAGTTAAAATATATATATATATATATATATCATTCGTCCTTAATTTTATATCACATAAACTTGTACAAAAAGAAATTGTAAATATAATATATAAAATTCATATGTAAAACTCTGGACATAATTTATTGGTTAACAACGTATTAACCAAAGTTTTAGATAAATATTCTTTTCAAAGCATATTTAAATAAGTTACTATATGAGAACTTTAACAAGAATTGAAACTTCATAAGAGGCAAGGTAAAGACTTAGAAAAAACTGTTAATGATTAACAGTTTAGTCAACTTCACTTAGACATCAGGATTACTCAAATAGAAAAATCAAAAGGATTAATATCTAATCCAAATACTCAAACCAATTTAGATCCAAGTCCATCTTAACTAGAGCCTATAAAGGACTCTTATGTTGCATTTATTTAATTAGTTAATAAAATTAATTTTCAAAAATGGTATATACGTATTTCTTTACATAGAGGTAATAGTTTTTCTTTAAAAACAATTGCATTAGTTGATTTAGGTATAGATCAAAATTGTATTCGAGAAGACATTATTCCTATTCAATTTTACGAAAAACTAGTGAACATTTATATAGAGCAAATGACAATAGTTTAAATTTTTGGTATAAATTGTCAAAAGCAAAATTTTGTAATCAAAATTATTGTTCCAAAAATTCTTTTATTTTAGTCAAAAATCTCGCATAAAATATTATTTTAGGCATACCTTTACTAACTCAAATTATATCCTTTTTCTGTAGATAGTCATCGCATTCATACTCCCGTTTTGGGAAAACAAATTATTTTTTAGTTTTTGTCTCCCATTAATCAAAAAGACATTCACTTACTTCAACATAATTCTATAAATGTATGCATATTTAATAATTACAAAAAGAAATTATGCATAATAAAATAGCAAAACAGTTAGATTCCCCCATTATTCAATCACGGATTCAACAGTATCAGACAACATTATTAAAAAATATTTGTTTTTATTTACCCAATGTTTTTTTGGAATAGGAAAAAGCATACAATTCACCTATCTTATGAAAAAGATTTTAATAAGAAAAATATTCTTACTAAAACATGGCCTATTCAAATGAATAATGAGCTTTTAGAAAATAGTAATAAAGAAATTAGAAATCTCTTAGCTAAAGAACTTATTAGAAGATCTAAGTCTCCTTGGAGTTGTAATGCATTCTATGTCAACAAGAATTTTGAAACAGAACGCGGAGTTCTTATATTAGTAATTAATTATAACCTTTAAATAAAGTACTCCAATGGATTAGATAAACAATACTCAATAAAAGGGATTTACTTAATCATTTACATAGTGCATCCATATTTGGTATATTTGATATGAAATTTGAATTTTGGCAAGTTCAAATAGTTGAGGAAGATAGGTATAAAACTGCTTTTATTACTCCATTTGGTCATTACGAATGGAATGTAATGCCCTTTCAACTTAAAAATGCCCTTAGTGAATGATATTTTTACTCCATATACTCATTTCATAATAGTATATACTGATGATGTGTTAATTTTTAGTCAAATAGACCAATATTTTAAACACTTAAAAACATTTTTACGAATAGACAAAAACAAAAGATTAATTGTGTCAGCTTTAAATTTAAATTATTCCAAACTAAAATTAGATTTCTTGGCCATAAAATTCACAAGAAAACTATTCAACCCATTAGTAGAAATATAGAATTTGTATCACGTTTTTCTGATGAAATCAATGATCGTATTCAATTACAGAGATTTTTAAGATTTTTGAAATATGTTGCTAATTTTTTCTCAAATCTTAGACAATTATGTAAACCCTTATACAATAATTATCCAAAAATTCCCCTGCATGGTCTAATGAACATACCAAAATAATCCAAGTCCTTAAACAAAAGATTAAAGTTCTTCCTTGTCTTGTTATTCTAGATCCTTAGCAAACCTTATAGTAGAAACTCATGCTTTAGATATAAGTTATAGTGGTATACTTAAGCAAAAATTAGAAGACTCTCTTAGTGAACAAGTAGTTAGAATTTATTCTAGTACATGGAATGATACCCAAAAGAATTATTTAACTATTAGAAAAGAAATTTTATCAATTATTCTTTATAGTATGAAATTTTAAGATGATTTATTTAATAAACAATTTTTATTAAGAAGTGATTGTCAATTTGTAAAAGATGTTTTAGAAAAAGATATTAAAAATCTAGTTTCTAAATAAATTTTGCAAGATGGCAAGCAATTTTGACAAATTTTGACTTCTCAATCGCCCATATAAAAGTAGAGAATAATTCTCTTTTAAACTAAATAATTCTCTTCTAAACTACCTTACTCGAGAATTTCTTCAAAGAAAACCTAATATAAACAAAATCCATTCAAAATGCCCTTAAAGAAAACAATGAAGCCTTCGGATTATGTAATTAATACTCCAAGTTCTAGCCAAGGTACTAAGCTGGCTAGCTCAGGTATGACATCTCTTACGCATGTATTTCCTCTTTGACTTATACTCAAGCAATTCAAGAGTCTTTTACTCAACAAAATATACAACCAAACACTGTGTCATCTACGCAACATATACAAAAAACCCATTATTAAGTTAAAAATCCAATTGAGCATATTCAAATTACCCCTTATAATAAGCCAGTTAATCTTTAAGAATTACAAAACCTTACTTCAACATTATTCCATGCCGATTGCTTGTACCTTACAAACAATATACTGAAAACTAGATAATTCTATGAATTGATTCTAGTAGATATACAATTCGTAGAAATTACTTACCATAAAAATCCAAAAAATATCAAAGAAATAGCCTATTCAACATGTAAAATAAAAAAGGTTATCTCCCCACAAGATTTCTTTGCTACTTCTATATACTCACCTATTCCATTTTTTGTCCTTTTTAAATCTAATGGATTCAATTACATAGATTACCGATTAGCCTGGTTTAGAATATTTTATCTTAGGAGTTTTGATCACTCCTGGTTAATTCATTTTGATACTCAATGTCCAAATATAATGCGATCATAGTTTTAAGAATAGTGATTTCACTTAGGACCTAATGATTCCATTTACCAAGGACAAATTACTCAAGGGTCCTTCCCCTAGTACATCAAAAATACTCCACGAAATAATTAACTGTTTCATACAGAAATTTCTTTCCTTATCCATTTTACTGTCCCATGGATATTATCTTGGAACTTAATTGTAGAAAAATATTATGCAAGTTATTATCTAAGTCTCATTAGGGAATTTAAAATTAAATGGTGAGACAAATATGACTTGTCAAAAGTAACTCTTAAGGCTCTTACTCAATGGCTAAATTCCAAACAAGTTGGTGGTATTTAAAATCTTCCAAGTTCGCCTCCAAAGAAGACTATTTTTCCAGCCTCTAAAAATAAAGCCAGCTCCTCTTCCTCAATAAAGTCTCGGGAACTCTTAGCCAAAAGAAAAAGAAAACAAAATAATATTATTCAAAACAAAGCCAGCCTCTCTTCCTTAATAAAGTCTCGAGGAACTCTTAGCCAAAAGAAAAGTAGATAGAATATTATTCAAAATTATTTAACAAAATTATTCAAGAAATTGATGATGACTCTACTAAAGAATCCTCCACAGGTTCATGACTAGAACAAAAAGATAACCCTTTCGACAAACCATTTAGCCAAGATACTTTTGTGCTGTAAAGTTAGTGAACCTCACAACAATTATTCAAGATTCTCCATTATACAAAGTTACGCAATGATTACAAGAAGGCAAAGCTTCTTCAGTGGGTAAATAAAGCTTGTGATCTACAGCAAGCATTTTCTTCGTTAAAGTTGTATTCAATTATTTTTCTGGTCAAAATTTGTAATAATTGTATTCAATTATTCAAAAGTTGTAATGATCATTTGTAAAAATCTTGAGGATTCATAGGCTAGCTACCCAATTATAAATTCCTCTTTGTTCTCTTTTGAAGAGAAGACGAATTGGAAACTCAAAATCCGTTGTAAATATAAATTGCCATCAATAAATTTTAGTCATTTCCAAATCACAAAATTTAGTTATCATAATTTTCAAATTCCTTTATTCTTTTATCTCAAATTTATTATCACAAAGTATAATTTTACTTATAATTCACAAAATATTTTATTTTCAAAATCTTTTATTCTATCTTTTATTCACATCCTTTAATCCTAGATGTCCTGCGTGTAAAATTGGTATCAGAGCCAAGTTATTTTTAAATTGCTTGAAGCCTTGTTTTATGTATGTGAATGTTAGCACTTAGGATTGTTTGAAATCCGATTAACCTAGGAAGTTTGCAGAAAGGAAAGGAGAGTTTCAACGATAGTAAGTCCCATTGAGGTGTTAGGGCCATAAAACCAACTTGTCTCTTGTCCAAGTACTACTGACTCTTTCTACGTAAAAGATTTCGCATCTCTGTTGTTTACATGTATTTATATAACCATGGCATCATCAATTAGGAAATTATTTGGTTCTAAATCTAAAGATTCCTCTAGAACAATCAGCTCTAGGGAGGTTATGAGTAAAATTACTAATATGAAAAATTATTTAGCAAAAGATAGGTTACCCAATATTCCACGCATGTTATTTATGATATAGAAAATTTTGATTTTAGAATTGCATATTCAATTAAAAAGCGTGAAGAAACTTTATCTCTTCAAAATGAATTTGAATAAATAAAGTTACTCAATACGTCTACACTTAGTAAATATAGAGATCAAGGTTTTAATTATTTTCATTTTGGCCTTATTCAAGTTGCTATTAAACCCTTAGCTCCTAAAGGATTAGATTCTCCGTTATTAGTTTTATTGAGAGATAAAACATTACTAAAATTTCAAGATTCCGTTCTAGGAGTAGTTCAATCAAATTTATGCAACGGAGCAGTATATTTCAATTGTGCTCCAAATTTTCAAGTTACTTTGCATGATCCAACCATATTATATACCTTAGTACTTAATATTCATATTCTAGAACTTAAATTCAAAACCCATAGACAAAGATATATGCTTTTGTATCGAATCTATTTCAAACAAATTATGTCCCAATTCAACCTTAGGTGTTTACTTCAAGATGATAGAGGAGCAACCTCTATTCTAAATATCCAAACAAAAAAACTAAGATACTCTAGTAGAATCATATACTTCAAGATTATTCAAGTGGAATGAAATAACCATTTGTTTAGAATGGCGTATTAACACTCCATAAAATCCAAGAAATCTAGCTAGTAGAGAAGTTATTCAAATAGAAGAAAACTCTAGTGGTCAAATTCTTCTTAGATTTAATTCTTTTAGGTAACCTAGACAGATTTCTAATCATTCAGATTTTTAAGATTCTACATCTTCCTTTTCAATCCTTAGTACTTCTAGAATAAATCAAAGTATAAGTGTTCAATCCTTCGTCTAGTATCCAAATCCTGTAGTTGAACCAATCTATAGACCAAGTTCTCCATCATTTTTTGATTTTCAAACTATTAATGTTATATAAAAAGGTAGTTAGGAAATAGATAAAAAATTTCTTAGAAGAGATTATGGATCAGAAAGAAATAGGGATAAGAAAACATAGTTTCTAAGTACATTGGATTTAATGATCATGCCCGTATTAGAAACCATTGGTATAGAGAAATGAATCAATATAAGATTAATATTCCATTTTTTGAATGGTTTGAAATGAATTTAGATAAATTTAAACTAGATCCTCCTTATCCATTAAGAAAATGTGCAAAATTAAAACATGAAAAAAAAATGTATATATAAACAATTTTATGGTTAACAATAAAAAAATCAAATGGGAAAATGACAACTTGCCCTCTGTTAAATTTCAAGAGTAACAATTACTCCTGTGAAACATTTAGAAAATACCAAGACCCTTTTTACCGTTAGTCTTTTTCAGTTAAAGTAACAGAAAAAAATGTACTTTTACAAATTTGTCCCTAGAACCACTATAGGTGTGTCAGAAACTAAACGAGGACATAATGTGTATTGAGGGATAATATTATAAAATTATTAATTTATGAATTAACAATATATAATATATAAAAAAAATATTGATTGATTGAGAATGTAACCATTTTTAGCATTAGAAGAGGAGTGATAATAGGTGGAAAAATATGACCGTTCAGTAAGTATAACGGTCCCAAAAAACGGGCACAAAATAATAGCCTATATAAAGACGCCATTATCAACAACATTTCAGAAAAGCTCCATCACATAATTCATACAAAACCTACAGCAAATAAACCTATACGAATATGTTGTTTTGCACATATTAACTACCCACAAGCACAACCAACACAGAGGTGATTCAACAACAATAGTAGCCAAGATGTCAAAGTTTCCTTCTTCACATGAAAGTCCTCTATGGTAACTAAATGGAGGAATTGTGAAATTCAAAAACAAAAAGTGTAGCTGTGGGGAAAAGGCAGGTATCCATATATTCGAAAATGAAAAAATCCTAACAAACTCTATTTTTTCTACATGCATGGGCCAGGTTGTGGATGTTTTGAATTTTGGTGTCCAAACAAAAATGATATAAGTAATAGATGAAGAGGAAATATACGAAGGTCATGTGACATTATAGTTAATAGAAGAGTAATAAAATTCATGAACAGAACATGTAAGTGTGGGAAGAGGGCAGATATACGAATATCAGAGACTTATGATGTGTTTTCGGCCTTGGTTAGGCTTCTGATGGTTTGTGTAGGGTGGTCCCAAAATGTAATCTTCTGACCGATTGTTGTTGAGATTGAGGGACCATGTAGTCATCAGGTTCAGGTTCAGCTGATGTTAGAGGCAACAATTCAATCTCCATATTGGCATCTTCAATGCCCATTGATAGGTGTAGCTCTAGAAAGTCCATGAAGACCTTATCTAATTTTAAATCAACTAATTCTCCTGACCCTGGCATTATGCCTTTGCACTTAAAGTTCTCGTTGTCATATGTTGATCGTTTAAACATGTCCCTCAACATATCATTAATGCATGCAACTAAACTAATTTTATCCATGTTGTATCCTAAAGTTTATAGTTAACACCATAGAAGTGGATTGTTCAAAGTTTTCTAAGTACATTATGTCATCATTTTAAGAGTTCAATATTGGAATTAATAAATTAGATTAATTAATTATCTAAATTTATTGGAGCTTGAAATTATAGGTTCATAGGTCCCCAATACCACCTTTTAAATTAGTGTAGTAAATAATACAATGGGCAAAATTATTAAACTAAATTTTTGTATGTTCAGAAAATAGTTTTTTGGAATACGTGTTTTAATTTGGATTTAATTAATTAATTAAGAATTAATTAATTAGTAAGATATTTTAAGATAAATATCTTTCATTAATATCCAAATAATCTAATTTGAGAAATTAAATAAATAAATTCTCATAAAGATATTTATCTTCTTTATTGTTTCTTTTAAATATTACTTTTGAATTAATTAGAATTTCACTTCTACTAGAAGTTGTTTTACAAAATTTAATTAATTAATAAATGTTATTAATTAATTGATTTGATTTTAATTGAAATTGTTTTAATTAAAATACTACTTCTAGGATTGTTATTAAAATAGAAGTGATATAAAAGAAATTAAAAGAGTGGAAACCCTGTAGTGATTAAAAAAGGAAGAGAGTTTTTTTTTTTTCCAATATCACCATTGTATTAAAACAAAAGCCCACTCTTCTCTTTATGGTAACTATTGGAGGTTTGGTTTGGAAACCATTGGTGAAGGAAAACTTGCAGCAAAAATATTTTAAAAGCATTAAGAGGTATTTTTTCTATTCCTTCTTTTTATTTTTATTAAAACTATATAAATTTTTTAACTCTCCTGACTTAATTCTCTCCGCTATTTATTTGATTAAATTTTCCAACATCTTACTACATTCATTTCCACATGATAATGGAAAATCCAAAATCCCCTCCTCTATTTCCCATCAAAAAACCCACAAACATCGAAAAACCCACAAACATTTAACAATCAAATGCAACTGTATAATAATGCAAAATGACATGCATATTACCCATATGAGTTCTACAATTTTGGCTAGAAGAACATATGTACTGTCATTGTTAACCAATAAAGGTCAAGGCTGTAACCAATGATTATGGGTTCCTTTTCACCGTCTTCTATGAATATACGACCTAACGATGATGAATGCGTGGTTTCCTTAGTCGATTAAATGTGATTTGGTATCTACGATTACGCTAGGGTTTTACAATCTAGGGTTTGTTTCTTGCTTGTTGGAGGTGATGATTATGGCATGAATAGATAGTGATAGACTGGTAGAAACCCAAGAGATGCAATGGAAATGAAGAGAAAATGGGAGGGAAGTGAAGATTTTTTCTTTCTTTGAAGTGACACCATTCAGTGACATGTCAAATCCCAACCAATTTCTCTGTCCAATTTGTCTCCCATGTCAGTTTATTTGAGTAAATCTCTATTTTGCCCAAAAAAATACCAGTTTTCTCTGTTACATAACTAACGGTAAGGGGGTTTTAGTATTTTTTGAACTATCAGGGGGTTATTGTTACTCTTAAAATTTAAAAGGGCAAGTTGTCATTTTTCCAAAACAAATTAAAAAAACTTTAGATTTAATTATAAGGATAGAGAAGGAAAAAGCAAAAGCATTAATTTTATAGACAAAAATGGAAAAGTTTATCGATAAAAGATAAATACTAGGAGTGTTTACAATCTAATTCTTTCATATGGTTATTGAAAAAATGACAAATTAAACATGTACAATTGTTTGAAGATTATGATTTAATGATCATAAAACTAAGGGTTTGTTTGGTGTAATTTTTTTGGTAAAATTTCTTAAAATAGAACTTTATAAAGTATATCATTTATAAGCGCATTTTTTAATAATATTTATTAATTATTTAGTTATCACAAATAATTTTTAGAAAAAATTGTGTAATTGTTTTAATAGATAATTTTTAAGATTACATATAAGAAAATAACAAAAAAAACTTTCAAATAAAACAAATATATTTGAGATAACATAATCTTTTAACAATGCTCAAAAAGTTTTCTTCTAAATATTCAAATTTTGAGTTTTTTTTTTCAGAAGAAAATCAACCCTTTTAATTTCCTATAAATTCTTTTCTATTATCAATTAAACGACATTAAAAAAAATATAAAAATTTTAATATTAAAAACTCTTTTAATAAATAAAAAGTCAAATCAAACAGATCTTAAGAAAATTTACTGTGTGGTTGAGGAGCTAGATTTATTGCTAATCTTAACTTTTATTCAAATAAATATACATATGTGATTTATAAAAATATAACTGAAAAGAAATATTGACTATACATTGATTTGTATACGTACATACTCACCATTTAATGTGATATTTAATATTAAATTGGTGTTTAATTTATTTATAAGTGCATGTTATGAAATGAAAGTATTCATTTTATGAAATGAAAGTAAAATTATATTAATCCTAGACAATTAAAAAAAATATTAATTTAAGCATTTTGTAACCTGTAGACTAAAAAATTGAAAACAATAGGGATTGATTTCAACAAAATAATAAGGGTGAGGAATCATGATTCCCACCTCTCCAAATAAATATGTGAGTTTTTCATTTTATCCTTCCTCCGTATATTTTAGTTTAATTCATTTTTAACAATTTAATAATAATTAATTTAACAATTATTTTTTAATAAATTATTATTTTATTTTAATTATTTATAAAATTAATTTATATAATATTTTTTTAAAAGTTAAAAATTTTAAGATTTTTAAAGATAATTTATAAATTTAATTTATAATTTTATTATAATATCTTGTTTAGTTTGTGAATTATTATTTTTCATATTATAAACTAATTTATAAATTATTAGTGTAATGTTTACTTTTATTTATAAATTAACATAATCTCATTTATAATTATATTTAATATATTATTATTTTTGTCTTCATTCTTATTATCTATAAAATATATATCTTTTCATATATTTAATCTCTACATTAATTTATTAATTTAAAATTTATATGTTATACTTATTGATTATACAACTAGTTATATTTATTTGATAATTGTAATTTTTATTTTGCGAAAAATCATTATTGATGTAATTACATTTTTTTAAAATTTCTTTTAGTTAAAAAATAACTACCAAATCAAAGACAAGAAAAGGAAATAATCGTGATAATGGGTCTATATATTTACTTATTGTATGATAGATTTAGTTCATGACATACAAGTTAATCATCTGGTGAACTACAACTAATTTTATGGTTAAATTAAGTTTAATTGTTATTTATAATCTTTGTGAATATTTTTTCTACGTTTTAGTATTTATCTTTATTATTTATAATTTATAATTTTCACTTTTAAAATTAATGACAATAAATTATTAAATATGTTAATGATTTAATATAAAATTTTAAAAATAAATTAAATTATATTTAAAAATAGAATTAGTAAGTAACTAAATTTTTATTAGAATATACGAGACATGGTCGATACCCCCTTAGGTTTGGTCTAATTACCCAACACTTCTTTACTGTTTCAAGAATATAGAATATTTCTTCACGTCCTATTGTTAATTGAGATGACATAATGATATCTGAGTATTTTACTTACTAACCATTGGCCTTCAAACTTAAATATATATGCAAATCCTCAAGCCCTAGTATTATTTAATGGATTTTTATTATCATATGCAGGAAGGTAGAAAACACCAGTTTGAGGCAAATTAAGGCATGAAAATAGGGGTCTAAATGCAAGAAAGTAGGGACTAAAAGGCAAGACGTCAAAATAGGGACCAAAATGCAAGAAAACATGGACTAAATTGCAAAGGAATCAAAGTTGGCTTGCATCAAGGGCATGAGGATGAGTGAATGGCACACGCGCGCCTTACCTATTTTACACATAGAATGCATAGTGTGCTTGCACGATTCTTGCTACATGCACATGCCGTGGTAGCCTTTCATAAGCCAAGAAGGTGGCATTGCGCACCACCTTTATTGTACATATGCGTCACCACACCTGAAGCATTTGTGCGGGCACATAGGTAGTTGTGCACACACGCCTTTCCCATCCCAGGTGATGTCCTGAGATGATTTTCAGCCATTGATAGGTTTTGAATGGCCAAATTTGGCCATTCTTAGGTTTTCATGATTTTGGGGTTAGTATCCACTAAGAGCCACTTTTGGAAAGGGAGAAAATTAGAGAGAGAATTGAGAGAAATTAGAGAAAATGGTGATTTAACAACTTTCGGTGGATTTTGAGAGAAAACACGAAGATTAGTGAATTAATGAGGACGTCAAACTAGCATTGTGTCTTCTAACTCTTCAATTTCATTTTGAATTTAATTGTTTTTGAATTATTGTAATTACAATGATGATATGATTTATTTTATGGAATTGATGATGAATTGTGTTAGAATAGGCTAATTTCATTATCCTAGAGTCTTAATGTAATCTATTTCAATCAAGTTTTGATATGTTTTAATGTTGTTAATGTTTATGGTTTATTCACTTGTATTTATCCTTGTTTGTAATTTTTTTAATTTGTTGCTTCAAGGAGTTGATTAATCTATGTTGATGGGTTTATACTTAAAAGAATCTAATTTATTCATCAAAATAGGAAAAATATAATTTAGATTTCTGTGAGTTCGGAAAGACCTCAAAACTTAGATAATCGTATTAGCTTTTAAAGTTACAAGACATTGGGAATTAATTGGATTTTGAGTAGTTAATAATAGGTTGTGTTTAATGCATGTTTAATTGAACGAGTCATCGACTTAGGTAGATTAGACATAACTTTATGCTTGACACTCAGGAGATGTAGCAAGATCAATTATGAGCTTGTGATTAGTGAATTGGACTTGAGAACATTAATAACACCTAATTAGGATAAACGTGAGAATGAATATATGAAGTCAAGACCCTATGACACTTTTTACTGCATAATTCATATTTCATCTCTTTATTCTATCTTCCAATTAGTCTTAAGTTTAATTATTTCTTTATTTTATTTCATTTCCATTATTTTCACCATCTGAAAGTTTAGTTAGCTTAGATAAAGTTGGATTTCTATAATTGTAGTACTTAGTTAAAATTTACAAAAGTGAGTCCCTGTAAGTTTGACAATCTGATTTCGTTTACTTTACTACTTGTAGAACTTTATATACTTGAGGGTTGTAAGGTTTTGTAACACGAAAAATCAACTTTTTTTTATTATTTTACAAAAACAACCCTAATAAATTCTATTTATATTTTGATGGGCCGCAGATAATAACAAACGAGTCTTACCAACATAGTAAAATGATAAAATAAAAGGAAATTTCTCTTACAAATCCTCCAATCCACAAATTCTCAAAACCTGTAAATCCTCCTCCATCGTCAATTACCATCACCACCACTATCGTCATTAGATTTCTAATCCTTTTTCTTCTCCCACAAATCCTCCAAATCCATAACTTCTCCTTATCATCACTTCATTCACCATAACCTGAAATCGAACTAGTTCCACATAAAGAGGTTTCATCACATTGAGTTCTGGCACATTGACATTGCCAATAGGGTGCATTGTTTCTCTTGGTGACTTGGCATACCAATAGTAGCCAAATTGGACTTGTCAACTACTTTCTTAATTTTATCTTTACAGAGCCGTATTTTCGTTTGTTCGGTGTTAACTTTGATCTACTATTGCCGACGATTGTGGCAGTTTTGGAGATGGGAGGAAGAGAAAGGTGGCAATAGAGTTGGGAAGGATTTGGAGACGGGACGGGGAGAAATGTGGCAGTGGAGTTAGGGAGGATTTGGAGATAGAAGGGAAGGATTGTGGTAGATTATAGATTTGGAGAGTATTTTCTAATATTTTAATTTTATTTATAACACTAAAAGATAAAAGTTACTGATGCATCAATTTTACTTTCTTTTATTTTATTTTATGTCAGATCACTTACATTTTACCCTTAAAAGTGAATTATTTTGTTAAATAGGTAACTATAGGATATAACAAGGTGTTTTTGAAATAATAAAAGGTGTTGGGTAATTAGATCAAGCTTGAGGGAGGCATTGACCTTTTTCCCTTAAAAAATACAACTAATTTTAAATAAGGGTATTTTTGTTAAAAAAATTATAATAAATTCTTTTCTCTTAAAAATTTCTTATTTTAACTAAATAAAAGAATTCTATTAATTTCTTTATTCCTTTTCTTTCCCCATTTTTTTCCTTTTTTCTTGAAATGAAAATTTTTATATTAAACAGACGGAAACAAATATAAGCAATGAAATCTCCTCCACCCAAATTAAAATGATTTGCTAGCCTATTGATCTGGTATACGACCCTAAAAACAATATAAATGGCACTTTAATTTTATACATTTTTTTTACAGGGAAATTAGTATATACTTTCCCTGAGCTATTGAAAACTCACACACAAATGAAAGGTTTAAGAAAAAACCCCTCTCTTTGACCATTAGTTAACCATGGTTGATTGTTAGTTGACCGCTAAACTTATAAATATTTTGGTAAAATAATGATTTTCTTTCAACGCATAATTGTTATTTTTTTTTATAAAGTCATTTTTAATTTCAAAGATTTAGCCTAATACCCTTATTAGTCCTAGTAATTTCAAATATATCTCTAAAATAGTAATTATACCCTTATATAATAATTATTATTTAAGAAAAATAAATAAATAATCTCTAAAATTTGTGAAAATATAATATATTTATGTAAAATATATTAATTAAATAAATAATGTTATAAAAAAATATATTAATTAAATAAATAATCTTACAGTTTTATAACACATTGATAATATGAATATTTGTTAATACATTATAAATTTACTCATTTTTCATTTCCATTCATATTTTATTTTTATTATCTTATTTATATTTAAATATCTATACATAATTCAAACTTTTAAAGGCATTTTAATATTTGTAATAAAATTAGAAGGTTAACTAATGGTTAAGGGGAGGTATGTATGGGTTATCTTAAACTTTTCATTTATGTGTGCATTTCTCAAATTTTAGGGAAGGTATGTGTTAATTTTCCTATAAAAAATGTACAAAATTAAAGTGTCGTTCATATTTTTATTCTTCTACTTGATTACAAAGTATAATAATTTTAGCTATCATTAACATAGCTATCCTTTTTGTTTTAGTCTCGGGAGGAGATTTTTAGTAGACAACACAGAGTGCCCATTCAGGTAGGTACAATTAATTAATAGCAAATATATACAATCAGGATTCATTGTAAAATTTGTAGAAATAATTAATTAAAAATATATACATTATATGTCACCTATTTCATTAGCGATCAAGTTTTCTCTCTAGATGCTTTATAGTAAGTAAGCAAATGACTTCTTTAGAACAAATATTATTACCATGCTCATCTGCAATATTTTTAGACAACCTTATCATCCTCCAAGGTTCTTGACTTTGAGTTTGTATATTGATAACTCCATCATGTTTACACTTTAAGTGTGCGAAGAAATACATCTTCTCATTACTAGAGTCAACTTTGAAACTTGTGTTTGATATTTATGAATTAGAAAAATCTATTGAGTTTTCAATACACAATACCCATTAAAACATATAGCAAGCGTTAACTTTAGGGAAACCATTTATTTTTTTAATATTTGATATCTAATTATTCAAATCCATAACAACTGTAACTTCAAAACTACAACAATTATAATCATAAAACTATAACATCTCAAGTTTAACTGTTGATAAATGAAAATTGACCTTGGGACCGAGCCTCGACTCCAAACCCAAGGCAAAATTATGTCTTTTTGTCTAAGTAATGTATTAAAAAAAGGCACAAGTGGACCGGAGCCACTCATTGAAACTGAAATTATAGAGTGTAGTGTAGAAAGTTAATAGTAAGCCTAAATCTAGCTCATTTCAATATAATGACCTTGATCTAGTCTACTTAAGAGAAACTTATACCCAAATAATCTATTATATGATTAGATCAATGTATAAGAAATACAAAAAACCCAAAATCTCAGAGTCTATTTTATAGTGTTTAAAACCTTATTAATTTAGAATTATTTAGAATAAGTATTTTATTTTAATTAATATTAGTTATAATAAGTATTGCATTACAAATATGAGTTTTCAAGCACCTCTTTTAAATAAAATTAAATTTAGGTCATAGATAAAGTTTTATCTTAGGAAGGTAACTTACATTAAAATAGAATTGCATAGATTAGTCATGTCTTACTATAATTCCACATCACACACTATATAAGAATACATGATTCGCCTTTAAAGGCATCAGGTATAGATTGAGGGGTCCTTGACAGATCCGAAAATCTTAGAGTTTTAGAGATCAAGAGGCTTAATTATCATTAGCTTGATGTCATGTTCTCAAGGCGACACCTCATTCTTCCCTGCAATACTAGCATTTCTTGTTTGCTAGCCATCTTTTGCTGCTCATGTTGACCTTAAACAATACTTTAACATCCTCATATTTGTCTTGCATTTGTAAGCATCGATTTGGTTATTTTTAGGCTCCGAAAACACTTTTTTTGCGGCCTTAGACTTGACAGTTTACAAATAAAAGTATTAAATACAACTTGAGTACCTCCACTGAAAGCCACATGACGCCTATTGTGTTCACTATAGGTATCTCCAGCCTATTAACCACAAAATCGACAAGTGTATAATGCCACTTAGTGTTTGAACTCCTATCTTATATCAAACTCTTTGTTTCATCATGTTATCTTGTTTATATCTTTCCAGTCAATTCAGGTCTGCCTATTGTATCTGTTTCAGTTGGATGCAAGTCCGAGAGTACACGCATTGACTCTCTATCTAAATAGTTGTAAATGGACACTATTATACAAGTGCAAATCACGTTTCGCAAGGCAAATAGTAATAATTAACCAAATAATGTGTTCTTCATAAATGAAATACCAACCATCCTGATTACAACATCAAAAGATAAACTTCTCGGCTTGTCACGGTTAGAAGCACAAACGAGTGGCCAATTCTCTAATGCTTGACTATAAGCTAATGACAAAACCTTTGATTTATGTTTAAGCTCATCTTTGCCAAGTTCTTTGCGCAATCCATCAATGAATGTTTGCAAGAGAGAACAAAATAGAAGAAAGAGAACGAAATAATCTTTGTAAGAGCACATAACAACAAAGATCAACGGGATTTTCAGTAAAGAGGCCAGATTTGATTCAAGATGCATGTAAAGGGACGAAAGGAATTTCAGTTGCAGCTAATAGAAAAGAAATGATATTAAAATTTCATAAATAATTGTAAATTAAAATTAAAAAGTGTTATCTCTTTTTAAATTAAAAAGTGTTCTCTCTTTCATAATTGTAAATTAAAATTTTATCATAGTGCTCTCTTTTTCTCAAAATATTTATAAATTAAAAAGTGTTCAAATTATTTCTTTTATTTTGTTTTTTTTAATATTTTTTAGAATAAATTATTCAAAGCCAAAAAGCATATTAGCTATATTTTAAAAAAACTTTAACACGTATTTATTGATAGCAACTTATTGTTGTGTACATGTCAAATTACTTAGGACCCCTTTGATATGTAATTCAAAAATTATTTTGAGAAATTAGGACACAATTCAAAAATTTGAGTTGTATTTTATTATTTTAAATATTTGAAAATTTTTTTGAAATAATACTTGAAAACTGTTTTTAAATTTCAAAAAATAAGAAAACATGTTTGATATAATATTTAAGAATGAAAGAAATAATAATATTTCTTTAGTTGAATGTTTTGTAAATAATTTTATATCAAAATTTTAATAGTAAGCAACTGTTAACTACTCCAAACTATTATTTTAAATATATCAATGCAAATGTTGTATAAAAATTTGATATAAAATTAAACGTACTTTTGATATAAAATCTTTGTTTCATCCATTACGGGTTTTATCATAATAAAATTAAGAAGTGACAAAATTTTTTATATCAAATAATCATGCAATTTATAACCCAAACCTTAAATCTAAAGGACAAAGATTCGGAAAAAATCAAAAGTATGTTTTCAAGCATACAACATGGATGTAACGTGCTCAAAACTACATTTTCGAGCACGTGATTTTCAAGATGCTCAAAAGTCCAGTTTCAAGCACGTTTATTGCATGTTGTGTGCTTAAAACTGTACTTTCATTTTTTCCCAAATGCATTGCTATGATGACACAAAGCTGAGCTATTAGGAAGAAAAACTAATAGATTTTCATTCATCTGATCTTCAATACAAATTTGAAATTAAAGAGTCATTTTAATCATCAATAATATAATATTTTAACTAATTTCTATGCAATTTATAACTCCAAAACTTTAAACATGAAAGAGAAAGATTCCGAAAAAATTGAAAGTGCAGTTTTGAGCACATTCATTGCACACTGTATGCTAAAAAATGTACTTTCATTTTTGCCCACATAGACTCTCAACATGAAAGAAAACTGAGTTGCAAGGAAAACTAATAGATTTTCATTCATTTGACTTTCAATATAAATTTATCATTAAAGAGTCATTTTAATCATCTATTATGTAATCTTTTGACCAAAGTTTCTATGCAATTTATAACCCCAAAACTTTTAACATAAGAGACAAAGATTCGGGCAAAATAAAAAACACAATTTCAAGCACACAACATGGATGCAACATGCTCCAAACTGTACTTTTATTTTTTTCCGAATACACTCCCAAGATGAAAGAAAGCTGAGTTGAAGGGAGGGAAAACTGATAGAAATTTATTTATATCCAATTTACATAGGTAACTAATAACCCTCAAATCATAGAAGTTTATATATTCTAAAGTTCAACTATATTTAGAAACATACAATTCTAATAATAAATAATAAATAGTTTTTCAATAAGCATACTTCATATTTGCTATTACAACAAACAACTTAAATAATATAAAAATGGCAAGTTTACATATGTTCATACATGTTATTTTTGGTCTGAACATAAATTTCACGGACTCGGGTGAAGGGGAATAAGATTTTTATATATAGCACAATTGTGCCCACACTATTGACAATGAGAACACATAGGCTAACCACTTCCTCTCCAACAGAAGGAATTCGTTGTTTTTTTGGACGAGCAACAATAAGACGTTGCCTAGGTAGCTTGATAGCATTCTCTCGCACCTTTGGTGAAATTACCCAGTCCATATCATTTCTAGCGGGGTGAATAGACTTTGCATATGCATTCATCCATGCATTAGTGGTGTAGTAGTATGCACAAAGCGAATTGTATGATAGACGAATGTGTCTACATGTCGCAAGAGCATGAACACATAGTAGTTGTGATAGATCAAATCATCTACAACTGCAAGTCTTATCTTGTAAATATACTACCTCAACATGTGCTCGATGTTTAACTTCAAACTTATAGCGTAACATAGGATCTATAGTCATGGTTCGACACAACTCCAGTTATTCGTTAACAACTGCTTACACCACTAGGGTAAGAATGCATCTCCAGTAGCTTGCCTCCTACGCATGTAAAACCATCTTTGTATATTAGACTTGATGCACTCAGCCAATGGTATGACAGGAAGCAAGCATGCATGTCTTAACAACGAATTCATACTTTCAGCGATGTTGGTGGTCAACAAGTCATACCGTCGAGAAGAAAAATGTGCTCTTGCCCGTCTATGGAGTCTAACTTCATTGTCTAAATATTTTGCTGCTGCCAGTTGCATCACCCTTAGGTTTTGCATATATTACACTTAGTAAATCGGTTAGTTTTTGCAGCCAGGAAATAAGTCACCATGAAGGTCTTTGTCTTTTAAACTCATTTCTTATACTTAACCTTCACATTTTCGGAAATATAGTAAAAAGAAAAACCATTAGTTGCATCTGGGAATGCTGTATCTATCCTCTTCTTAATACTATTGTGTCGATCGGATATGAAAACTAAATTCTCAATTGGCCCAATTGTTTGTCGTAATGTAAGGAAAAACCACTTCTACAAAGCGTTATTTTCATAATCAGCAACACCAAATGTAACAAGATAAATTTTGTTATTTTCATCCAATAAAGCAACCACAAATTACATCCTACAGTATGTGCCCTTCAAAAATGTTCTATCAATGATAATAACCAGCTGAATCGTTGTGCAAAATGCTTGAATACATTGTTCAAATGCCATAAAGAAATAGAACAAGTGGTCATTAGCATCTTTTTCAATTGCTGTCACTGTCCTTAGATTTTTTTTCATTCAGCACATAACAATATAATAGAAATCCTTAAATGACTCTGTAGGATCTCGAACCACAAGCTTCAATGCTTATTCTTTATTCCGCCATGACTTCATGTACGATAATTGAATCCCATAATTAGTTTGTACGTCATCATAGATCTTTCGGAAAGTGTAACTTCAACTACATTCTTTGAATTTATCCTTGATTAGTTCTTCAATCAAACACATGCTTGCTTGGCAATGACCATCTTGCAACTCTTTATTCTGATAAGTATGGATCGAGTTCATGTAGGTAACTCGAAAATATGTATTGTGGCTGCTCTTAGTGGCTTGAATTCGCCATTGACAACCTTAAACAATACACTTGGTCTCAAACTAATCTGTGCTTGATTTGTAAACCTTGAACTGGAAGTGTTTTTTCAACGCAAGTAACCTCAACTTATCTCAAACTGCTTGCTTTGTATTAAATATTTGTCCAACGCATACATTATCTAAACTGATACCTGAGAATGTATCATTTGGCATAGTTATTGATGGTGGAATTTGAGGCAACCATTGAATAAATTGATTTCCTGACGATAAAGCTGCCGTTAAGCAAGTCTTTTGAGCGAGATCGTTACATCCACCTTCAGTTGGCTTGGTTTCTTTATCAGCAACATTTCTTCTATCTTCACAATATGGAGGAATGTCGTTGCCACCAATGTCTAGTTGAATATCATAATAATCATTTTCATGATAGTCATGTCGATGCACATCGTTGTTGCAGGGAGTAGATTCACCTCCATTAATGGTGGTTACATCATCCGACAAGTAATAGGATGGATGCAGAGGAATCAGAGGCATCGGTGGGTCTTGATTATATTGAGAGTAATGATCTGCAAACCCTTATCTTGTCTCCTCAAACCGACTGATGTATTGAAATTATGTTGCCATTGCAGGAAGTATATGATTTACTTGATTCCTTCCACTAGAAGACATAAATTGAGTTGGTACTATAGGAATTCCACCAGATGTACTATCATTGGATATGTGTGCCGTTATTTGTTCTGTGCTATCTACACGATCCAAGGTAATATATAGTGGACAATAACCTCTCCTGCTTACCATATAAGAACTATTGGCAGTCATGAACGCTAGAAAGTCTGATTCAGTTGTAATATATGTCATCATATGGCTCGCCTATAATTGTGTGCACACAAAATTCATGGTCTTTGTTATCATGATAAATTCAGAAGGATTAATATTGAATTCCTCGTACAACATCTGTATAAATTGATCATATGTTATCTCTCGATGCACAAAAAACCCCTTCATCCTTTCTCCAACATATATTTCGCCACCATTTGGTGTTTATTCTCATAAGCCGTCATGCATAATAACTATCATTAAATGGTTAGCCATGCCTATAGTAAATCAAAATATAAAAATATATGTTAGTGAGACAATGAAAATAGGAACTTTTTGGGGAAACACTGCTTATGCACGAAACTGAAGAAAATTTCCTAAAAAAAAATTTGCTTATGCTCTAATGTAAGTTTTGAGCATGTATAGTCATTTTGTAATTTCAAGTATAAGCAAAATTTGTTCATGCTCAAAACTAAGTTTTGAGCATGAGAAAAAAAAAAAAGTACACATGCTCAAAAATGCCCTTAATCATCTTCCAAAACCCAACAACACCAAAGTTCTCACTCAGCAAGTACACCAAACACACTCAAACATCCAATATACACCCTATTTTATAAGTTCTATCATTGTATTGTCTAATTACGCATAAACACAAAAAAATCATGTCACATTTTTGGGTTTTTTAGATTTTCTAAACTTTAGATACTCACCTGATTTCTCTTCTGCTCACTTGTGATTTTACGTAAATTGTAATGGAGTTGAGTTTTTGGAATAAACAAGTTCAAGGAATATTCGCTTAAGAAGATGGAAGAAGAAAGTTAAAGAAATTTGGAAAAAAGAAAGAAGATGGAGGAAAAAAAAAGGAAAGAAGTGGATGGATGCGAGTTAAAAGTTACTCAAAGGTAATTTTGTCCATAAAATTATAAGTTGGACATTTTGAAAGTGTTTATGAATAGTGGTTATTTTTTTTAGAAAAGAAATTGAACAGTGGTTACTGTTGTAAATTTTCCTGAGAAAAATGTGGAGGAAGTGTCTTTATGTTTTCATTATGAAGGTACCGTACAAATTAAAGATTCCATAACTTATATACAATATCTTTTCTTTAAATAACAATTTTTTTCCATTGTGTATCTTAAAATCTTTTGAGGTTAATGTTATTTCGAATCCTGCTACAAATAGAACTATTCTTGCAGAGGTTTCTCGAAAAAATATAATTGAAATTGCTTGTGATTTTGGTTGCTAGATGACTTTTTGATTATCTAGACCATAAGTCATGAGCTCTGTTTCCTGCATTATGCCTGGAATCACGATTCAAATGACTCTAGTTTCTTGATACATAGAACTCTTGCACAATGCAATCATTGATGAAGTGTTGATGTTCAAGTTGGAATATGCTACTTTATAACATAGAGATGGCAAAGGGTGACAAAGGATTTTCGGGTTTTGAGAAAAGAAAGGATAGCTGGCTATACACGGAGTTAATTTTTTTTTATTATGTAAGGTCAGATCGAATTGAACCGAACCTAATCAAATAATTTTGATAAGTTTTATTCGGTTCAATTCGGTTATCATACTAATTCAGTTTAATTAGGCTTTCGACTGTAATGCGTAAGATAGTTGGAGGAGAAAGAGTGGAGGGTTTTATTTTATTTATTTATTTATTTTTATTTTTTTTTGAAGATTACTGTCTTATCTGAACTACAATTTCAAAAAGAACTCATTTAAAATGTCGTTAAGACTAATGTCTTTAACAACTTTGCCTTTTGTTATAATAGTTTACTGATTTTAAAAAAAGACATTTGAATCCATGAATTTATCATTTACATCAAATTAGTACCTATATAAAATAAATTTGCCGCTCCGTACAAACTTTTGTAAATAAATATATGTGATTCGCAATTATATGAAATATATATTCCTTATAAATTAATTTTCTAATTTTAATTCTTTCAAATTTATAGAATAATATATTAAATAAAAGAAAATTTTACCTGGAATAGTCCAATACTAGAATTATTGGATAAAAATATATTACATTTGCAAATTTTCTTTTTCATTATATTTCTTCTCATAATTCATAATTATCGAATTTTCAAACTAAATATATATGTGGTCAGAATTTATTTGATGATGATATAAATGATATGTACATTCATCCCATTTAAGATTTATTCATTATTCCCTGAAGTATAAATTAATTTACTATAAATGAAAAATATATATATTTTTAAATACGTCAACTGTTTTGATATTACTTATTGCCTCTTATTTATCAATTATTTAAGAAAAAAATCATAATTGATTTAAGAAATTAATTATTTCTTAACTTGACCTCTTATTGTAAAAAGAAGAGGTTAATGAATTGATTCTCTCTCATGTCTATTCTGAAAGAGAAAATTTTTTAATTTTTATTATACATTTGGGATAGAGTTTAGGGTGTAAAAAAACATCCTTAAAGGTTTCTTAAATCATAAAAGCAAAAATTATTAAATGAATGTTGATTGCCAATAAAGAAAAATATTATGCATCACATTCACTCTTAATTTGTTTTAATGACAAGAGTCTTTGATTTGAAAAAATAAAAAAAGAGTTTGTTAAAAAAAAAAAATTAAAATAAATAAAATATTGTGTTTTTGTTAATTTCATCAAAATTAAGAAAATTTCAACACAATTAAAAATTAATTGCCATTCCTTAATTCTAAATAATAATTCATTTATTAAAGCGAACAAAAACTATCCTAAATAGCAACGTGACAATACTAAATAACAAGATCAACCATTTCCATTCACTAGTCACATTTCAAGCAATACTCGACCCACGTACACAAACAACAGAAAAAATACACAACAACAATACCCTGAAGATTTTTATTACTTCAAAAAAAATTCAATTAATTACTTCAGAAACATTTCTCAAAAAAGAAAAGAAAGAAAGCACGTGATTTATTAATTTTTAACAATAATAACTCATAATTTAGCCTAAATGGGAAACTTCAAAATCTAACATAAATTTTGGCACAATATTGTTAAAATTTCACCAAAAAATCTCAATAAAATTAATCTTAGCAAATAATACAAGCAGTTGGCCAGATAAAGAGAACCAACAGAGTAAAACCCACAAATATTTAACAAATTGAGTCTCCTTAAACGAGCACACCATTAAAATAAACCCAAAACTAAAAATAAAACTGAAAAAATGTATAGAGAGAGAGGAGGGCCTTCTCGTTGGAGAAGGAGACATCTACAAATAAGGAAAAAATAATATCAATTACACATATCTTAAAAATATTTTAAAGAGTTTCTCTAACATAAAAACACCATTCACTCTTCTTTAATTTCTCGTATAATAAGTATATTAATAAATTAATTTAACTAATTGCAAATTTTTTTTTTCTTTTGAATGCTTCTATCACTGTTTCTACACCACGAAATAAATTGTTGTATCATAGAACTTAAACTTTTTCTGATCTTATTGCTTCATATCTCGTTCTTAATCCAACAATACTCTCTTTTATGCCAAAAAAATTCAATTTTTTAATATCTCGTTCTTTAGGCACAAAATTTTTTTTATGAATATTTTTTAAATTAATTATATAAAATTCTCACTTTCAAGAAGCAAACCAAAATCCAAAAACATATCAAATCTAATTGAGTTTTGTTGGTTAGCGATTACCTTGTGGTGGTGGGGCAATGGGTAGGGTGGCGGTGGAGGATGCGTGATGTCCTGCAAGTTAGAGGTTTTGAGAACAACATTGCTCTAAAACGATAAAGAAATAAAAATGTAATTTTGTTATTTTTCCACAAAGACAATGATTTGGAAAAAGATGATATAAAGATTTTATTTTAATCGCAAACACATCAATTAGGTTACAAAAATAAAAACGTAATTGTGCTATTTTTTCACAAAGACAAATTCTTGGAAAATGATGATAAAGATTTTTTCAAATCCCAAACATATCAATTAGGCTAAAAAAATTATATTCACCTTTTAAAAGTAAATATTAACGAATGCTCAAATTAAATTAAAATTAATGTGAAGTTATTTATGAATCCATTGGTGATGAAACCCGCATTAGTCCTCTAGTGATGAATTTATATCTAGTTTTTTTAATTTATAAATTTAACAAGGGAAATAATAAAATAAAAAATTCAAAAAAACAATGATGAATGACTTTCTTTAAATTACTGTCAGAGAAGATTGCTTAACTTTTTACTTTTAATATTATAAAATTACGTATACAATTTATGCATCCATATTTGCTGAGAATTGGAAGTCGAAATTACTATAACTTTGGGACTGTTCACAAAATTTTGAGGCTAATTCGTATAAAAATCTACGCTTAATTCAGGAGAAATGAAATTTACCCAGGTAATCGGAGGACTTGGGTAAGCAATAATTTGCGTAATATTGTCGTCACCCCTAATATTAATCGTAAAATTAATGATAGACTTGCCTAATGAATCATAGACTTGCCTTTGGAGTTATGCAGTTGCATTAATAAAACAAGACTGAAATGTGGGAGTGGAAAATGTTGCTTTTGGAGTCGAAATCTACTTTAAACAATAAGGAAGATAATGCTGATTAAAAAAATAAAGGTTTGACGAATGCGTAATGGTGTTCGGTGAAGAATTGCAAAAGGTTTCTGTCACTTAAAACACTTTGCTTAATTGATTTTGCGTATTAATCAATCAAATTTGTAAATATAAATAGAATTGTAATTACCACTCAAACTATCCAATGAAGTGATCTATAAATATAAATAGAATAGGTTTCACTTACACCTCATAATTAAGAGAACCTTCTTTTTTTCTCTCACTAAAAATTACAAGAATTTAAGATTAAAATAATATCGATACAAACTCTCAATAACCTTTTCAATAAATAAGTATATAAATTTAAGTTTAAAATATATTTGAAATAGAATAGTTTACAAAAGTAAACTTAAAATATAATTTGATTGTATTTCTAAATAATATAACAAACTTTTTTCAAATAAGCAATTAAAACTTATTAAAAAAATAATTTTAGCTTGTATTTGTGGAATAAAAAATTAGAAAACTAGTTTGTTCATTAAGACATTTTATATAGTGCTTGGAGATTTTGTAGAGCTCAGAAATGCTATCCAAAACAATTTTAAGAGACACATAAATAGATGCAATGAATTAAATCAAATTAAAGTACTTATCATGTAAGCTTTTATCTTGATGCTTTTTCTCTGGATTTGATTTGTTCCGTGTGTTGTGTAAGAGGCTTTCTTGATATTTGAACAACGCATAATGCAATTGAGGATCACTGGTCCACTGAATTCCATGCTAAAAATGATAATATTTAAACAGAGATGGTATTGCAAAAATTTTTGTATATAAAACTTTTTTTTCTTTGTTTAACTAATTAAAATAGGATAAATATAAAAAATTCTTATTTACTTAATTAAAATATATTAAATATAAAAATTCTTATAACACATCATTAATTCTAAAAAAAACGTTTGCAAATCATGCTATTATCATTTTTTTTTTCTTCGATTGAAAATATATAACTAAATTTTATTTTTAAAATAACATGAAAAAAAAATCACTCATTTTCTTCTTTGATAACAACATGGAGATATTGTTTTTGTTGTTACGTAATCTTCCTTAACACTAATCAATTAAAAAAAAAAAAAAAAAAATAAAAAAAAAAACTTAATTAAATTAAACATCCACTATATGTAAATGTAGAAAGAAAAAATATTAAATGAAATTTATCATTCCATAAATCGAGATTACGGAGCAAATCTCTCTAAAATTCAGAATTGATAAAATGAAAAACTAATAAAATAAATAAATACAAATATTCAAAGCGGGTAAAAGAATAAAATAAATAAACAAACTCTATTTATATAGCAAATTTTTCCATCTAGTCGATTTCATATAAAAAAAAATTTAATTTAAAAAGTTTAGTGTAAGAAAAATGATAAAAGTAACATGCAAAGTGCTAAAGGATGAATTTAAATTAAATTAGGTATAATGGTATTAGAAATTCATAATAATTAATTAAAAAAGATTTTTCTATATAAGTTAGAACAGTGTTTTTTTTCACAAAGACAAATTTGAAAAAAGATGACAAAGATTTTTTGTTGGCATAATAGATTTTATTATTAAAGAAGAATTAAAAGGAATATAAGAGCTACCTGGAAGCTAAAAAAGATGAGAAACTGACAAACTATAACGAAAAGAAGTACATGTCGAAAAGTACAATCTATAAAATTATAAAATTTTGAACTCCACATATATGGCATTAACGTGTAAATTCCTTAAAATATTAGCGGGTGGTGATGCCTGCCATATAAAAGAGAAAGAGCACAAACCTGAATTTGTCAATAATCCATCAAATTATATATGGAAATATGTAATTTCTGTTAGGAAGAAATAAGGGAAATTAGCACAAATTTAATTCTTCCCACTTATTTGAACTAAGATGAAGTAATCAAGTAAATTAAAACAACGAAAACAGTAAAAAAAATAAAGTTAAAAAAAACACAAGAGATGCCAAATTTACGTATGAAAACCTCCCCTCAATATGAGTGAGAGTAAAAAATTACGGCCAAAAAATTTTCACTATCACCAAATAAGAAGTACCAGAATCTTCTTATAAGATTACAGTTTTAAAAATAAATAAGAATTCAATCACAAAGTGAGAGTTAAAGAAAAAACTTCACCAAATACATCAATAGATGAATATTAACGTGAAAGAGCCAAAATAAGACTGTAAAAAAATTTTAAAAATTAGAACTGCTGTAAATGTAAATTATGAATGTGGTAGAGAGTTTTGATGGTCAATCACACCGTTCAGAATCAGGAAGTATGTGTGTAAAATTTCTACGTAAAATTTGAGCCAAAACGGATTTTACATCACCACCCGATTGTCAACTTACTGAAAATTGCGCAGGACTAAAATTTTCAAAAAAAGTGCTATCTTTTTGTCTTATGGCTTGCATTACTCTTCTCACACACACACTTCATATAGTCACAAAACAAACCTAAAATTCCTTTAACCATGTGGACTTTAAAATTGGGCCTTCTTTAAATAGGAGTGATGCCCAACCCAACAAAATTCCCCCTCATGACTATTTGGAGAAATCTGTCATTCTGGCAATCGAACGGCCAGTCTCAAGTTTGTCCCTCGGTAATGATTTTGTGAACATATCATCACTATTATCTTTTGTGTCAACTTTCTCAAGATCTAATAACTTAGTATTTAACGCATCCCGTATCCAATGGTAACGAGTATCCATATGCTTCGATCTTGAGTGAAAAGAAGAATTTTTTCCAAGATGAATAGTGCTTTGGTTGTCACATGACAACATATACCTCTTTTGCTCAAAATTAAGTTCCCTAAGAAACTTTTTTATTCATAGAAACTCTTTACAAGCTTTAGTTGCTGCAATGAACTCTGCCTTTGTTGTTGAAAAAGCAACGCACTTTTGCAATCTAAATTGCCATGACACATCTCCCCTTGCAAAGTTAATCAGATAACCGAAAGTAGACTTGTGAGAATCAATATCTCCAGCCAAGTCTGCATCTGTGAAGCCAACTAAAACAGTTATATCTTCAACAAAAGAAAGCTTTAAGTCAGATGTACCACATGAATATCTCATTATCCATTTCACAGCATTCCAATGCTCTTTGCCTGGATTTGAGAGAAAACAGCTCACTGTGCCAACTACATTGGCTATGTTTGGTCTGGTACATACCATGGCATACATTAAGCTACCAATTGCTAAAGTATAAGGAATTCTCTTCATCTGTTCTTTCTCAACAAGTGTTCTAGGACACTGTGTAATGCTCAATTTGAAGTGAGGAGTAAGAGGGCTAAATACTACCTTAGCATTATTCATGCAAAATGGCTGAAGTACTTTTTGAATGTACTTCTTTTGTGACAAATACAACTTCCTTGCAAATTTGTCCCGTCCAATTGTTATTCCTAACATTTGTTTTGCAGCACCTAAATCTTTCATGGCAAAAGATTTACTTAATTGCTTCTTCAAAATATCAATCCTATAAGCATTCTTACCAACAATAAGAATGTCATATACATAGAGTAAAAGAATGATAAAATCATTGCCCAAGAATTTTTGCATAAAAACACAACTATCTGAAGTAGTCTTCTTGTAGCCTTGCCCCTAGAAAACTGACTCAAATTTCCTATACCATTGTCTCGGAACTTGCTTCAACCCATAAAGACTCTTCTTTAGTTTGCAAACATAATCTTCTTTGCCTTTTACTTTGAATCCTTCTGGTTGCTTCATGTAGATTTCTTCCTCCAAGTCACCATGAAGACAAACAATCTTCACGTCCATCTGCTCAATCTCTAAGTCAAGACTAACTATTAAACCAAGCACTGTACGGATATAAGTCATCTTTACAACTAGAGAAAATATATCTCTAAAATCAATGCCTTTCCTCTGCCTAAAACCTTTAACAACAAGTCTTGCCTTATACTGCGGCCTCAAACTGTGTTCTTTATGCTTTATTCTGAACACCCACTTGTTCTTTAGTGCTTTCCTACCTTCAGGCAACTTGATTAACTTAAAAGTATGGTTTTCATGCAAAATACGCATCTCATCCTACATAGCTTCAATCCACTCAGCTCTGTGATCATCTTCAATAACTTCTTTATAGCACTCAGGCTCTCCCATGTCAGTTAGCAAAATATAATCATGCACAGAGTATTTAGTAGAAGCTTGTCTGTTCTTAGTAGATCTTCTAAGTAGAATTGCAGGAATCTCCTCTACTGGCTGCTCTACTTGCACATCCTCTGCTGCTTTTTCTTGTGTAGATACATTAGCATCAACTATATTTGGTTGATTATCTTGAACATTATTTATATGCTGATCCCTTCTTAGTGTGGGAGGAACTATGTCAAAGTCAACTGGCACACTATTGTTCTGAGGCACTGGCTTTTCTTCTTTCTCTAAGTTTACAGCAATCTAATCCTCCATAAACACAACATCTTTACTTCTGATGATTTTCTTACTAACTAGATCGTATAAATGATAGCCAAACTCATCTTGGCCATAGCCTAGAAATATGCACTGTTTGGTCTTCATATCAAGCTTGGATTTTTCATCTTTAGGGATATATACAAAAGCCTTACAACCAAAGACATGCAAATGATCATAACAAACTTTCTTACCTGACCATATCCTTTCTGGCACTTTGAGCTACAAAGGAATGCTAGGAGAAAGATTTATAACATGTGCTGCAGTACCTAAAGCTTCACCCCAAAAAGAATTCTGCAATCTAGCCTATGAGATCAAACATCTAACTCTCTCAACCAATGTTCTATTCATTCTTTCAGTTATGCCATTCAACTGTGGTGTTTTCGGAGGAGTCTTCTGATGTCGAATACCTGCTCTTTGCAATAAGTATCAAATGGCCCTAAATATTCACCACCATTATCTGTTCGAATACATTTCAACTTCTTTTTAGTCTTTCTCTCAACTGAAACTTGAAATTGCTTGAACGTAGATAATACTTGATCCTTTGACTTCAAAGTATGAACCTATATTTTCCTTGAATGATCATCAATAAATGACACAAAATAGTATGCACCACCAAATGACATGGTTTTCATAGGACTACAAACATCAGAATGCACTAAATCAAGTACCTCAGGTTTTCGGGTCGGTAAATGGCTCTTGAAGGAAACTTGTCCTATTTTTCTTCTAAACAATGCATACACTTCTTCAAGTGCATTTTCTTCACCGCAGATAACACATTCTTCTTAGTTAGCTTAGTTATCCCTTTCTCACCTATACGACATAACCGCTTATACCATAACTCAATTCTATCTTCTGACTCAGCTGCGTGCACAACATTTTTAGTAATTTTAGCTTGAGTAAGGTATAAAGAGGAATAGTTCTTACCACTACCCATAATCATAGCACCTTTAGTGAGCTTCCAATTGTCTCCTGAAAAATTTTTGTCACAGCCAGCATCATAAAGCTTACCAACAGAAAGAAGATTAAGTCGAACATCTGGAACATGCTTGACATGCTTGAGACTAACATGGAACTATTAGCAGTCTTCAAGCAAACATCTCCAACACTTGCACATCGTGTCATTCCTTCATTAGCTGTCCTGACATCTCCAAAATTACCAGCTACATAGGAGGAAAAAAATCCTTCTAGCTGTAATATGAACAAAGTCACCGCTATCAATTACCCAATTGGTCTCACTATGAGTAAGGTTGATTGCATCATATTCTTGAATAGTCAAAATATTTTCAGGAGTAACATTAACTCTATCATCATCATTATTATAGTCGGTCTTCTTTTCTTTCTGTTTGCTCTTCTTATTTTTTTTTTTCCATTTGGAGCAATATTTCTTGACATGTCTTTTCTTACTACAATGGTGACACTCAAGATTTTTATACCCCTTTCTTGACATGCTTCTACTCTACTCTTTGTTACTAGAATCCCGGTTCTTGCTTCTCCCCCTACAATCTGAAATTAAAGCTTCTGATTGTGAAGAATAACCTTTTGTTTTCCTTCTTATCTCTTCATTCAAGATACTATTTTTAGTAAACTCCATGGAGATAATACCATCTGGTGCAGAATTAGATAACAACACCTTGAATGTCTCCCATGAGTTTGGTAAGGTGCCAAGAAACCATAAACCTTGAATTTCATTCTCAAAAGTGATTCCCATAACAACAAGCTGATTAATAATTCCTTGAAATATATTCAAGTGATCAATCACCAAAGTTCCATCTCTATATCTTAAGGCCATCATCTACTTTATGAAAAACAACTTGTTATTTCCTGTTTTTTTGGCATACAACTGTTCTAATTTGTTCCAAAACGTATGAGCTTTTTTCTTCCCACTTATATGGTTCAACACATTATCATCATATACACAAGTCACAAAGAAAAAATCTCACCAAATACACTAATAGATGAACACCAAAGTGAAAGAGCCAAAATAAAACTGTAAAAAAATTCTGAAAATTAGAGCTCCTGTAAATGTAAATTCTAGATATGCTAGAGAGCTCTGATAGTCAATCACACCGTCCAGAATTAGGAATTATGTGTGTAGAATTTCCACATAAAATTTGAGATAAAACAGAGTTCAAATCGCCAACCGATTGTTAGCTTGATGAAAACTGCACAGGAATGAAATTTTTTGAAAAAGTGCTGTCTTTCTATCTTACAGCTTGCACTACTCTTCTCACACACAAACCTCATATAGTCACAAAACAAACCTAAAATTCCTTTAACCATGTGGTCTTTAAAATTAGGCTTCTCTAAATAGGAGTGATGTCTAACCCAACAATTTCATGTGTTTGATTAAACTCAGACACAACAATTAATTTAAAAAATAAAATGAACTGTGCTATTTGTTCACAAAGACAAAGCGTTAGAAAGAGATGATAAAGATTTGTTCTTAGTCCCAAACACATCAATTATGTTTAAAAAAAATTGTTTCTCCACTTGTTAAAAGTAAACTGTTAATCCAATTAAAAATGTTATAATTACATTACTTTCTATGAATATTAATGAATGCTTAAATTGAATCAAAATTACTATGGAGTTATTTATGAATCTATTGGTGATGAAACCCCTCTTAGTCCCTTTAAAAGTGAACTTGTAACTATTTTTTTAATTTATAAAGGGGGATAATATAACAAAAAATTCAAAAAGAAAAGTTATGAATGATTTTCTTCAAGAAACTATCTACAAAGAAGTTGTGGTGATTTTAATATTATGCAATTACATGTACAATCTATTGATTATAGATTGAAAATTAATTATTTACTTGTTACATGTCTAATACCACTTGTAAAAGTCTAAGTCCAAATTTAGGATAAATTTATCTAATGCAACCGTGCCTCATATTGTCATCACCTCTAATGTTAATCGTGAAATTAATGGTGAATATACAATCATGATATCAAAATAAATCTTTTAGACGGTATGATATCAAAATAAATCATGATTTGCTTTGGGAGTTGTAGTTGCATTATTTAAAAAAGATTGAATTGTGGGAGGGAAAGTGTTGTTTTTGGAGTCAAAATCTACTTTGGGACAATTCAATTAATCAAGGTTTAAGATGCGTAATGGTGATAGTAGAAGAATTGGAAAAAGTTTATATCACTTGAAACACTGTGCTGAAGAACTGCTCATTATTGAAAAAAAATAATACTATTATCTCTCTGGACGATCATGGATCTTTGCCATTCAATTTGTTTAATTTTTTTATTATTATTATTATTATTTTTGCTTTCCAACGTCCACTACAACAAAAATCATTTTTGTCTACAATAACAAATCGTCGCCAAAAGTGGAAACCATCGTTGTTAAAGGCTTTGGCAACGTTATTTATGTCATCGCCCATATTGTCGTCAATTGCTAGTAGCTAAAGGTTTTAGCAATGATAAGAAGATGTTGCGGCCAAAATCATAAGCGACAACAAAAATGTTGTTGCCAAAAAGCATATTAGCAATAAAATATGTCGTTGCCATAAAGTTGTCTCTTAAGAGGATGTCGTCGCTAAAATGAACTTTTGGCGATGACATGATGTTGTTGCTAAAAAAGGTACCTGCGACTAACTGTCTTCCCACCAAAAGACTTTTTTGCAACAACATAATCTCATCGCCAATAAGTTATTAGTAACAAAAGGATGTTGACGTAAAAATAGTTTTTGGCGACAACATTAGTTGCCGTGAAATTGCTATTTGGCGATGACATTATGTTTTTGCCAAAAAGTTTATTGGCAACAACATCCTGTTGTCGCTAATAACTTTTGGGCCACAATATTATGTGGTTGTAAATATCATTTTTAGTGACAAAATTTTGTCATTGGCAAAAGTTGCTTTTGCGACAACTTGTTGTCGTCGCTAAAAGGTAGTTTAGCAACAACATTTTTGTTGTCGCCATTTTATTTTTTAAGAGTAAAAAAAATTTAAGCAACAACCACTTGTTGTCGCTAAAAACAACCAATATAACTTTAAACGACAAATATTGTCATTGGTAAAAACTCAATTTGTAATGAAAATAATTCGTTGGTTGAGATTTCATTTGTACCAAAAATCAATGTTAAATATAATTTCATTACTAATATTTGATTAATTTGTATTTGTAATATTTAATTTTTTTTTCTTCCATAATAATATAATTTTTTTTTATATTAATCTAATTAATCAATAATAATTAAAATTAAATGGATTAATGTTAAACATAAAGATTAACTAAATTAAAAGATTAAATGAAATTCATTACACATTAATTTAAATATCATCACAAATAATGATCCATGAAAGAAAATATTAATACAACTAAAAAATGTGAAGGAGGAAATCGATCTGGTGCTAACTCTAACAAGAAAGATGTAACATGCTTCAATTCACTCGCATAAGTCTATAACATAATTTCAGTAATTACTAAGTGAGATCTTGTATCCTGCAACTCAGATTTTGTACCCTATAACTCAGATCCTGTATCATGTAACTTAGATTTTGTATCCTCTAATTCAAGTCGAGTTGATTTTAACTCACCACGTAAATATCCCTTGTTGGAGGAAGAACCTTGATCCATATCATAAGCTTGTTTCGGTTTGGCAAGCCCCATGTAATAGTGTGATTGATTGCCAAATACTTGACGACAAATTTTCTCGTCACTAATTGGCTGAGATCCCTCTTCAAGCGACAATTTTTGTATTTTCATCATTTTTTCCTATTTGAATATATTAAATTATAAACACAACAATTTCAAAATTAAAAATGAATTTAATTTAAAGGAAATAGACAAATAATAAACTTACATGAGCCTTTTCTGCTTTCGAATTAATCCACTCATTTCTTTCATTGTAATGTGTCGCACGAAAATAATCCGCAAAATTTTGACGTTCACCAGAATTGTCACTCTATTACAATAAAAAGTTAAAAAAATCACATATTCAATATAATAGTTTATCAAGCTCTATACAAATTTATTACCACAAAATTTTAAATCATAATAAGAACCTGAAAACTTTGTGTTTGATGGGTATAAAAAGTTTCAATCCAGCTCGATGATTGAATGGAAGTTTACTCTTATTTTTAGCATTTCTTTCGCACCTTTCCTGAAGCCAAGTAGTCTTAATAAGTAAAATTCAAAAATGGATAGTTAAATTGATGCAAATAAAAATGCATTTAAATGATGATGATGATGATTATGATCTCTCTATTTCCATCAGTATAAAGATAGCATCTACATGGAACTTTAGTTGAGCAGTAAAGTCACATAAGCAAGATTAAATTTAGGATTTGCGTACACAAGAAGAATGTTGAATATACCGCTGACTACAAAAAAGGCATAGGATAGAGATATTCATTAGCAGAAGACATGTAAAAGAATCAATGTTTTATGTAAATGATGAGGCAAAAACAAGTTGGATACCATTAGAATACCAAAAATAAAATCTTGTTTACTGGATCTGTATTGGATAGGAAGACAACATGACAATAGGTATTTTATTCTGCAATATAAACACAGGAGGCAAGCATGTTATGGATTCTCCAACAAGAGAACAAAACATTTTTTTTTTCGAAGAACTTTGTGAAGTCGCAATAGCAAAAGTATAATCTATAAAATTCTAGTCATTCTACGAATATAACTGACTGAAAAAATGCATTTATTGGCAGAATACTCCATGTATATTGAACAGGCAATTGCATACACAAACCTCAAAATTTCTTAGCTATATCGAAGCCCATTCTTTTAACACCTATTAGCCAGTATTCCCAAATCTTTCAGTCATGAAAATCTGAGCTTCATGGAAATTTTTCCTAAAACACATATGGTACAAATTTTCCTATTAACTATAAATTATCAAACTTGAATCTCATTTTAAAAGGTTAAACACGTGTTTCATTTTCGATAATTAAAAAAAAGTACTTCATTTTTTTATGGTACTTTCTTCCTATTGCAATAGATTAAAAATTGAAGAGAACACAAAAGGGAAAAAGAAAAGAACATAAAATAACCCGAAAAAATCTTGTTTTTCTTCTTTCACACAGCTAAATTTTCTAAAGTCTACTATCTCAAAGAATAAGCAAAGCTCCCACTAACTGGTTAAAATGATGTATATACATATCAACAGAATGTGTTATAGGCATAGTTAGATAATTCGCAGGAATAACAAGAGACGATATGAAAGAGAAAGCTATAAAACATACTAAATCAGAATCCTGGCGTCATCCAAAATCTAAGAACAAAGACTGAAATATGATTTTGTTGGCGAATACAAAAGGGGAATCAAGAGTGAAATTGCAAGTTTAATCTCATCACTGTTTAATTGAAACTGGACTTAAGTTTGTCTTGCGTGTCACAACTTAGACTAAAATTTTTGGGTCTTGCTTTGCATATAATTTTCCATTCATTACTTTCCTTTACTGTATAGTATTTTTTTTATTTTAAATTAACAATAGGAACCCTGTACATTTAGAAAATATCATATTTTATTACCTATTATATCAATATAATACTTAGATCCTCGGGGACTTATTTGTTATGAGTAAATTTATATTCTAATTATTTTTATTTATCACAATATAAAGATCCATACATTATTTTTACTTTAATAAATACTACAATTTAATAAATTATTTTAATAATCTAATACATTATTTTATTACTGTTTAAATAATTTAATAGGACAAATGTTATGTTAGTTCAATGTAATAAATTTGTATAAATCATGTTTTCATTAAAAGTATAGTATGTTAATATAATAATTAACTATCACTAATTTTATATCAACATTAATAAGTGTAAATTTGAAAGTTATCACATTTGACAATTTTATACTAAAACTAAATTTAATTATAATTTTAGCAAAATGGTAAAAATATAAACTTTCTTGATCATATAAAGTTGTTATTAGTTAACAATAATATTATTAGAAAAATAACAAGCATATATGCATTCTAATACTTAAAAAATATCAAAAAGGGAACACGTTGAAATATTTGTGGACAAATATATAAAGCCATGCTATAGAATAATAATTAAAAATTTAATATCATTTTTTCGATTAATTTCTATAAATAATAATAATAATTGGTAGACAAAATTTTTTATACAAATTTGCATGTCTTTTTTAGCCAAATTTTGTATTGAATTTCAATTAAATATATAAAATAGCGTTTAATTAATTTTATATAGTAATTATTTGTCCTAAATTATTTTATATTAATTAACACTATAATTGTTATTACATTATTGAATATAGGAAAATAATTGGCAAAGTTTTTAGCGATGACAAGCATATAAAAATTTTGATGCCAAAAACATCTTTTGCGACAACACATTGTCATCGCTAAATAAATATTTTGCGACAATACAAAATTGTCAACGCCAAAAATGGTACTAGCGACGACATCAATTATTGCTAAAACAATCACATTTAGTGACAAAGGTTGTTGTCGCCAAAAGCTAAGATCTTGTCATCATATATTTGGGGTCAAATGGCACTATTACCTTAGGCGATGACTTATAGTGTCGTCGCTAATACTATATCTTTAGCAACAACACTGTTGTCGAGAAAGGATATAATTAATTATTAATTTTTTTCTATAAATTTTGGCGATAACCTTGAAAATGTTGTGGCTAAAATCATTTTTAGCCACAGAGTTTTGTCATCACTAAAAGTTTTGTCACTAATACCTAATTTTTTTGTAGTGGCCTCGACTTCACGTACTTGTTTATGTATTGTAGATTTTTAACTTTCAATTAATTTTTTTTTGTTTTATGTTGAAACACTCGTTAATTAAAGATACCTTAAGGATTGACATATTATTATTTTGAAACTATATAAAATTATAAGACGTCAAGAATAAGTGAGAGAGATCAAGTGGATAAAAAAATAAATTTTAAGAAAATATATGTTTATCAAATAATATTAATAGAAAGATGACAATCTTAAACATATCTAATTTTTTCTTAACTTTTAGAGTAATTTCTCTTTAGTTTCAATGAAATTTCCGGGGACCAAGATTTGGTGCTTTAATACATCATAAAAGCTAACAATTAAAGATGAAAAATTAGTTACGTTAATTTTTTTTTTTTTAATTTGGGATTTGAACCCATTATAAGAAAGTTGTGTTCTTGCTACTTTTTAATTTTCCAAATTGAAATCTAGACACGCAAGGGTAAATAGCACTAAATTGGTAACATTCTGATCATCCCTCCACAGTTCCCTTTTACTACAATTTCTTGAATGGGGATGAAATCAGGCATGAGTAGTAGTTTTGTTGCCCTTCTTTTATTTCAGTTACTAATTGACATGTCAACCTCCAGCATTAGCTTCTGCAATGGAAGCTCTTATATTGGTTGTGTTGAAAGCAAGAGTAATGCGCTTTCAAGGTTCAGGGGAGATCTTAAAGATCCTTCGAACCGGCTTTCCTCTTGGATTGCTGGTAAAGATTGTTGTAAATGGGTTGATGTTGTCTGCAACAACTTCACAGGCCATGTTATTCAGCTTCACCTCAGAAATTCATTCAACATTCCTGTTGTTGATGAAGACCTTAATTCTGATGCTGAGTATGGAGTTTTTGATAGGTCAAGATTGGCTGGTTAGATAAATCCATCTTTGCTTGAGCATAAGCATTTGATTTACTTGGATTTGAGTGGGAACAATTCTTTAGCAAATAATCAGATTCCTAGATTTCTTGGTTCTTTGACAAACCTAGAGTACCTTAATCTCTCTTTTTGGGGATTTTGGGGATTAATTCCTCCTCAACTTGGAAATCTCTCTAATCTTCAATATCTTGATCTTAATCAAGATTGTTATGCGAACGGATTTTATGTGGAGAATTTGAATTGGGTATCTAGTCTTTCATTGCTAGAGGACCTTGATTTGAGTTTTATCCTTGGAAAAGCCTTTGACGGGCCAATGGACATAAACACACTCCCTCATTTACTAGTGGCAAAATTGTCAGATTGTAATCTCAGTCACTCTCCCCTACTACCCATTGCCAATTTTTCATCTCTGGCCACACTTGATCTTTCCATGAACAACTTTGATGAATATTTGATTCCTACTTGGGTTTTCAGTCTTCGTGATTTAGTCTGTCTAGATTTATGTTTTACCAATTTCAATGGCCCAATCATTGAAGGACTTCAAAACTCTGCAATTTAGAGTCAATATCTTTATCATGGGTCGATTTGAGTGAACAGATATCTGAAATCTTAGATATTTTCTCAAGATGCATTTCTACTGGATTAGAGTTGTTGGATTCAGTTAACTTTTTGGTCCAATCCCTAGGTATTTAGGAGAACTTTCATCCTTGAAATTTCTAGATATTTTTCATAGCAAATTGAACGGAACTCTTTCTGAAATCCACTTTGTCAATCTATCAAGTCTAGTGAGTTTTGATGTTTCTCAAAATTCACTGGAGTTAAAACTCAGTCGTGACTGGTTTCCTGCTTTTCAACTTAATCAATTAAGTTTGGGATCTTGTAAGTTCGAACATGGATTTCTGTTATGGCTCTCATCTCAAAAGCATTTAAATTAGATAGATATGTCAAACTCAAGAATTAACGATAGAGTTCCAAATTGGTTTTGGAAATCTTCCTCTTCGAATTTTTTAAATCTTTCTCATAATCAAATCCAAATGGGGTAGTTCCAAATCTTCCGTTGTCATCCATTTTGTATAGTAAGTTGAGTTAAAAATAAATTTTCTGGTTCACTTCCTCTTATATCCACCACCGCTATTGTTGGAGTACTTGATTTTTCCAACAATTCTTTTTTGTGATCTGCTTCCATTTCTTTTGTATGAATGCAAAGGAGTGAATGTACGCATATGTGCTCAAGCTTCAAAACGATCTTTTACCTGGATAATTATCCAATTGTTGGTCTAATTGGCAAAACTTGCAAATCTTGAATTTAGGTAACAATGAATTTACAGGTATACTTCCCACCTCTGTGAAAACTTTAAGTTCCTTTGTGTCAATTCACCTCCAAAGAAACAAATTTTCTGGAGAATACCCTTTTCATTTCAAAATTGGACAAGGTTAGGAGTGCTTGACCTTAGTGAAAATGAGTTCATGGGAAATCCTATAACATGGATCGGAGAAAATCTTTTAAGCTTAAAGGTTCTCAACCTTGATTCAAATAATTTTCATGGACTTTTACCCCGAGACTTTGCCATTTAGGAAATTTGCAAATCTTAGACCTTGCTGAGAACAATCTATCGGGAATTATACCTAAGTGTGTTAGTAATTTTAGTGCCATGGTGAATGTTGACAAATATTCTGAAAGGTATTTATATTTAGACGGTGCCCCAACATTTGATCGTGATAATACATTAGTTATGATAAAAAGTTAAGCGGTTGAATATAGAGCCAATCTTAACCTGGTAAGAAGTATATACCTTTCTAAAACTAATTTCTTAAGAGAAATCTCTTTGGAAATGACCAATCTTGGCGCATTGCAGTCATTGTTTTTGAGTAGAAGATAGAAGGGTACATATTACAGTCTCTTGAATCAGCTCTGGAACAAATTACTGTTACTAGCTAATTTCGAATTTTCATAAATAAAGTGACTTGCATTCCATTTCAACATTTGAGATAATGAAACGTTTTTCTCTTTGTTTGTCTTGCATATAGTAAATATCCGGTATACGATAATATATATTATAGGATAGATGGTACAATAATATATTAATAAACTAGTTTCATGGAAAGAAGTTCAATTATAATTTAGATTTGCATTAATTAATATTTAAGAAGTTATTACAAAAAATTGAAAGTAAGATATATAACACTGAATACATATACATATTTGTAATAATTATTAATTTTATTATGAATATTAAGTTTTGTAAAAATATTAAACCATGCGATCAATCGGTAAACTTGAGAGATTATCATAAATATTTAAAAAAAAATTCATGACATTTTTTCTTTATCATTATTCTTATTAAGCATGTGAAGAAAATTTTAATATAGAGAGAAATAATATTTTTTATTAATTTTCCAAAAAATACTAAATTTGTCAATAATTAAAATCACATAATTATAAGATTCAATAAATGTTTGATTGATTACAGTAGATAATCATTTTGATTTCTTGCCATATAATCAGTCCATGAATATGGAGAATAATTGTTTTGGATTTGTGAAGTATCCCTTAACATCTTCAGTTAATTCTTATGAGCGTTTACTCTTTTTTCCTTTTTTGGGAATTTAATAAAAAGAATTAACAAAAGTTAGTTTAATATGATATCATGATTTAATATTTTTAAAGGAATTAATATTATTTGTTAGCTAGAATTGATTAATTATTAATAATTTTTTCGGTTGAAATGATGTATATATTCAATGTCTATTACAGCAACTAGATGAGAAGTAAGTATCATAGCTACCAAAGAGGCTGTAATGATCAACACAATTAAGGCTATAATCAGCACGACAAGGCTAAAAATAAACCAGGAACATTATGTGAAACTATAAGAAAATATAGCGAAGCAGCAGTTGTGGAATTACAATTATAAGAAATATGGTAGCAAACAAATACGAACCAAAAACCAACTAAAATATCTAGTGAAAAGATATACAGAACAAGTCATCAACAAATCAAACTAATTAACTCACGATTTTGTCTAATTAACATAAAAAATTCAAAAGTAGCTTAGACTAAGCAACCAATTAACAATTCACATGCTCAAATTTATCGAAAACAAGCCATAAGCTAAATAACTTGGGCGTCTTTGACTGACAAGAGAGGAGGAAGAGAGAGCTGCGGGTTTCCGAAACATGATAATGAGAAAGAGATATACTGGAGAGTTAACAAATCAGGAAGCAAGAACAGTGCTATATCAATGGATTGGTATAGCTGCAAAACCCTAATCTCTGCGAGATTAAAACCGTTAAGATTGAGATGGAGTAAGAGAGAGAGAAATAAAAAAGGAGAAAGAATTGGTCAACTCACCTAACAAACTCGGCACTAATTAATCACAATATACAGATATGGAACTGGCGACATCTTCCTCCTTAAAGCCTGTTGCATCGTTTACACGAAATAGGATTATCACGTGAGAAGGTGAGGGAGCAAAACAAAGGCAGCAACAAGCATATAAAATATGAGAAACGTTTTGGGAGAGAGAGGGAGGTAATTGATCTGATAATGGAGACTGAATTGAATGAAGAGAATGTGTTTGTTTTTGGGGTTGAAGTGTTTTTATTTTTTTTTAATTAATTATTTTTTTAACAGTAAATTAACACTTGGAAATATTTTGAGTAACTCTATTTTGCTTTAACACAACGTAGTTTAAATTCAAAGGCCAGGAAGTGTTGTTGATTTTTAAGACTATGTTACGACTAAAACTGTGTTGTTTGATTGTATTTAAAATACAAATATTATTTTATAATTAACTGTTGACTGAAATTTGCTTGAAAAAAAATATCACAACGATTTGATAAAAATGTTTTCATGGAAGTTAGTGCTAGATAAATGTTGTATATTTTTCTTACCGAAAAAACCTGTCACGATTTTACTGTCAAGAAAGTCATTTTTTCCTAACAGTTAGTTAATAGGGACATAATGCCTAGGAAACCTAGGTGGTTCTCAACTGTTGGTAATGAAAAACCCGAGTTTTTCCCTTTTCTTTCCCTGTTGAACATTGTAGACATGTCTTGCAAACGAAGTTTTACCATGAAGTTAATACCATTTATGAAGCTAGTTAAATTGCTTCTGTATACATATGGTCTTTCTAGCAATAACTTAATACATGCATGTTCAAGTAAGCTTTAGTTTATCCGCTAATTGAAGTAAAGACAAAAAAAAAAAAAAAAAAAAAAAAAAACATTAATGACTTATATCCTTAATAAAAGCCCAATAATTCAATCTTGTCGTCTCCAAAAAACTCCATATTTACTCAACTCCTTTCACTTTTTTCACTCATATGTCTTATTATTGTAAAATCTATTGCGGTAACAGCCCATCTCTGTTTTATTTTCAAGTTTTTTAGTCCAAAAAAAATCTATTGAGGGTTGAGTATACTGACTTATATACCCAGCATCTCTCTCGTACTTTAGTATTGTGTGATTTACCTAAAATGTCACAATTACTACATTAATAGAACTAATGATAGCAAATCCATCCAAGACATATAAATCCATGTTTCCTCACCTTTTTCATGACTACCATAGAACCATTAATGACTTTCAGGGTTGCATTCTTGGCCTTAAATACACACCCTAACTAATTTAACATTCCTTAGGAGATCAAATTTCTTTTTAGACCTAATACATACCTAACCTAATGCAATTCTCTTATCATTCCATCAAATATTCTAATCTTAACACTATAAATCTCAATAACCGTACATGCTTCATTGCTACCTGTTAATACTTTGCAGTCATCCATGTTTGATAAGATCAAAAAAAATTTAAATTAGGGCATATATGGAAGAACAACCTAAATATAACACATATTCCCTTTTGTTTTGCCACCAGATGTGATGAGGAGGTCTATAGCCTTGAAATAATCATCTGTTATAATAGTTGCTTCACCATCTGCCTTCTTTTTGTTCTTCCTCTATGAACAATTCTTCTTAAAATGTCCTTCTTTGCAGCAATGAAAGCACTTCAGAATCTTTGGTTTTGACTTAGATTTGATGAATTGTTTCTTACCCATGTTCTCCTGTTTTTTTGGTCTCCTTCTTGTTGTCAAATCTTCTCCTAAGCTTGAGCTCCTCTCTTCTTGCTTTTTCACTAAAAAAAAGAAAGGGCTTTAACGATGGTAAAAATGCCATTGCCACGTTAAACATTTGCTTGTTTGTAAGCAAATAAAACAAGAAGACAAGAAACGAAAAAGTATAAAGTACAACATAAGCTCCAATATAAGAATACAGTTTAAGCATAAAATTAAATCCAAGTTCAGGCCCTGTATTTTAAGGTAAATTAAAGGCTTAACGACATAAACTAGATTCCTTACTTCATGGTTTCATGGTTAACAAGAATGCAACAAGATACTAAACTAATCAACCAATTAATTATCCAAGTATTAAAAATGCTTCATATCTATACTCATGTGTAGTGTGTGGTGGCTACTAATTGATCATCATCTCTTATATTATTCTTCACATTATTAGAGTATAGCATGCATAAAAGTTTATAACTCCAAATTTCACAAAGAAGGTCACTTTTAAAGAAATGCACTCGAAATTTAGGTTAATTGTAATGAGATAAGCATTATGTTTAGATTTCAGTGGAAGCACAAAGTTCACATACAATAGAAAGAACATATTAATTTTGATGCAATGAAGACAATCTCGTGAAAAGAATACCAACAACCTGATTTTCACAACAATGAATGCAAACTAATTGTACAACACACAAGATAAACTTAGAATATATGCATTTATCATCAAATTCTCATATTTGCTTGCAACCATATTTCACGACCACTCCTTCATATTCATGCATTTTATGAACAACTTTTTTATACACTTTCTTTTCTTTTCAAAGCACAACCCTTTTTATGCACTTTCATGTCTAGCCTTAACTTTTCCTATTTTTTTTATATGCTTTATCCTTATTGTACCTTTTGACACAAGCACTTAACACTTACTAAGGTAAGAGTCTCGATTACTCAATAAAAGCTTGGTTGACACATTGAACATTTTTTTGGTTCTGCATCAAATTGATAAAGCATTATGAAATCATGTAACATACACAACAAACAATAACCCCTAAACTTATTATGCAGCATATGTCAATACCACACATTTATAGCTTAAAGGATAGGAAGGATAAAGACAATGGAAATTTGGTGATTGGGTTTGGTTGTTATTGATTTTCAAAAATTAAGATAATGATCATATTAAGGCGCAAAGTGATTAATTAAAGAAACATGCATAATGTTGGCTAGAATGAAAAGATGATAAAAAAAAAGATATAAAACAATCATATAACACTCAAAATTTAAGTATAAGAGCTCAAAAGCTGATGAACAAGGTTATATGAGTTCATACTATCCTGTATATCATTCTTTAACTATGTGAATTCATCAAATCAAAAATTAGATCAATCATGACATGAAGTGCATATGAATTATGAGAACTCCAACAGATGGGATTGGCCCGAACGAATATAACAAAGGCAATAATGGAGGTATGATGATGAGAATCTCCTACTCAATCAACATCCATAAAGGCATGAAGATTTTGAGGCAAATTCTTACGGAGCATAATACCATGACGAAAGGTGCCCATAAGATACAGTAGCACACTTTTAAAAGCAGTCCAATGTATGGAGGAAGGGCAATGCATGCATTGAGATAGGCGATTGAATGTAAAAGAAATATTCGCTTGAGTAAAGGATAAGTATTGTAAAGAACCAATGACTTTCCTAAATTGAGTAAGATCTATTAGAGGACTTCTGTCATAAAGCTTCAGAGGTTCAATGAGGGACAGAGGACTAATACCTTTTTAGCTGCAGTCATATTGGTTTTATTCAAGATATCAATAATGTATTTATGTTGTGATAAGAAAAGACCATGCGGTGTGGATGTTACTTTGATGCCTAGAAAGTAAAACAAGGAGTTAAGATTTGTAAGAGCAAATCTAGCAACAAAGATAGAGATGAATTTCTGAACCATGGAGGGTTTATCACCTATGATGATGATGTCATCAACATACACAAGTAAGTAAAAAGTGTGGCTGCCGTGATGATAGAAGAAGAGAGAACTGTCCAGCTTTGAATTTTCAAAACCACAACCAAACAAAAAATTCTTAAATTCATGATACTAAGCACGAGGAGCCTAACAGAGTTTATAAAGAGCTTTTTGAAGCTTGCAAATGTGATTTGGAAATTCTGCATGAACAAAACCTAGAGGTTACTACATAAAGACATCATCAGATAAAGTGCTTTCCAAGAAGGCATTATTAACATCTAATTATTGAAGAGGCCAATTATGTGTAACAACTATACTTAGTACAAAATGAATAGTGGCAAGTTTAACAACAAGACTTAAAGTTTCAATTAAATCAATGCCAGAACATTGGTAAAAGCCCTTAGCAACTAGCTGAGCTTTATGGCAAGCAATGGTGCCATCTGGATTTTGTTTAAGTCAAAAAATCCACCTGCAACCAATGACATTCTGTAAAGGATCATAAGGAACAAGAGTCCAAGTTTGATTATTCATTAAAGCATTATACTCTTCACTTATGGCTTTACACCATTCAGGAAATTTTTTGGTTTAGGCAACACTAGTTAGTTCTAAAAAGGGTTGAAGGGTAGTAGTGAGGTCAAAAATATTCTTTGGTTTAAAGATATTATTTTTGGCTCGAGTAATAATTTGTAGAATTGAGGAAGGTGAAGAGGAACTTACCTATGGAGTGTTGTAAGCAATGACATCATTGACCTGAGTAGAATTGGTGCATGTAGCTTCCATTTGTGGCCGTGAAAAAAAAGAGCTAGAATTTTCTAAAATGGAGGATGAAGTATTATGCATGAAGCATGGACTTAAAAGAGTAGGCAGTGAGTTTTGATTAAAGAAAAGAGATTAGGAGAGACATGTAGAGTTAAAAAAAAAAAAAAGAAGTAAGCATGATGGAGAACTAATAGAAGGTGGAGAATTAGTAACAAAATAAGAATGAGGTACAGCCAAAAAGGAAACTTCAATGGCGACCCAGTCAGACATAATATTAGGAGACACATGTTTGTCATGTCGACAAGCTTTTGTAAATGGAAAATCATCCCCAATGAAAATAGCATGACGAGAGAAGAAAATTTTAGAAGTTTTAGGATCATGACATTGAAAAGCATTGTGTTTTAAGGAGTATCCTAAAAAATGCATGGATGAGAACGTGGTTCAAGTTTGTTTTTACTATAGGACGCAACCATGGGTAACATAAGCAACCAAATACTTTGAGTTTGTGAAAGTTTGGTTTCTTACTAAAAATGATTTCAAAATGAGACTGAAAGTGAAAATTTGGAGTTGGCATTCGATTAATAAGGTAAGTGGCAATTTGAAATGCAATAGACCAAAATTTAAGTGGTAAGGAAGCTTGATGGAGTAGTGTTAAACTTGTTTCAACGATATGCCTATGTTTCTTTTTGGCAATTTCAACGTGTTCAAGTGTGTAGGGTAGAGAAGTGAGATGTTGAATACTATAGGTAGAGAGATAATTGCCCAAGGCTTGATATTCTCTTTCATTATCGGTATTAATAGTATTAATTTTAGTTTGAAAAAAGTTTTCGACAAGTGTTTTATAACGAGTAAAGATATTGGTGACTTTTTGATTTTGTTTTGATTGAATAAAATCATCTGTATTTTGAAAAATAATCAACAAAAATTACATAAAAGCGAAAATGATCAAATAAATTAATAGGTGTAGGATCTCACACATCGGAATAAATAACTTCAAGAGGGCGAGTACATGACATAGACAAAATGTAAAAGACAATTTATGACGCGTATTACATAGGCATAAGTCACAATAAGAGACAACAGTAGAGGACTTTGACGCTAGAAGAGACTGAGTAGACACCAATTTTTTAAAGATAAGGTTGGATAGATGACCAACACAACGATGCCAACGTTTTAAGGTGATAGTTGAGTTAACTAAAAAGGTAAATGGTGTGAAGTTTGGTTGGTGAAAGGAGACGGCCACCCGTAAACATGCCCTTTATTCTGGCCTCGATCCAAGGATGCTCCTGTGCTCAAATCCTTTAGAAGAAAAAAATCAAGAAAGAATTCAATAGGTGTATTATTTTGATTGCAAAATTGAGAAACATATAGCAAGTACAAATATCAATTCCTTTTTATTAAAGGGGCATATAGAACATTATCAAGTTTAAAGGTGGAGGTGGTTAAATAAAGTGTTATGGAACCTATGTGAAAGATAAGAATACCATTGCTATCCCCAACCATTATGTCCTCAGTCCTACCATACTCAAAGTGAAGGGGGAGATTCTTCAAATCTGAGGTGATATAATAAGAAGCGCTAGAGTTGATTAGCCAGTTCGCATTGTTGCTATTGTGATCACGAACCATGTAATTTGCTTGTGGCCAATTGGGCGTGAATCGTGGATTTTTGATAGCTCTGTATTCTTGTCCAATATGTCCATGTTTCTTACAATATTGACAAACTGTCTTGGATGTATTATTGCCAAAGCCAGAGGACCATTGATGATTCAGATTGTTGAAATCATTGTTCCCATTTTGATTATAATAACCATTTTGGTTAGAATAACTGTTGGGAAGAATGTCAGCTTGCATATTTTGATTGCTCTACAAGTTACCAACAAATCTTTTATTGCTAAATTATTGTATTGATTTTTGTTACGATAGTTGTTACGTTTTGCTTTATGGTTGCTTGACTTTTGAGTGAATTGAGCTGTGATTGTAGGATTTCCTATTTTGACCTTTTTACACACAAGGCAAGTTTCATGATCCGCCAAAAATGTAGTAAAACTATTTTATCCTAATGTTTATGTTTTGAATTTTTTTAAAAATTATTTTTATTTATTTCATGATAATGTATGTATCAAGTTTTGGCAGTTGGGTGAGTTGGATGAATTTCGGGGTCGCGGGTTGTGTGGAGGTAGACCCGATTTCGCCTCATAAGCAAAGTCATTAGTTATCATAATGGTAAAGATATTGATAATTATTACTGTGATTTATTCATAGATGCTCTGTAAAATTTCTTGAGGTGTTAACGAGATATTTGGGTTGAATTCGGTCACATTAGAGTTGGGGAGGAATTTCTAAATAAAGAATTCTGACTCATGATTCATGAATGCTCTTGTCAAAATGTTGAATGTTTATTAAATTTTCTATGATATGAGACATAAGTATGATTATGTTGAATGTAAAATTGATATATCATGTAATGTTGAGTTGATAATAATTTCTAACATCAAAGGTTCTAGACTGTTTGTTTGAAGCATGAGATTTGTAGCGTGTTGCTGGTCTTATCTTCAGTACGGATATTTGTCTACTATTAGTGACTGCTAATGTGCTAATAGTATTCTTGTTTAGCTTAATTTTGGATTAATATATCGTTGAAATTTAAGACATGCATAGGTGGGAAGAAGTTGTTTGACTCCCCAACATCGTTTGGAGACCGGGTTTTTCTTTGTACCCGAGTTCAGCAGGTTAAGTCCTAATACAATCAACGAGGCACGCACATCTGTTTGGTAGATCTAATTGTCATTGGTTCAGTTGTTGTAGGTCTAGAAAAAGGTGCTCAACTTGGCAAGGGAGAGCTAACAACAGAACGTTTAATCTTATTGCATCACGAGTTTACTTTCGTTGAAGAAGACGAGTTCTAGAAAAACATTTAACCTTGATTGCTTAGTGGACCTGGTGTGTTCGTTTGGAATGTGATAAAAGATGTAAAGGTTCTAAACAGATGTCTAACGTTCTTTAGTTATCCTATTGTCCTGGATCAGTTATGAGGATCATAAAGAAATTGCTGTCGTGTCATTGACAGTAATTACTTCCAATGAAATTGAACCTTTGTGTTTTCCTTTGTTGAATGCCTTTTATCGATAGTTGGAAAATGTGGCGATATTGGCTTCGATCTTATTTTTCATAAACGATTGTTTTCCAACTTAGCCAATTAAAATTTGAAGCCTTTGTGTCTCGTCAGTACATTGTTATATATTTTCACTTGTTACTATCTCATTGGTGAGGTTATGGACTTTGAATTCTTGGGTAAAATCTGGTTTAGATGATTATGGTATGTGTGTCCTGAAGTTGTTGACAGCTTTGATTATATATTAAATTCTATCTATTCGTACTCTTGTGACTTCGAAAATTGACATGCTATTTCATTACTGAATTTCCTACTTGCGATTGTAGATTCTGAAAAAAGCTTGTAGATTTCCCATTTTTTTTTTTGCCTTAGAAAAAGATTTGGGCTGCAGGGATTTGCAGAGAATGAATATGGGCCGTTGCGATATATGGGACTTAACACTTATTGTCCCCTCTGTAAATGCACTTTTTGATCATATCCTTGTTCGGCTCATTCTTTTAATATTTTTGTTGTCATTTCTGTTATAGCAAGTTTTTTTCCAATAGTACGGTCTTAACTACTCTCACTCATAATGTACTGTTGTTAAATGTTGACCACTAATGATGTTATGCAAGTGTTGCATGGTGCTATTTACCTGGGTAGAAGTGAAATTTAGAATTTTCATCCTTCATGCACTCTAACAGCTCTGTGTATTGCATTATCTAGTAGACATGACTGTCAATTACAAGATGATATTCCAATAGAGAAACTATTGATCCATGATGTTGTAGTTCACATCATATGCACTTCCCACCCAGGTTGTCTTTACCAACATAATGGTCGCAAAGCCTCAAGGTTTGTAATAATTTCAGCTATCTTTTCTTGTGTTTCACCATTTCTTAATTTCGTTTTGAGATTATTAGAGAGCTCTAAGCACATGGTACTCACAGAATGTCTAAGGTTACACTAAGCTATGCTTCAAATGATCTCCTGTTCATATATGAATTAATCTCGTGAAAGGATCCTAGATCTATTGAAGAAGCCATCTTTATTGATGATCAGTATATAATTAACCCTATAATTGAAATACACAAAGAAATTGTTATCAAGTTCTATTATTACACATGCATGATACTGAAAGTAAAAAGAGTTCTGTGGCGAGTTGGCTTGAGAGTTCTTGTGAAAACATATATCTTACTCGGTTCTCAATGAGAAGTTTCAGTTTTTTAATCCCGTTTATTATCTCATTATTCACAAAAGTTGGGATCCTTATGGGATGAACTTCTATGTACAAGTTTGAAACAGGGAATTCTTTGATCATAATATAACTGCATGAATTTCAGGTCCAACAAAGGAAATTATGCTTTTCCCTGAGAAAAAGTAGGAAAATTGTGTTGATGAATTGAAAAATTATTATGAAAATAAGAGGGTTAATTTGACAGTGTTAAAGAATAAATATTAAAATAATTAGTACTTTTCTTTTAACAGTTTTTGAAAAAGTATTTAAACGTTAAGTTAACAATTTTTAAAAGTATTTGTTGGTCCTAAATTAAGTGTTTGTAGGCGTATGTAAAAAAGTACTCTTGTACTAATAAATTATTAAAATAGACATATATTAAAATAAGTAATATATCCATATAGTAATATTTTTAATAAAAATAAATATTATATATATAACATTTTTGTTTTATAACATTTCTTAAAAATTGAATAAAAAATTTATTATGAAAAATAAATTTTTTGTTATAAAAATAACTACAATTTTTTAATAATATTAATTATCTACTATATATTAAAATATAAATAAAATTATAAATATTATGAACACAAATATTATATCAATTTGAATATTTTATTCATAAAAAAATATAACAAATAATATATCTTCAAATATATAATATAATCCATTATATATTCATATACAAAATCATATAAATTAAAATCTATTTAATCCAAAAAAATCAAATATTTGAGAAATGTAATTCTTAAATTTGTTTAAGGATATTTTTAAAAAAATAAAATTTTTATTAAATATACAAGTTCTACCCTTTTAAGTACTTAAAGTGTTAATTTGAGAAAACACCAAATTTTTTATTAATTACATAATCACTTCAAGTTTTTAAAATTTTTTTAATAAACACTTTTATTAAAATTTGTCGAACACATGATTTAACATTTTATAAGTACTAATTGGCACTTATGGAGTGCTTAGTAGCATTGCCAAACTCAGCCTAAAGTATATTCAAGAGCTTTAGAACTGAACCTGTCTAGATCGTGCAGGAGACTTTTTGAACGAGATCTTGAGAGATGCATGGCTAGAATTAATGAGACTTTTGTGGGGTTTGGGCATAAACAAACTTTATCTTAGGATTCACCAACCAGAAGTTAGTCTGTGATAGAACTAACCTTTTTCTTATAGGAATCTACTAGGACAAATAAAGGCAAATTCACCCGAGTTCAATCGTGGGGGGTGGTAAGCGGGGCAAAATAAAGGGAAATTAACAATTTTGTTTTCCCCGGAAACTTCAACGGTTGGTTTAGAAGTATTAAAAATGTTTTCATTCTAAGTTAACAATAAAAATGTGGGTAATCACATACAAGTTTGTTTTCTAATTTAATGAAGCTAAAAATCATCGGGACCAGTAACTTCGGTTAGTTGTCTTCCTCAGTAGCTAGCGTTAGTTTGCCAGGCGAATGAGTGCTGCTGTTTCAAATCCAGTGGATAAAAATCTCGCCTCCAAATTCTGACATAAAGCTCTAAATTCAAACATTAGACGAGGGTCATCAAGAGTAACACTAAAATATGCTTTTGTCCATCTATCGACCTGAAACCTAGCAGATCCATTTGATTGAATTGCCCTTGCAATCTGATTAGAAAGAGATGAGCAGAGGATTGCATGGATCGTGCTCTCTTCACCTTTCTTTTGAATAAATGGTTCAATTCGTAGACTTCCTAGATACTGATCTTCGTACCATACACTAACAACAAAATGCTCATAAGTCAACGGATCCACTACATCATGGTTTTGTACAGACAAACTAATATTCCAGCTTGCTTTTGCTTTTGCTTTTGCTTTTGCTTCTGCTACTTTTATTTCATGAATGCTCAAAGGATAGACGACAAAGATTGAGTTCACTCCAAACTTTGGATGTTTCATGCGAATATTTCCAAGAACCACTAAAATACTGGCCGTCACCATCACACATAACATTAACGCCAAACAATGACATGAATCCCTCAAGCCCGATGATAAAAAAGAAATTTTAAATATAAATTATCACACACCGCACTTGTCACCTAATTGGAATATACTTTTTGATATAAATTTTATAATATTTAATATTTTGTTTTATTTTTTCAAGTAAAACCTCACTTTGAAGTTAAAACTATAAACAACACTACAACAAAAACTATTTTTAGCGACAAAAACAAATCATCGCCAAAAGTGAAAAACGTCATCGCTAAAGGCTTTGGCAACGCCATTTATGTTGTCACCAATTGCTAGTCGCTAAAGATTTTAGCAACGACAAGTAGATGTCGCCACCAAATCCATTGGCGACAACATAAATGTCATCGCCAAAAAGTATATCAGCGACAAAATGTATCATCGCCATAAAATTGTTGCTTAAGAGGATGTTGTTGTTAAAATGAACTTTTAGTGACGACGTGCTATCGTCACTAAAACCTTTAGCTGCGACTAACTGTCTTGTCGCCAAAAGACTTTTTGGCGACAACATAATGTCATCGCCTACAAGTTATCAGCGACAACGAGATATTGTTGCAAAAACAAATTTTGGCGACAACATGAGTCATCGCGAAATCTCTATTTGGCGACAACCTCTTGTTGTCACTAATATATTACAGGTGACAACATTATGTGGTTGCCAAAAAGTATTTTGGTGACAACATTATGTGGTCGCCAAAAAGTATTTTGGCAACAACATCCTGTTGTCGCTAATAACTTTTGAGCAACAACATTATGTGGTCACCAATATTAGTTTTAGCGACAAAATTTTGTCATTGCCAAAAGTTGATTTTGCGACAACTTATTGTCGTCGCTAAAAGGTCGTTTGGTGACAACATTTTTGTTGTCACCATTTCATGTTTCAAGAGTAAAATAGATTTTGGCGACAACTGCTTGTCGTCACTAAAAATAACCAATATAACTTTAGGTGACAAATACTGATGTCGCTAAAACTCAATTTGTAATGAAAATAATTCGTTAGCCAAAATTTCATCTATACCACAAATCAGTATTAAATATAATTTTATTAATAATATTTGATTAATTTATATTTGTAATATTTAATTTTTCTGCCATAATAATATAAATTTTATTTATAATAATCTAATTAATCAATACTAATTAAAATTAAATGGATTAATGTTAAACATAAAGATTAACTAAATTAAAAGGTTAATTCAGATTCATTACACATTAATTTAAATATCGTCACAAATATTGATCCATGAAAGAAAATATTAATACAACTAAGAATGTGGAGGAAATTGATCTGGTGCTAACTCTGACAAGAAATATGTAACATGCTTCAATTCACTTGCATAAATCTATAACATATTTTCAGTAATTACTAAGCGAGATGTTGTATCTTGCAACTCAGATTTTGTGCCCTGTAGCTCAGATTTTGTATCCTGTAACTTAGATCTTGTATCTTCTAACTTAGATTTTATATCCTCTAATTCAAGTCGAGTTGATTCTAACTCACCACATAAATATCCATCGTTGGAGGAAGAACCTTGATCCATATCACACGCATGTTTCGGTTTGCCAAGTCCCCTATAATAGCGTGATTGATTGCCGAATACTTAACGACAAATTTTCTCATAACTAACTAGTTGAGATCCCTTTTCAAGTGACAATTTTGTCCTATTTAAAACTATATTAAATTATAAACACAATAATTTCAAAATTAAAAATGAATTTAATTTAAATGAAATAGACAAATAATGAACTTACATGCACCTTTTCTGCTTTCGAATTAATACATCCACTTCTTTCATTGTAATGCGTCGCACGAAAATGATCCGCAAAATTTTGAGGTCCACTGGAATTGTCACTTTATTACAAAAAAAAGTTTAAAAAATCATATATTCAGCATAACAGTTTATCAAGCTCTATACAATTTTATTACCAAAAAATTTTAAATTGCAATAAGGACTTGAGAACTTTATGATTGATGGGCATAAAAAGGTTTCAGCCTAGCTTGATGATTGAATGGAAGTTTACTCCTATTTTCAGCATTTCTTTGGCACCGTTCCTGAAGCTAAGTAGTCTTAATAAGTAAAATTCAAGAATGGATGGTTAAATATATGCAAATAAAAATGCATTTAAATGATGATGATGATGATTATGATTATGATCACTTTATTTCCATCAGTATAGAGATTGCATCTACATGGCACTTTAGTTGAGCAATAAAGCCACATAAGCGAGATTAACCTTAGGATTTGCATACACGAGAAGAATGTTGAATATACTGCTGACTACAAAAAAGGCATAGGACAGAGATATTCATTAGCAAAAGACATGTAAAAGAATCAATGTTCTGTGTACATGATGAGGCAAAAACAAGTTGGATGCAATTAGAATACCAAAAATAAAATCTTGTTTGCTGGATTTGTATAGGATAGGAAGACAACATGACAATAGGTATTATGTTTTGCAATATAAACACAGGAGGCAAGCGTGTTATGGAGTCTCCACCCAGAGAACAAAACATTTGTTTTCCAAAGAACTTTGTGAAGTTGCAACAGCAAAAGCATAATCTGTAAAATTCAAGTCATTCTACAAATATAACTAACTGAAAAATACCTTTATTAGCAAAATACTCTATGTATATTAAACATGCAATTGCATGCACAAACCTCAAAATTTCTTGGCTATATCAAAGCCCATTCTTTTAACACCTATTAGCCATTATTCCCAAATTTTTCAGTCATGAAAATCTGAGCTTTATGGAAATTTTTTCTAAAACACATATGGTACAAATTTTCCTATTAACTATAAATTATCAAACTTAAATCTCATTTTAAAAGGTTAAACACGTGTTTCATTTCCAATAAATAAAAAAAAGGTACTTCATTTTTTGGTACTTTCTTCCTATTGCAATAGATTAAAAATTGAAAACAAAATAGAATAAATCTTGTTTTTCTTCTTTCACACAGCTAAATTTTCTAAAGCCTATTATCTCAGAGAACAAGCAAAGGTTCCACTAACTGGTAAAATGATGTATATACATATCAACAGAATGTGTTATAGGCATAGTTAGATAATTCAAAGGAATAACAAAGGACAATATGAAAGAGAAAGCTATAAAACATACTAAATCAAAATCCTGGCATCATTCAAAATCTAACAAACGAAAACTAAAATATGATTTTATTGGCGAATACAAAAGGGGAATCAAAAGTGAAATTACAAGTTTAATCTCATCACCATTTAATTGAAAGCGTACTTAAGTTTGTCTTGCGTGTCACAACTTAGACTGAAATTTTCAGGTCTTGCTTTGTATATAATTTTCTGTTCATTACTTTCCTTCACTGATGTATATTATTTTTTAATTTTAAATTAGACAAAGAAAGCTAATTTGGTTTATCAACTGACCGCAAGTTGTATATGCATCATAGAAAGGATTATGGTTTAGCAATATAACTTTAAGCAAAATAAAAGCTCTTAAACATGCACAACTCAACAAAAATTCCAACAAATCTTGCCAATTTTCAGAAATAATAATTTATGGTTAATAAAGCTGTAGTTAAAAAAATACCTCATACTTCTCATTTTCCCAAACGTCACATAAGTAATGCCAATCCTCTTCGAATACATTTTTTGTGGGATGTCTTCAAGCTTCTATTGGTGAATGTTTGTTTTATGCCTTCTTCAACACTTTGCATCAGTAGTTCCAATATCTATCTTCTATAAGTTTGCCCAAATAATGTAGAGTATGCGGTTGTGTTAAGTGCAGAATAAACCATTTTGGTACAAACAATAACATTAATTTTATGAATGTTTACGAATATATAAATGTTGAAAACAAATATCAACTGTAATGAAATTAGAACAGATATTCATTACCTCTAAATGTTTGAATAAATCTACCCTCTCTTCCCACGAAATCTTACACCAGGATGATACTTTAAATGGAGCTATAGTCCTCATAATCACACTACAATTGCTAGCAAGTTGATTACAATTTGAGCCCTCTTGGTTGCATGTTTTAGATGAGATAGTGATAATTATTGGACCCTTTGATTTCACAACTATCGTTGTTTTCAAATCTTGTATAGGTCCATGAGTAGATCGCATCGATAGTGGTAAACCTGTACAAATTAAAGAAAAACATGTTATCAATATACTCTATATATATATATATATATATATATATAAGAAATGTTTGAAATACTACTAAAATTCAAATCTTATTTTATGACTCTTGAATGTAGAAATAAAAGAAAAAGAATCATTTAGAGCAAAGAATCATTATAACTAACAATTATATATGTAGAAAATAATTTGAAAACATGCACCCAGCAAGCTTTTACTAATGCATAGCCAATTCACTTTATTCTACCTTAATTAATGATTATGTTCTAAATTAAGGATATATAATATCATTGTACAACTTACAAACTCCAAGAAAATGCCTGATGCATGGACTGGAAATAAATAACATTATAACAATGGCCTGCAAAAATAATGCCTAAACATCTTGTTCCTCATTATCTAAAACCTCTACTATAAATGCCTATTTCACTCAAGTGGAATTCGCACTTTTATTTTCTGTACAAAGGGGTGGGGCAGGGTCTAAACAGTTTTCTTATCATCCCCTTTACCTACCACTAAGACCTGTGTTTCTATACAGCATCCTTGTTAACTTTTCTTGAAGAAAATACTTGATGCCGTTAAGTTTCCGAAACAATCTTTGATCTCAAATTTTTTTATATATTTATATTTTAATAAATTAAGATAAATGTTACAACTATTCAATGTAGCTTTTGGCAGTGTGAACATAGACATCAAATCACATTCTTAAAAAGCAAAAATAGTAATCCACGAGAATTAAAAACCCAAATCTAGCAATGTTTAGCAAAATCTTGGAACCTAGAAGTAAAAATTAATATATAATTAAATAAATAAGTGCAATAATTAAAATAAATAACAATATACATATAGCCTTAACCTCAACCAGCCAAGCCATCTCACTCACCACACCATTGGATTCTATGCTCTAAAGCTAATGCCACGTGCTTTGTTTCTTCGGCTACAAAAATTTTCATAGAAAATTGCCAAACGCATCAAGACAAGATTAGGATCTATGATTATTAATTATATTTCACATATATATATATATATATATGTTTTATATATATCATCTCGTAGCCACTAATTTAAATCCAATGCGTAACAATGACTGAGCTGGCTAGCGATATATTCAAAACTAAGTTTTTTAATCATTATTATTATTATTATGTGATTCCCCTTTGTATGTTTCTCCATCAAGTACTCAATAAAATAGTAGAGAATTTAATTGATTGATTAATCTTCGATTAAGCCAATGTATCTAGGATAGAATATTTAGCTAGTACTTGAAAATATGTATAATTAATATCTTTCAAATACAGCTTTGTACATTTTCATTGAATTTCTACTTTCCAAAAACTACTTTATATATAAAATGCAATTAATCCCTTGTACTCAAATTTCTGATTTTACATTTTTCATACTGTCATCCCAAAGATCTTGTTAGAACCTGTTAGTTTATTTATATGATTTAATTCTGCGAGATCTTATATTGTTTATATATTAATGTTAAATTAATCAACAACTAATGAAAGTGATGAAATAAAGGTAAAAGTTACTGAAATTCTCCATTATATTTTCTTCAAAATATTATTATCTTATTGACAGTTGTAGAAACATAATAGACCAGGACAACACCAATTTACCAATATACCCATATCCGCCAAATATGGAAAAAAACACAGGATGATAGGAAGGACAAATCAGACATTATGCAATAACTCAATTCAAGTAGATGAAAAAAGAACCAAAAAGACCAAAGAATTGATTGTGAAGAAGAGAATTTGATTGGGTAAAGCATATCATTGTCGGAATCTTAGACAAGTTATGAAAGCAATAACAGAGATGTAGAGCAGGTTACAAATATTCATTATCAGTAGAAATATAATCATGCATTTCATCGTGGTATAAATTCAAGAAAAAAGATCTTTTAGAGTGCCATAAAACAAAAACACAATGTTCAAAGATTCAACATATGACTACAGGGAAATTGTAAGGTAGTCAATCAAGAACTGCAGTCAATCATGACACATAATCCTAGTAAATATAAAAGATATAATACATAGTGACGCCAATTATAAACATAACAGCAAACATACCTAACTCACTTATTTGATATAATAACAGGATACAAATGAAACTAGTTCATACTAGTTTTGATGCCATATTAACTTACTAATTATTTTGTTCTAAGCATTTATCAATGAGATATAAGTACAACACAATTATCACTCATAAAAGAGATCAAGGACATACTTCTCAATACATATGAAAACATAAGTTTCTCAATAAAATATATAACATTATAAAAAATACTGTGTAATAAAGATAATTAACAAAAGGACAATGTGTTTATTAAAAAATTACCTATGCTACTTCCAACATCTAAGTTTTGAGATTCAACTTATTCTTGGGTTGTTGGAGCATTTTGACTTGATGATGTCAAAGTTCTTTTTCGCGAACCTAGAGTTATTTACAAAATAAACTTGACTTCAGTTAAGTATTATAGGAGAAAAGTAAACAATATTGAATAATGTGTAACTCAAAAAGGAAATAAATATGCAAACATCTCATGTACAAAATTACTTGTTAAACACTTTACTCCAAATCAGAGTCAACTAACTCCTTAATGTTTTCACAATCTGCTACAGTTTCATCATTTCCATGTTGGATTTCTTCAACACTTTGCACATATGTTTCACTTCTTTGCACTTATGCATCTTCTATACTTATTAAATATGCATCAACATCACTTCTACTAAACATTTGTTCATGAGGAATGTCTTATAGAGCTAAGAAAACACTGTAATCCGTTAAGGTATAGGTGAATGTGTCTTCTTCTTGTCCATATGAATTATTGTCCACATTCACTTCACAAACCTCATCTTTCTCTTGATTATCCCACACACCTCTTCAAGAAATTTCCTTAACTATTCTCCAGTCCCTACTAAGACATGGGTCAACAATATACATTGTAATCTTGCTTGAATTGCAAATACAAAAACATCTTCATTGTACCATGTGTTGCTTACATTCACGCTCCTAAGATAAAAATATCAATGTACTCTTCTTTTTTTAGGATCAACATTGAACCATTTGCATTTGAAAAGAACAATGCGATATTATGATAAATAAACTAACTCAATGACATCTGTTCGTACACCATAAAAAATCTAGTGTATCATCATCATAACTTCCAAGAACTACTACTCTATTATTTTATGTGACATGTCTCTCATCCCTCTTCTCTGTATGAAACCGTACTTCATTAACATTGCAACTCAAATAATGATACACCCGTATGTCTAACCCACATGCTAATGCATATAATGGGTGACTGTCTTCCAATGACCCTTCATGATACTTCTGTTTCATCTATATAATAAACAAATAGTCAACATAAAACTAAAAGCAAACAAAAAAGTACTCAATACTAAATAACATTACTTACATGTGACTTAAACCATTTTAGAAAAAGTAGTTTCTAATTTTCAGTCAAATTAGGTACCCCATCTCTTCGCATGATTGTCTTATGCTCCCTAATATAAGCTTGACACCTTTAAAAAACATGTTTTCATGAAACTAATACATAGTATGAATATTGAAAAAAATATATTGACTCACATTAAATATGGTTCGACCTCATCACAATTATTTAGTAAAAACCAGTGAATCTTATCAATTTCTTTCTTGGACATCTCATTTAAACCCATGGATCCAAAAGACCGAGCATTTTGTGAAAACACTAGTATTTCTCCTTCTCGTTCTCCACCATCATCATTTCGCTCAAGCCGTGTAAATTTTGTTTCAATCTTGAGAGATACATCGAACAAAAAGGTCAATAACTCATTGACAATGTATGCTTCGACGATTGACCCCTCTAGACGTGCTTTGTTCTTCACATATTTTTTTATATCTACCCAATGCCCGATTAAACAGCAACATTTATTTCATAGATAAATAAGATTATGTATATAGAAATTGATGCATTGGAGTGTATAGAAGTAAATGAATTGGAATGAAATATAAGAAAGTAACCTTCAATTGGATCATCCACCGAAAGGTCACTAGGCCACTATATTTTGCCTCTAATGGTAAATGCACAGCTAAATGTACCATAATGTCAAAAAAATACTGAAGGAAATATGCGCTCAAACTTGGAAAGAATAATACCAATTTCCTTCTCTAAATCATTAAGAGTTCTTTTCTCTATAGTCTTTGTACATAATTGTCGAAAAAAGTAACATAACTCCACAATTTTAGATCACACATCTCGTCTTAAATATAGACGTATTCCAATTAGAAGTAGTTGTTCTAGTAAAACATGACAATCATGACTTTTTAGACTAGATAACTTACCATCTTTCACACTAACACATTTGGCAATGTTTGTGCGTATCCATCAAGAAACTTAATTGACTTTAACATTGATAAAACTCTATCTTTTCATTTGCAATCAAGGTATAACAAGCATGAGGCTTTAAGTACTCATTGGATTGTGGTTGTAAATGTAACTCTTCCCTGACATTCATATCCTGCAAATCTAGTCTTACCTTTGTAGTATTCTTTGTCTTCCCATCAATGTTCATCAATGTCCCAAGAAGACTTTCGCATATATTTTTCTCTATATACATCACATCAAGATTATGCCGCAATTTCAATTTTGCCTAATACGGCAACTTAAAAAATATGCTTTTTTGGTCTAATTCAACTCAACTGATATTCGTTTCCTCTTTCTATCTTTATTATTATCATTTTTCCAAAGCTTTGATTCTTTGAGGTACTCAAGTTGTTTTAAGATCTTTTCTTCAGAATATAATCTTGGCGCAGACCCCAATTCCCTTTTGCCATTAATCTTCATACTTTTACGCAATCGATGTTCATGTGGCAAGAATCGATAATGTCCCATATAACATATTTTATCTCGCAACATTTGCGAAAAAGTCTACTCATTACACACTGGACATGCCAAGTAACCTTTTGCACTCCACTCGGATAAAGTGACATAATACAAAGCTATTTAGAGTAAAACATCCTAAACGTAAAAGGTATAAAGTTTCGTAAAGTTATGAGACATATATTTGGCACCTTAGGTTGTCATATTAGTCTAGAATGAATTAGTAGGCTCATAAAGGATGGTCTTTTAAGAGAGCTAAACATTGGCACCTTATTTAGCTGTGAATCATGTCTAAAAGGCAAAATGACTAAAAGACTTTTCTCAGCAAAGGGCAAAAGGGGTAAGAACCACTTGAATTTGTACATAATGACATATGGGGGTCCATTAAATATATAGGCTAGAGGTGTTTATGAATATTTTGTCTATTTAATAGACAATTATTCTAGATATGGTTGCGTATACCTAATGCAAAAAAAATTCAAAACTTTTAAAAAGTTTAAGGAATTCTTAGTAGAAGATGAAAAATAGTTAGGTAAATTACGTAGAATTCTTCAATCAGATTGAAAAGGTGAATATCTTGACTCAGAGTTCAATGATTATTTGCTGGAGCATGGCATTTTATCCCAACACACAGTACTTGGAACACCATAATAGAATTATGTTACAAAAAAGAGAAACAAAATCCTGCTTGATATAGTTGATTTATAACGAGCTACTCTTCATTGCCACTTTTGTTTTGGGGATATGCACTACAAATTATAGTCTACATTCTAAATGTAGTACCTTCTATGTCTGTTCATCATATGCTCTAGAGTTATGGAATAGTTGAAAACTTATTTTAAGACATTTTTGCATATGGGGGTGCCTAGCACATGTGCTAAAGGAAAGACTAGGAAGCTCGAACCATGAACAAAAGTGTGCTTGTTTATAGGCTACCTTAAAGGCACTAGATGTGGTTTGTTCTACAGTCCTCAAGAGAAAAGTGTGTTTATATCAACAAATACTATTTTTCTTGAAAATGACTACATGACAAACTTCAAATCTCGTAGTAAGTTTGTACTGGCGGAGTTACCTTTTAATCAGACCAGACCATCACCATTAACAGTTAATGGACGACAAAATCAAGAGAGCACTATTCCTAATTAGAACATCATGGTGCTTTGAGGTAGTGAGTGGGATTTGAGACTACCTACTCGTGATAGACAAGATAGAGAAGCACAAGTTATTGTGTCTCATACAAACCAAGATGATCCATTAACATGTGGGTATGCAATGGAGGATTCTGATAAAGAAAAATAACAAAAGCCATAAACCAAGAAATAGAGTGCATGTACTTCAATCTAATCTAGAAACTTGTAGATCCACCTGAAGATGTCAGGTCATTGAGTGTTAATGGATCTTCAAGAGAAAAAGAGGTGTAGATGAGAAAGTGAAAACTTTCAAAGCAAGGTTAGTGGCAAAGAGTTACACCCAGGAGAAGGGAGTTGACTGTGAGGAGACTTTCTCACCAATGGCTATGCTTAAATCTATTTGTATTATCTTATCTATTGCTATATATCTCGATTATGAGATATGTCAAATAGAAGTCAAGACAGCTTTTTTGAGTAGTTATCTTGATGAGAGCATTTATATAGTACAACCAGAAGGGTTTTGTAGTTGCTACAACTTAAAGGTTGTAACTCTCAAGTATAAGTTGTCTCAAGTAATAAAGTTCGGAAGTCCGAGTGTTGGTCCACAAGGAATATGTTATATAAGGTCCACAAATCCAATGTCCAAATATGATGAAAATAAAATAAATTTGTTCCTTGTTGAATGTAAATTTAATATGATTAATTATTAGGGCATTAGGGATTCATTTTGTTGATAATTATAGAAATCATTCTTTACTTATCTTTTTTAACTCAATTAAGAATTACTTAATAGATAATCTTAATCGGAAGATAAATATATTGAAATACATCACAATACCTCTTTTAAGAAAAGACAATAAAATAAAAGATTAATCATTCAATTTACTTGTAAAAAATATAACATATCTTGTTCTTGGTTTGTAGAAAATGTGCAAGCATTCAATGTACCTTTGTTAAAAATGAATCAAGCCTCCTAATAAATCAAAACATTTTTAAGAAATATAATTCAATCAATTGAAAAGATTTTGCATTGAGCACAACTTAGAATTATAAAAGAACAATGCTATAAAATCAACAAAACTACACCCTTAATCCTAATTTCTAATTTAGAAAGACATTATTTAATTGAAGTTCAAATTACAAAAGGAAAATAGAAATGATAAAAAAATGATCCCCCTCCTCACTTCCACATCTTCCTTTATATAGGTAAAACAAAAGACATTTCACATGTGTGAACATAATTTGTAAATTTCCAATTAATCACGCTCTATCAACTTCTAATATATTTTTTACCACAAAAACCATCGAATTTTATAAAATAGCCTTCTTCAAAGTTGTAGGTGGATGACTCATCTTTCTAATGGTCCATATCTCACCCTTATTGCTATTTTACAACGTGAGTTGTATTAAAAATAGGCAGAGATATTTGAGAAAGTGCAAAATATAAATAATTTAGATCCGTTTCTCAGCTCTCTAGATCACCCAACTATATAATTTTTTGTTACATATTTAGGGGGACACGGCCCAAATACAGAAGCATGTTAGGCTGGTTCAAAGATACGCTTTAGTTCTGTTGAAGCCTAAATTTGTCCCGTTAATTGCTCGAACTAGTCCAACCTTTAGCTTACAAAGTTGTGAAATGATGAGTTTATATTTGTCTAACCCAAGAATCATATCAATTGATGATTTGGATTGAAAGATACGCTCATTATACAAAACTTGCGTAAAATTGACTATTTAGTCCAATTCGTGTTTTACAATTCAATATAAAGAAATATGCTTCATTATTGGAGAATAGAAGGACATTATTAAGTGTAAATCATAATATTTCTCTTGATAAACCTAAACTTTTAAACATTCATCACACCCCTCAACCAACTTATTACTAGTCCTTAGTAATCTAAGTAATACCATTTAGAGTTGATTTATAGAATTTATATTCAAAGTAAAAATTATTCTTTTCTTTTTCATCTTCTCAAATTAAACAAAGTCTCACTTAAAAATTTACTATATATGTGCCAAATACTCATCAGTCAAATTATTAATAAACCTTCTTTTTGTGCTTTTGTAACTAATACATGTTATGAGACTTAATTGGAATCAAACAACATTGGTTCTAAATTTTGTCAAGGTAAACTTTTTTGGGCAAAGATTATTTATATCTCCATTTTTTTTTCTTGTGTACATAACCTAATCCATGTAGCGAGCCTTGGGCCAATAACTCCTAGACTAGTTGGCCTCAAGGTATTGGGTGTTAAAACACCCCTACAGGCTTAATTACTCAAGTTAAAGTTATGAACTTATTCATACCAAAACTTTACCGTTTTATGCGAACATTCACTGTTGATTAGGCAAGAAACCCAGTTACTAAGTAAAAGTTTTGGTTAGAATTTTTATTTATTTTTTTCTACTTTTTTTTTGGAGATTTTTTTTTTAACCCTTAGTTGCTACCTTTGACAAAACAAAAGAGCTCAAATATTGTAAAATTCTAATATGTCATCCACAATCATGTATCAAAGTGTGTGTGTGAAAAATGGTTTATAAATACTTTACTGATTGAATATCTGAGCAAAATTTGTTATATGATGATGATGTGAGAGTCCATAGATTTGATCAATTCAAAAGAGAGTGAATGATAAATCCTTTGTTATGAAATTCAAAAATCAAAACAAATGATAATGCATATCTATTACAATGTGTTTCAAAGTAAGATTATTCCTTATTCTACCATCCTTACAAATTATGAATCTAATTTTTTTTTTAGTCATATATATAAATAAAAAAAATTGGTTACTTATGTCAACTACACTCCCCCCAACCAAATTGCAACATTGTCCCCAATATTTGAATGTAAAGAGGTACAGTGTAGAGAACATTACCTGAGATAGTAGTTATTGAAACACAAGTAAAACCTGAAATAAACTTAAGCAAAAGTAACTAAAAAATTAATAAAATGCAATGAGTAAAAAAAAGAGATAAGAAAAGTTACAAATAAAGCGACAAATCTAACTTTCGTTTTTTACTGCCTTCACTTGACCATTCTAATCATGCCATTGTGGGATCTGGCTCATGGACAAAGTTCTGCAACTGATTGATCAAGTCATTAGCAGTTGGAGCAGAAATGAGGAGTTTACGACCCATCTGTGAAATAAAATTCTGTTCTACAGCATGATCAAGAAAAAACAACAACTTATTAAAAAACCCATTAACATTTAACAATCTTATGGATTTTTGGTGAATGGTGAGTTGTGCTCAAGATGCAACTTGAAAAATTTCCTCTAAGGTCCCAAAACCACCTGGTAAGGCAATAAAAGCATCTGCAAAACCAAGCATTTTAAAAATTCTTTCATGCATTGTTGAGACCATTAGTTCTTCTCCAACTGTTTTGCTAGTTATGTTACCTGCAGATAAATCCTTTGGTATGATACCTATGACTTCACTTCCTCTTATATGTGCGGCAGTTGACACACCCCTGATTAACCCAAGGTTACCTCCTCCATATATTAGGTTAAGTTTTTGCTCAGCTAAAACTTGACCCAAGTTATCCGCTGCTTTTACAAACTCTTCTATTTTTTGCAGTCTTTTACCCTCGTTAGTGATTCAAATTTTCTATAAAAATAAAGAAGTGAGGTCTTGCATTTATACAATTTAAAGAGAATGCATTAATGTAACCAATAGAGGTAAACCAGCTGTTGTTATAAAAGTTAAAATTTAAAAATATAAAAATGTCAAAGATAACAGCTAATATAGGAATTTAAAACATAAAAATTTCAACAATGACAGCTAAAAGTAAATATTTACAGATAGTTGTGATTGTGACTCATATCTTCCTCTGATTTTACGTCTAGTAACGGCTTGAAAGCCTTTTATGGGTCGAGGATTGGCTTCCCATCTAATTTTCTTACAAATTAGCAAACATGGTCATTTAAAGTCAGATTCCCAAGACTATAACGATCACGTTTCTTTTGAAATAGTGTATACAAATTTAGAATTTCACGTTGCACATAACCACTAGGATGCGTCTCAAGAGTCAATAAGATATTATCTAAAGACTCCTTACTCAGTCCATCCTTGATGAATTTAATTTTATCTTCTCTATTAGTAGACACCATCCCTAGAGAACGACATCACTTGTTACAAGTTGAACGTGCACATTTATGACACACTTGTAACCTTTTTGCTCTTCATTTTGTTGCCAAAGAGCTCTTACTTAAACAAGTCATATGTGAAACAAATGAATCAGAAAACTCACCTGCTAAACGTACCTTTGCTTCAATTATTCACCGCATATCTTCAGGGATACCTTTTTGCATAAGCATTTTAATCTTACACACATAGTTTGGTATATTTTTCGTAAAACATCTTTAGGGAAAGAAAGAAAATATGTTTGCAATTTAGAAAGAATGACATCCATAATGAAAAAAAAAAAAGAAAAGAAAAGAAAAAGAAGTGAGAGAAAATTTGGTATCAGTAATTTTGGACAACTGAAAAAACCGACTTAAAGAATCACGGAGTACCGTTATCCGCCACTTGATTGGGAAAGTAACTAAAAATAAATAATGGAATCAATAAAATTAATAACACAAGAAAACAAGTAATGTATATACAATAAAAAAAATCATCCAATGTTGTAAACAGATTCATTCAAAGTGATAGACTCTAACTCGCTTGGAAAATTCTCAAAGAATGGCTTTAAACGATGTCCATTAACTTAAAAACATTACCATTTTTAGGGTTCTCAATCTCAATAGCGCCATGTGAGTAAACCTTTTTAACAATAAAAGAACCTATCTATTTTGAACGAAGTTTGCCAGGAAATATATGCAATCTTGAATAATACAAAAAAACTTTTTGTGAAGGTTCAAATGTTTCTAGTGATATGTTTATCATGAAACACCTTCATTTTGTCTTTGTAAATTTTAGAATTCTCGTAAGCTTCATTCTTAATTTCTTCGAGTTCATCTATTTGGAGTTTTCTCAACGATCCTGCTTTATCTAAGTCAAAATTAAGCATTTTAATGGCCCAAAAAGCTTTATGTTCCAATTCCACAGATAGGTGACAAGCCTTTCCAAAAACAAGTCTATAAAGAGACATGCCAAGTGATGATTTAAAAGCAGTTCGATAAGCCCAAAGTGCATCGGTTAGTCTTAAAGACCAATCCTTACAATTCAGGTTTACCGTTTTTTCCAAAATGTGTTTTATTTCTCTATTGGCAAGTACAACTTGTCCACTTGTTTGTGGGTGATAAAGGGTAGACACTTTATGTGTAATTTCATATTTTTTTATTAAATTCTCAAAAGGCTTATTACAAAAGTGTAAACTTCCATCACTTATTATGTCTCGAGGCGCTCTAAATCTTGAAAAAATGTTTTCTTTTAAAAATTTCAAACAATTTTATGATCATTATTTTTTCAAGAAATTGCCTCTACCTATTTTGAAACATAGTCAACTCTAACTAAAATGTATTGATACCCAAAAGAAGATGGAAAAGGACCCATAAAATCAATACCCCAACAATCAAATATTTCAATGACTAAAATAGAATTTAATGATATCATGTTTTTACGAGTTATTCCACCTAATTTTTAACAACAGTCACATGTTTTACAAAATGTATATGTGTCTTTAAATAAGGTGGGCCAATAAAATCCAAATTGTAATATTTTCACAGCACTTTTCTTGGAAGAAAAATGACCACCATATGCTTCGGAATAACAAAAAGAAATGATATTTTGAATTTCATTGTTAAGTACACATTTCTTTATAATTTGGCCAGGGCAATATTTGAAAAGATATGGATCATCCCAAAAAAAATTGCGTACCTCCCTTAAAAATTTCTTTTTATCTTGAGCATTTCAATGATTTAGCATTTGACCTGTAACAAGAAAATTGAAAATATCAGCAAATCAAGGTAAAATAAAAACATTGAAAAGTTGCTCATCAGAAAAATTGTCATTAATTGGTGTTGTTTCAATCTGTTCTTCAAACATAAGTCTTGACAAGTGATCAACAACCACATTTTGTACTCCTTTTTTGTCTTGAATTGTGAGATCAAATTTTTGAAATAGTAGGATCCACCTAATCAAACTAGATTTAACATCCTTTTTTTTTGAGAGAAGATATTTTAATACTGCATGATCACTAAAAATCACAATGGGTGAGCCAACAAGATAAGATCGAAATTTATCCAATGCAAATACTACTGTAAGTAATTCCTTTTTAGTAATAAAATAATTCATTCAAGCACTATTTAAGGTTTTACTAGCATAGTAAATCACATAGGGTTTCTTGTCCTTTCATTGTTCTAAAACAATTGAAACAGCATAATCGCTAGCATCACACATGATTTTAAAAGGCAAAATCCAATCTGGAGGTTGTATGATAGGAGCAGATGTTACCATGGTTTTAAGTTTGACAAAACTTCTTGACATGACTCAGTCCACTCAAAGAGAGCATCTTTTAATAAGAGATTGCACAACGGTCTTAATATAACACTAAAGTCTTTGATAAATCTCCTATAAAAAACAGTATGTCCTAAAAATGACTAACATCTTTGACAGACTTAGGAACAGGTAAATTGGCAATTAATTCAATTTCAGATTTATCTACTTCAATTCCTTTTGATGAGATAATGTGACCAAACATAATACCATTTGTGACCATGAAATGACATTTTTCTCAATTAAGAACAAGATTCTTTTCTTCACACCTAATCAAAACTTTTTCCTAGTTAGATAAGTAATCATCAAATGAATCACCAAAACAGAAAAATCATCTATGAAAACTTCAAGAAATCATTCAACCATATCACTAAAAATACTAAGCATACATCTTTGAAATGTAGCTGATGCATTACACAATTTAAATGGCATCCTTCTATATGCAAAAGTTCTAAACAGACAAGTGAAAGTGGTCTTTTCTTAGTCTTCAGGTGCAATTTCAATTTGGTTATATCTAGAATACCCATCTAGGAAACAATAAAATGCATGTTCAGCTACCTTTTCTAACATTTGATCCATGAATGGTAACGGGAAATGGTCTTTTCTAGTCATTGAATTGAGTTTCCTATAGTTAATGCACATTCTCCAATCAGTAATTATTTTAGTTGTAATTAATTTATTATTTTCATTTTTGACTACAGTAACTCCAGATTTTTTAGGTACAACTTGTGTAGGACTTACTCATGTGCTATCAGAAATAGGATAAATGATCCCTACATCTAAAAGCTTGAGAACTTCATTTCTCACTACCTCTTTCATATTAGGATTTAGCTTACGTTGCATTTGTCTAGATGATTTGGCATTATCTTCCAAATATATCTTATGTGTGCAAATCAAAGGATTAATTCCTTTTATGTCAGCTATTGTCCATCCTAAGGCATGTTTATGCAATCTTAGAATTTTGAGCAACTTACATTCTTGAAGAGCACTGAGTTTGGAAGAAATTATCAATGGAAAAGTTTCATTAGCACGCAAGAAAGCATACTTAAGGTCAGATGGCAATGGTTTCAATTCAAGTTTTGATGGTTGAACACTCGATGGCATCGGTTTATCAGCAAGTTAAGGTAAGTCTTCAAATTTTGGTCTCCATCCATTAACTTCCAAAACTTGAGAAGATTTTAAAAGAGAATAAATATGAGACACTTCATTAAAGCATGAAACATTAAAGTAGTCATGAACGAGTTCCTTAATATGACTAACTTCATGCATGTCATCATTTTCACTAGCTTGCTTGCAAATATTGTGCACATTTATTTCCAATGTCATGTTTCCAAAGGATAATTTTAGAACTCCATTTCTACAGTTGATTATTGTATTAGATGTAGCAAGAAATGGACGTCCTAATATGATAGGAATTTGGATGCTTAAGCTAGGAACAGGTTGTGTGTCTAAGACAATAAAATCTACAGGAAAGTAAAATTTATCTACTTGAACTAATACATCATCAAATATTCCTCGTGGTACTTTCACAGAATGATCAATAAGTTGAAGTGTTGTAGAAGTAGGTTTAAGCTCACCTAAACCTAGTTGCTCATACACTGAATATGGCAACAAATTAGCACTTGCAGTAAGATCAAGTAAAGCACGGTTTATCCTAAAGTTTCCAATTACACAAGAAATGGTGGGACAACCAAAATCTTTATATTTTGGTGAAGTTTTATGTTAGACAATCGAATTAACATTCTCAGTTAAAAATGCTTTCTTTTGAACAATAAGCTTTTTTTTAACAGTGCATAAATCTTTCAAAAATTTAGCATAAGAAGGAACTTGCTTAATTGCATCTAACAAAGGAATGTTAATTTTGACTTACTTAAAAAGTTCAAAAATTTCAGAATTTGGGTTCAACTTTTGAATTAGTTGCAATCTTTGAGGAAAAGGAGTAAGGATAGGGCATTTTTCAACATCACACATCTTAGGTTCAACATTATTTTCCTCACTCACTAATTTTGATGGTTCTTTAGGTTCAATCTCTTTCAAAGAAATGGTTTTATCAATGACCTTACCACTTCGAAGAGTAATATGGAGTTGGCATTCTCATGCTGTTGCTATTTGGGTTAGAATCACTTACATGAAATTGACCCACTAGATTTGGTTGTGGTTGAGCAGGAAATTTTCCTTTCTCTTGACTGCGCAAAGTTAAGGTCAATGTTGAAAGTGTATTCTTGATATCATTAATGGCCTGTGATGTTTAATTGTTTAAACTTATTTGCCCTTGCATAAATGTTTGCAACGTTTCCTCAAGAGTTTTCAAATGTGGTAAATGGTATGATGGAAAATTTGAAGGTCTTTGAGGTGGTGGATGTACATGATTATCATTTTTCCAATTAAAATTTGAGTGATTTCTCCATTTAGGATTGTATGTTTCAGAATATAGAAAATTAGAGGAAAGGCTTTTTGAAAGAATTCATAGAATTTGCTTGGTCATGCAATACTTCTTTAAAAATTGGAATATTTGGACAATCTTGAGTGGAATGTCCCATGACTTCACAAATTTCACAAATTTCATCATTATGCACAGATTTGACCTCTTTAACTGTCCTTAATTCCATGGCTTCAATCTTTCTCGTTAAATTTCTAATTCTAGCACTTAAATCATCTTCTTGACTCAAATTATATTTACCCCCACTACAACTAGCCATATTAGATCTAATTGAATTTTCAGAGAAACTAGTGATTTGCCAGGATTGAGAGTTCTCAGTTAAATGATCTAAATACTCTAAAGCTTCTTCTGGGTCTTTGTCTAAAAATTCACCATTACACATTGTTTCAACAAATTGTTTTGTCTCTGGCGTTAACCCTTCATAAAAGAAACTTATCGTACGCCATTTTTCAAAATTATGGTGTGGGCATGAATTCAACAAATCTTTAAATCTTTCCAAACATTGAAAATAGGTCTCATTTCCTTTTTGACAAAAATTTTTAATTTGTCTCTTGAAAGCATTTGTTTTATGTATTGAAAAAATTGCTTTAAAAACTTGGTTTGTATTTCTTGCCATGTGCCTATAGATCTAGGTCTTAATGAATTAAGCCATATTTTTATTTTATCTTTTAAAAAAAAAGGAAACAATTTTAGTTTAATTACCTCTTCACTACATGTTTGATTCATAAATGTGGCACATACTTTTTCAAATTCTTTCAAGTGCAAATAAGAACTCTCAGACTTTAAACCATGGAAATTATAAAGTAAAGAGATCATACCTGGTTTAAATCTGAAGTTATTTGCATTAAGTGAAAAAATAAAGTATGAAAGAGATGAATTTCGAGGAGGTTGCAAATATTCACGCATGGTTCGAACATGATGATTCTCATTTTCTCCATGTATACTTTTATTTTCAGCCATAGTGTTAGTTGTGTGTGAGTTTGAAGATGAATCAAACAAATTTTCAAAAGAGGTTTCAGAATTACCTTTCACCAATCGATGAGAATAAGGATCACGATATCATCTAAGCATGAATAAAATAAAAAAATAATAATAATAATAATATAACACAATAAAGTAAGATACAATAAAATAAAATGTTAGCACAATAAAACAAATAAAAAAGAAAAGAGGTGATATAACCTTCCTCTTAATAAAATTATTGTAAATGAAAATAACAACACAATACTTAATAGAAAAAATAAAGAAAGGTGGCAAAACCTACCATGAACAAAATAAACAATAAAAATTAGGTAGTGTGTATAGAATCAACCATAATGTAAATGTAAATGGGCGGCTGAGTCTGCCAATAAAAATAAATAACAACAAGTAAATAAAAAAAAATATTAAAATTAGAGTTAGAGTTAAAGTTAGTAAAAGAAAATTAAACAAGAACTAGTAAATTTTATACAAATCGTATTCTCCGGCAACGACGCCAGAAATTTGCTACAACTTAAAGGTTGTAACTCCCAAGTATATGTTGTCTCAAGTAATAAAGTTCGAAAGTTTGAGTGTCGGTCCACAGAGAATACGTTATATAAGGTCCACAAATCCAATGTCCAAATATGATGAAAATAGAATGAATTTGTTACTTGTTGAATGTAAATTTAATATGATTAATTATTAGAGCATTAGGAATTCATTTTGTTGATAATTATAAAAATCATTCTTTACTCATATTTTTTAACTCAATTAAGAATTACTTAATAGATAATCTTAATCGAAAGATAAATATATTGAAATACATCACAATAGCTCTTTTAAGAAATGGTAATAAAATGAAAGATTAATCATTCATTTACTTGTAAAAAATATAACATATCTTGTTCTTAGTTTGTAGAAAATCTGCAAGCATTCAGTATACTTTTTGTTAACAATGAATTAAGCCTCCTAACAAATCAAAACACTTTTAAGAAATATAATTCAATCAATTGAAAAGATTTTGTATTGAGCACAACTTAGAATGATAAAAGAACAATGCTATAAAATTAACAAAACTACACCCTTAACCCTAATTTCTAATTTAGAAAAATATTATTTAATTGAAGTTCAAATTACAAAAAGAAAATATAAATGATAAAAAAATGATCCCCCTCCTCACTTCCACATCTTCCTTTATATAGGTAAAACAAAAGACATTTCACATGTATGAACATAATTTGTCAATTTCCAATTAATCACGCTCTATCAACTTCTAATATATTTTTGACCACAAAAACCACCGAATTTTATAAAATAGCCTTCTTCAAAGTTGTAGGTGGATGACTCATCTTTCTAATGGTACATATCTCACCCTTATTGCTGTTTTACAACGTGAGTTGTATTAAAAATAGGCAGAGATATTCAAGTCGTATTGCTCCACCACCCTTCTAGAATAATAGCTCTTTTTGGTAGCCGACCAGTTGAAATTTGAGAAAGTGCAAAATATAAATAATTTAGATCCGTTTCTCAGCTCTCTAGATCACACAACTATATAATTTTTCGTTACATATTTAAAGGGATACGGCTCAAATATGGAAGCATATTGGGCTAGTTCAAAGATGCGCTTTAGTTCTGTTGAAACCCAATTTTGTCTCATTAATTGCTTGAACTAGTCCAACCTTTAGCTTACAAAATTGTGAAATGATGAGTTTATGTTTGTCCAGCCCAAGAATCGTATCAATTGATGATTTGGATTGAAAGATATGCTCATTATACGAAACCTATGCAAAACTGACTATTTAGTCCAATTCATGTTTTATAATTCAATATAAAAGAATATGCTTCATTATTGGGGAACAGAAGGACATTATTAAGTGTAAATCATAATATTTCTCTTGATAAACCTACACTTTTAAACATTCATCAGCAGTGGAAGGCTAAGAGTAGAAAGTCTGCAAGCTACTTAAGTCTATTTATGAACTCAAGCATGCTTCAAGATCTTGGAACTTAAGATTTGATAGAACAATCAAATTTTATGGTTTTCAGTAGAATATTGATGAGCCTCGTGTATACAAGTACATAAAAGAAAAAAAGGTCTTTTTGGCACTTCACATAGATGATATTCTACTAATTAGGAATGATGTGGATACATTATCTAACATAAAAAATGGCCAGCCAAGTAATTTTAAATGAAAGATTTGGGATAAGCGAGTTATATCCTTAGGATATAGATTATTCGAGATCGCAAGAACAAACTCTTGGCATTTTCTCAAGCATTGTACATTCATAAGGTATTATACGACTTTCGATGCAAAATTCTAAAGAGGGTTATTTACTGACTTGACATGAAGTTGTCCTTTTCAAAGAGCAATGTCCTAAGACACTTTAGGAGGAAAAGGACATAAGAAATGTTCCTTATGCATCAGCAATAGGCAGCCTTATGTATGCCATGTTATGTATGAAGCCTAACATTTGCTATATAATGGGAATAGTTAGTCGTTTCCAATCCAACCCAAGATTGGCTCATTGGATTGCATTAAAGCATATTCTTAAGTATCTTAGAAGAATGAAAAACTATATGCTTGTTTATTTAGATGGAGAGCTGAACCCTACTAGTTACACTGACTCTGATTTTTAATCAGGTAAAGACACTCAAAAGTCAACGCTTAAGTCAGTGTTCACTCTTGGTGATGGAGTTGTAGTCTACAGAAGTGTAAAACAATTCTGCATTAAATATATAACAGCTCGTGAAGCAGCTAAAGAAGCAGTATGACTCAAGAAGTTTTTTACTGGTTTTGAAATAATATCAGATATGGACCTATATTGTGACAACAATGAGATAGTAGCGAAGTTACAAGAACCGAGAAGTCATAAGAAAGGGAAGCATATAGAGAGAAAGTATCACCTAATTAAAAAGATCTTGCATCGAAATAATGTGATAGTTATAAAGACAGCATTCGAACATAACCTTCCAGACCCATTTACCAAGATATTATCAGCCAGAACATTTGAGGGTTACTTCGAGAGGATGGGATTGAGAGGCATGTCTCACTCGCTTTAGGAAAAGTGGGAGATTGTTAAGTATAATGCTTTAAAAGCATGTAATTTGTATACTTTTTGGAATAAATAAAATTGATATTTTTTATGCTTAATTATTTTCATATTTAATGTTAATTAATATCAGAACAATCCTAATTATTTATTTAACCATAATCTTATAATATGTAAGTGTTATATATAAAAGAGGATTAAGATTATAGATAATAAACTAAAATAGTCCATAATAAATTAATTAAAATTGGGTTCTTTAATTAAATATTACTAATATGATCCACTAATATTAAGAATGTGATAGTTTTATCCAATCTATCAATGTGGTGACATTATGGTAGAGGTGCTTTATATAATATGATTATATAAGACTGAACCAAACATAATTTGAATTCTCATACAAATTCTATTACTAACTGAGAATTCAAATAATGTCAATATATGATCATATATAGATCAATTTTAATCCTGAGTGGTTATAAACTCGTGTTTATGTTATTGAGTCATTCAAGTTATTTGTTAAGATATGTTCTAAGAACAAGCTCAATGCTTGTATCTTAGAAATTTAATAGGATAAATATGAAATCCATTCATTTTTTTTTAAAAGTCAAAAAGGTTCCCTCAAATGTTAATTCATAAATTGAACATTTGAGTGCTCAATTTATAATTAATTTAAAAATTATCTGTTCAGAGGAGAATTAATAGAACTTAAGGATAAAGATATAATTAAAGCAGTAAAACGAAAAATTGGCCTATCTCTAATTATGGACCATTTATATCAATAGATTGCTCAAAGTTTTTTTAATAAAATATATCTAATTTCAAGAGTTTAATTTCATATTTTTAGTGGAATAATACTATAATTAATAAATTACATTAATTAATTAAAGAGTTTAATTAATTGTCAAATTTTATTGGAGCTTAAAATTGGAGGTCCATAGGTCCCCAATACTAGGTCTTAAATCAGTGCAGTAAATTATACAAAGGATAAAATTATTATGCTAAATATTTATATGTCCAAAAAATAGTTTTTTGGAGTAGTACTTATTTGAATTTGGATTTAATTAATTAATTAAGAATTAATTCATTAGTAAGATATTTTAAGTAAAATATCTTTCATTAAAATCCAAATAATTTAATTTGAGAAATTAAATGGATAAATTCTCAAAAAGATATTTATCTTCTTTATTGTTTCTTTTAAATATTAATTTAATTAGAATTTCACTTCTATTACAAGTTTTTTATAAATTTAATTAATTAATAAATGTTATTAATTAATTAATTTTATTTTAATTGAAATTGTTTTAATTAAAATGTTACTTCTATTAGGAGTTGTCTTACACATTTAATTAATTAATAAATGTTATTAATTAATTAATTTAATTCTAGTTTAACTAAAGTTGTTTTAGCTAAAATGTATGTGATATAAAAGAAACAAAAAGGGTGTAAACCCTAAAACAAGGGATAGAAAAAGATTTCTTTTGATGTATACTATAGAGAAAAATTAATTTTCTTTAAACATCATTGTATTATAAAAAGAAAGCCACTCTTTTTTTTACTGTAACTACTAAATGATTGATTTGAAAATCATTAGTAAAGGAAAATCTAGCAAAAGTAATTAAAAAGCATCAAGAGGTATTTTCTTTTCCTTCTTCTATTTTATATTAAAACTGTATACTCGCATAAATTTTCTAACTCTTTTGGCATATTTTTAACTACTTATTTAATAAATTTGCTAATATTATGATTAGCGAAATATTAACAAAAATGTATGTTTTTCAAACTATAATATAAAACATCATAAGCCTTCCAACTATCCATTCCATCCCTACGTAGATTAAAAGATTTCCATCCATCAACTATAACTACAAAAGACCTTCCTAACTTATAAGCTAAACAAATGCACTAAACAGTTAATAGTTGATTTTTTTCCCGCTAAATTTGAGTTTATTGCATTATTTTATTATATAATAGAGGACTAGGAGTTTGAAGAAAGGAGGAAGAGGGAGAATGAAGGCTTTGTGGTGTTGGCAACGAATTAGGAATTTACAGAGGGGAAAAGAAGGGATTTAAAGAAGAGGGAGAGAAGGAGCAAGGTGGCAATGGATTTGTAGAAAGGGAAAGAGAGGGAGAAGGGTGGAGAATTTGAGGGGTGAGAGAGAGAAGGACACAATGGAATAAAGTTATGTTTGGTACACTTGAAATTAAGTATGGATAAATATTAAATAAATTTAGATTAAATACAAGAAAAGATCAGAAAATGCTCAATATCATGTGATTGAATAGTTGATCCAGCTCCTTATTGTTCGAAGATAATGGATGTAATTCGAAAAATGAATCATAAGTGGTTGTTAATGGAGTTGAAGTAACCAAATTTTAAGGAGTCGGCATCAATTTATGCCTAATTGCTCAACTCCTCCTCCGACTGCTAGTTTTCAAAATAAGTAATTGCCCTTCCCCGACCCTTACTACCCAACCTAAAAGTAGATAACTAATGCATTCCACTTATATACAACAAAATCATTGAATTCGGCTCAATCAAATTTTTTATTAATTAAATTCAAACTAAATTTTTTGTTAACTAAATTAAAACTTAACTTTTCCTTTATTAAATTTCTATTTCTTTTTACAAATTAAAACTTTCATTTATAAATTTCTAAATTTTTTTAAAACTTTTTCAGAAAAGGGAAAAAATTAACGGTAATCTCTCCACCACTAACACATATATAAATTGAAATGCCAATGCAAAGGAAAGTAAGTTGCTTCTCTCCTAAATAAACCTATACTAAGTTCTACATTTTCTTAATTTTTTTCCTTAAGTCTTTGGCCTAATTTGATTGTTGGAGGATATTTATCGATAAAACTATCGATCCCGTGCCAATAGGCCGAGGAAGGAAAGTTCACTCTGATTATCATGCCAGTCATAGATACCGAGTCAATGCCCATTGGCCATCATACCATGGACGTGTTTTTCACTTAATTAATAAGTCATGTTTTTTTTATTGTTATTTATTGGCATGGCAGATACTTTCACAAGACACTATAAGTACTTTTAAAACCAAACAATGACACCGAGAACACCTTCTTGTAATCATGTCTTCTCTTACAAATGGAATCCATTGTTTCCTTGGCCAATCTGTTGTCTAAGGGGCTTAATGTTCCTTTCTCGCATATCGGATACAATCACCCAGTCATCTTCATTACCAACGAGGTAGATAGGCCTAGCATAGGCATTCACTAGCACAACGAAGATGTAGAAAGGAGAACAAAGAGAGTTAATTGTAAATCGCATATATCTATATGCAGCAAAAGCATAAGCTTATGGCAATTGTGAAAGTCCAAATAGTTGGCAAGTGCAATTTTTCTCCTGTAGTTCAACAATATCAACACTTCCCTAGCTATTCACTTGGAACTCAAAACGCATTATCGGTTCGATAGTCATGGTACGCAATAATTCTATTTGCTCATCAACTTTTCCCTGGGCCCACGTAGTCAAGTAACCATCTTATGCAAAAGCTAACTCTCAACACTCATAAAACCATCTTTACATAATAGACTTAACAGAGTCGACCAATGGTATAATAAGGAGAGATCATGCATGTCTAAGTAATGAATTCATACTTTTAGCGATGTTCATGATCAACATGTCATATCGATGTGATGGAAAATGTGATCTTGCATGTCTATTAAGGCTTACTTTACCTTTTAAGTAGGCTGCAAACATCTGATGCATTGTCTTCATACTATCCATGAATTCAGAAAACTCATTAAGACGATAGTCATTAGCAGCCCACCAGTACGCTGCCATAAAGGTCAAAATTCTTTGTGAAACATCTTGTATTTTGCCTTAACATTCCCGAAGATATAGTAAGCACAAAACCAATGCACTGTATGCAAAAACACTGTGTTAATTCTTTTTTGAATGGAACTGTATCGATTTGAGATGAAAGCCAGATCCTCCATTGGATCAATTGCATCTTGAAGCTTCAAAAATAACAATTCCCACAAGACATCGTTCTTTGAATCAATGACACTGAAGGTAATGGTATATATTCCATTATTTCCATTAACAACGACTACCACAAATAATGTCCCCCGATATTTACCTTTTAGAAATGTACCGTTAATGGCAATAACAAGTCGAATAATGTTAAGAAATTCTCGTATACATGGACCCAGTGCCATGAAGAAGCATAAGAAGTGATCATTGTTGTCTATTTTTATCACAGTGACTGCACTCGAATTTTTTTCCTCTATGTTAATATAATAGAAGTCCCTTGTACAATTTAGTCGAATCTCCACATAGAAGCTTCATTGCTTTTTTCTTGCTCCGCCAAGTCTTAGTATAAAAGATGAACCCTGTAATTACTCTGAATACCATTCCAGATATTTCTCAATGTATATATTTGAATAGCATCTTTGAACTTATTTGATTAGTTGAGTAGTTGTTTGTTGGTGTCCATTCTATAACTACTCATTCTAATAAGTGTAATCGTGTCCATGTGGGTAACTCGAAAATAGGCATCGTCATGATTCTTAATCACCTAAATTCACCATTTATAGCCTTCAATAATGCATTTTGCCTTAAATCATTGCATGGTATACTTGGAGACTTGAACTAAAAGTAGTTCTTTAATGCCATTAAGCCAGTTTGTCTTGCAGTTCATGCTTCATTTTGAAAATGCACCTCATGTGCACGATAGGCTGGTCATAGTTATTCGATGAAGCATTGCTTAGCCTCATTATAGATGGTGGAATTGGAGGCAAAAATTGAATGTATCGATTTGATAATGAAGCTGTCATTAAGCTATTTTTAACATTAGCACTTGGATGAACATCTTATGTTGCCTTGGTTTCTTTATCATCAGCAACCTTTCTAAATTTATTCTGAAGGGAAAAAATCTATGCAGTCAAAGTCTTATTGACTAGCATAATACTCAGATGGTTATACATCATTGTAGCAAACCAGAGAAAAACCTCCTTCAAGTGTGGTTCCGTCGCCCCTTGGGCAAAGTCAACATGATGAGCAATAGGTGGATTGATATTTTGCCCCAATGGTTGGTCTTTAATATGCATCGGTAGAGAGAAATTGTCTGAAGCCCCTACACCAATGTAGTGGAATTAGCTAATGTGCTAGAATTGTGTTGGTATTTTAGGAATCGAATCACTCGGATGATTGCTTCCCTTATAAGACCTAAACAGGGGTACAATATTTCTATCGACAGTAAAATGCTCAATACCTCGTGGCCTTGTATGTTCAACTCCGTATACTCATTCTATGGTCAAGTACAGTGAACAATGTCCCTATTAATATATATATATATATATATTGCCATCCTCCACCAATGTCTGGACAAAATTTGTGAGCAATATGTCATGATCCACACATAGTGGCATACTCCCTCCACCAATATATACATTGCCATCCTCCCAACCGAGTAGCTATAGTTAACATCTCAGCCATAATTGTACCAGTGTAAGAAACTTATCTGCCTTTGACTTTTATGGAACTCGAAACTTAGTTTTGAGCAAGCAAGATTTTCACCTGCTTGAAACTAAGTTTCGAGCAGGCAAGATTTTAACATGGCTTGACACTAACTTTCGAGCAAGCATGAAAAATTTGCCTTGCTCTAACTTTCGAGCAAGGTAAAATCTAGCTTGATCAAAATTTAGTTTTGAGCAAGGAAAAAATCTAGTTTGCTCAAAACTAAGTTCCAAGTTCGATGAAAGTTAAACTAGATCGTCTTCAACCTCTGTAATTCACCATTTTCCTCATACTAAATATACTATAGCATGAAAAACACAGCATATTTACCAAGTTCAAGTGTTACATTGTCAATTTAAGCATAAAATAAAACATTTCCTACAAACTAACTTTTTTTCCATTGTTAAATTGAAAACACAACAAAAAATACTCACCTTTGTAATTAATCTTGCATTTGAGTGAATAGTATTTTCAATAATTTGTAAGAATCTATTATAATGCGAAGATGATTGGAGGTTCAAGTGTTGAAGCTTTCAGAAAAATTGTCAAGAATAAGAGAAAAAAACAGAAAAGAAAAATTAGAGAGAGAGAGTTTGATAAGTAAGTATTTTAGTCACAGGGCAATTTAGTTCAAAAATGGTTAGAGTGGTCATTTTTTAATGAAACTTTATTAGGTGGTTAAAATTGAATTCTGCTTATGAATAGTGGTCAAAATTAGTTAAATCCCTAAGTTTTATATGCTTGATTTTACATATTATCACTTATAAACGTTAATCTTTGATTTTAGGGTTAAAGTGATTGAGTTGTTTTGTTGGGAACATTAAGAGATAATTATACTAGGCTTTCTAAAACGAATCACAATAAACATATGTATTTGTGTATTTGATTATGTTTGCAAATGTTTTGAAATTTTGTACTAATACTAAATCTTTAGTTTAACTAAGATTATATATGCATAAGTCATTGAGCATTAACATTAGCAAGAAAATATGGATTACGCTTTCAGAAATGATAAAGTGATTTTGTAAGAAAAGTGTTTATGGAGTTAAGATTTTGTGCTTTTAAGGGTATCATTATTTATTACTTTCTTAGTAGGCAATTATAAGTATATGTTAAGATTTCTTATTAGCAAGAAAATAGATAAGTGTGGTCATTCCTTCAAGTTTGGTATATATAATATATGATATTTGTTTTGTATGATACGTGAGACACCTTCGACTCCCCTTAAGACTTATAGTCTTTGCATTTGTATATCATTGTATTTGTGTTTGTGCATGTGAGAGGACTAGTCAATGATCCAGGCAAAGTTCTAGCTTTTATCGTTAGGCATAAGTGTTCCTTATGCGTGAATTTTGTGCCCCACTTACACTTATCTATTATATAAAAAGTCATCAACAAGTGACTTATGCTCAATATGTGATAAATGATATGTGAAGTCCTACTCAGTCATAATTGAATGAAGATATTCCTAACAAAATGTTAATGAAAATTTAAAAGTGAATTTACGATATGTAAAATTTTAAAAGTGCCTTTATGATACATACCATATTAAAAGTGATTTTGTAATATGCATTCTTTGAGGACAAATATGGTTTTTACCATATTGCATGTCATCTTTATGCATTATATAGTATAAATGTATTTTGTATATTATAAACTAGTATACTTGCTAAATTAATACTTATTATAATTTATTGTGATTTCTAGATAAGCGATGGCGTGCAAGTAGCAAATTTGACGAAGTTTCTATTGTCTCTTGGTTCCATAGGTTTAGGATGTTGACTTTGTATTTCACTTATTAATTTAGTTAATTTCTTGTTTTGACACTAGATATTAAAGACTGATTATTTCGTTCATGAAATTTTAATTGGTGATAAATTTTCTTAGTCAAATGTATTATTTGTTATGTTTAATCATTCTTTGACCCTCTTGGGTTGGCGTGCGACACCACTAACCTTAAGATATATACATTGATTAACAACATTCTTTATAAAACCAAATGAGATAATAAAGTTGTGAAATTTTATATATCATTGACAAGTTGCCTATTTTAGTCCATATATAGAAATTTTTTATCTTGCAAACTAAATGATTCTCATTTTTTTAAAGAAAATCTTTCGGGTTGTGTCATGTATACTTCTTCCTCTAAATCTAAATTCAAGAATGTTGTTTTAACATCCATTTGATGTACCTTTAAATCAAAATGTGGCACAAAATCTATAATAATTCTAACAAGTCCCTTTTGGAGATAGTAGGAAAATTTTGAGTAAAATCCTTGGCTACAATTTTGGTTTTATATCTTCTTACATAATCATGAAAGTTTCTTTTAATTTTATAAATCCATTTGCAGCCTATGGCTATAGCTCCTTTTGGCAAATGAACAAGCCCATACTTTAGCTAAAGATTCCATCTCTTCCTTTGTGGCATCATTCCATAATATTGAATTTTCTCAATTTATAGCTTGATAAAATGTATTAGGATCATTTTTAGTTCTAACATCAAAATTTGTTTCTTATAGATAAACAAGAAAATCGTAAGAACTTGGCTTCTTTAATCTTAAACATCTCCTTATACCTATTGTTTCTTCAACCTGTAAAGCTTCGATAGTAGATGCTCTTTTAGCTTGTCTCTCTTTTTTTTTTTTTAATTTCAATTGGTTGCTCTTGGACTATTTGTTCTTTAAATATAGTTAATTGATTTTTGTGCTTCCTCAAATTTTATCATTCTAGAAAAAGCACTCACACTAGATTTTAAATCTTCAAGAAATTTAGCATTTGTAGCATCAACTATTCTATTAGTGTACGAAGGGCAATAAAATTGATCAAATCAATTGTGTAGCCAATGAAAAAATTATTAGTCATCTGGTGTCTTATTTCTACATATGAAGATTATAAATTCTAGAGGAAGCACTCTCACTAGATTCTAAATTGAAATATTCATTGGTATGTGAATTTTTAATTTTAATTAATTATTAAATCAATTATTCACAATTAATCTAATCAACACAACACAAACAAAATAAACAAAACACATGATTTTAACATTGTTCGGATTTTCTAATCTTACATCCACAAGGTCACGGCCAGAGAAAAATAATCTACTAAAAAATAAGATGATACAAACACTAATAAACTTATACAAACCAAAGATTTAAATCCTGAAGTTCAAGTTCCTCTCCTTAGGAACACAACCAAATTTTCTTTCACAACATTTAATAGATTTAAATCCTTAAATTTATCATAATAGGGATTACAGACAAATAATCTCTACTAAGTTATTCTTAATTAAAGCATAGGAAAAATTGAGCAACTTAGAAAATAAGAGACAACACACTTGCAAGAAGCTCTCTTTGGACAAGTTTTTCACATATGAAGGCTTAATAAATTCTGAAAAATATTACTTATTTAAAATGAAAACATAAACCCTAGTCTAAAGAAGATTTTTATTTCCTTATTCTTAAAGAAAATAAATCTCCTACATTAGGAAGAATTCTTACCTTCATAAACTTCTTGTTTCCACAAGTTTCCTTTTTTTGAGTTGTAGATTACAAATTTATATTTCTAGGTGAACTTTGAAGTCAACTAATCTTATAATAACTAGAAAACTAAACACATATATGGAGTAAGAATTGTGCAGATTTTTTCTATCCTAATTTTTGTTGTAACAGAATTTTTGTCTCAGAAAAAGGCCTAGAATTTCAGAATTAAAAATTCTGAAATTTTATTTAATTGTCATATAAGGCAACAAAAGTTCTAACATAAATCTTCAAGAAATTTAGCATTTGTAGCCTTAACTGTCCTAGTAGTGTACGAAGGACAATAAAACTAAAATCAATTCTAGCCTCAACTATTGTAAAAGTGTACAGAGGGAAACGAATTTGAAATCATTTTTAAATCAATTGTGTGACCAATAAAAACATTATTAATCATTCGGGGGTTTATTTCTTTATATTTATAATTCTCACTTCCGTATGACAATTGTATATTTGTGAATGATTTAAACATAGTTTCCATCCATTCTATGATTCAAATATTGTTTTTGAAAAATTTTGGATAGAACTTTGTTTATAATCTATATTGTTCTTTTCAAGGCTTCACTCTAAAAGGATAATAGAAGTCTATAATTACTAATCATACGTCTTAACATGCCTATCAATGCTCAATTTCTTCTTTTAGCCATGCCATTTCGTTGTGGTGTTTGACATTATATATTGAATAATATTACCTTCTTGCTTAAGAAATTTTGCAAATGAACTTGGCATTTCTTCCTATTTTGCGTATCTTCCACAATATTCATCAACTTTCTCTAATCTTACAATCTTTATTTTCTTTACCTTTTGTTTCTCTGCCTTTGTACTATAGACTTTGAGAGCATTTAATACTTCTAATTTATCAAACAAAAGATAGAGATATATAAATCTAGTATGATCATCAATAAATAAGATAAGAATATCTCTAACCATTGAAATAAGGAGTAGAAAATGTCCGCATATTGTAGTGTATACGATGTCAAGAATTTCACAACTCCTTTTGGCACCTTTAGGTTCTTGTTGGTTTGTTATCTTTTAATAAAATTCACAAAGTTTCAAAGTTAATATAGTCAAGAGTTTTAACTCTATTGCTTATTAACTTTTTAATTCTTTATACAGAGATATATTTCAAACTTCTATGCTATAATAAAGAAGAATTCTCATTTATGATACTTCATTAATCCCATAATCACTATGCAATTTAATGTATTGCCATATTTTTATTCTCATTTATTTATTTACAAATTATTGCAGGAGAAAATTTACTCAATCCACGTGTCAGATTCAAATTGGTTGATCGTTTGAATAAGCCTTAAATTGCTTTGGTGGGCTTTGATACCGTTGGGCCTCTGAATTTGAGTTAAGCTTCACCCCTTTTTAGTTGCAAGGATTAAGGCCCATTATGTCCCCTAGATTGTACTGAATAGTATCCCAAGAGTAGTGATGTTGCAACCTTATGAGATTGATTTTAATTTTACTAAAAGGATTCACTACTATTGTTACTATTCTTATAATACTTAACAAAATATAAAACTCAAATTGTGAGTCCACGATGTGTGCGAGAGCAAGACAGTCCTAATATCAATGTAAAGGAACACAATAATTTAAGGGTAGGTCACAACTAATGCAAGATCATATTAATATCGAATAAACTCACTTGTAGCAATATTTGATACCATTGTTTGTGACTTGAAAAACCCTAAAGTTGCAAGAAAAGGTGTTTTTGAAACCTGAGGGAAATCATGTTGACAACTAATGATGCATGACATATTTAGAAAAACTAGGATGATGCCTCAAGTTACTTTCACGGCAAAAGATAATCGGAAAGAAGGATTGCTAGGAATTTTTTTGGTCTTGATGCAAAAAAGGAGGCAGACAATGCTTTCAAGATCGTGGTCTACAACACTAGGATGATGGTTTTTAAAACCCTACTCTTAATGTGGAATAATGATCGCCTGTATAATCTGTGATGTACAAATATAATAGAACGTATAGCTTATGTAATCCTAGTTAACTAACTTATGTAATCCTAATTTAATGCAAGTTATCTTTCTTAGATAACTCTTTGTATAAGAGTTAAATTAATGTAATTTTAATCTCAATTAAAAGAAATGTCCAAAAACTTATATTTGTAATAAAATAATTATTTTAATTAATCCTAATTTAATTAAAATAAGATTTTATGCCTAAAATTGGACTCCAAAGTTTTTAGCTTTTGTATTTCTTATACATTAGTTTAATCACATAAGGAATTCTTTAAGCCTAAATTCTCTCCAAATAGGTTAGACTAAGGTTATTATGTTAATTTGGGTCAGACTTAATCATACTTAAAGGTGGCAATTTAGGACACGACATGATTATTCAACAAGAATTTGGTGCCATTAAATGAATTTGGGTTTAAAAATCTTGACACGAATAATCATTTAGTATTCATGTCAATATGATTATTATTCGTTTGTATTCATATTTGACTTGTAAGACATAATTATTCATTTAAGACACGATTAATTAAATGAATGACGTGCCTTAAACAAATAAATGAATAATCGTATTCTAAATGAATAATCGTACCCTATACGAATATATTTTAATAAATTTTAGAAAAATATGTAATATAAATTTATTTATTACAAACAACTCCTAACATAAGATCTAATTATTAAATATATATTATATTTGATAAAATACACCATTTTAATATTTTAAGGACCTCAATGATAATTATTAAGTTGAACGAATTGTATTCATGTCTTAAATAAAATAGTGGCTAAACGAGTAATCATGTTTCATATAAATAATCATGTTCAAATGAATCATATCTAAATAAACAGATCATATTCAAATTTAAAGAATTGATATAAATAATAAACGAATCATATTCATGTCAAACGAATATTAGAAGAATATTATTATTGTCTATTCAAATTCGATTCATTTATTTAAATTGTCACCTCTAATCATACTCCTTTCCACACCACATATCACAGTTTGAACCTCCAATGAGTAGTTTGGATCCACTTGTACATTTTTATATATTATTTGGATAAAATGATATGGTTTTTAAGCTTGTGCTCGAGCCCAAAATCAGTTTTTAGTTATCGACATATATTCATTTATTTATTTATTAAATTACGCCGTATCACGTCAATTGTTATATAATAATACACTAAAGATTAAGTGGACAATTAACTAATGCCACGAATAGAATAATGTACGGTTGGCTATAATCTTTATAATTAAGTGTGCGTTAACAAATCTCAATCAAAGATGTTATTTTCTTGCCACTAATGAATCATAGTGCAATATGCAATAATTGCGGATTTGCCGATAAGATTGCAAGTGCAAAGATAATCCAAAAGATTTGTTAGTCGTCCTTGTTTCTTTTGTTTTAATTGATTATAATAGTTGATTAATTTGAATATATATTATCAAATTAGGTTGAGCTAATTTGTTATTTGTTTTCTTGAAATAAATAATATAGTCTCATTTCAATGCATACAGAATTATCAACTTAAAAATTTTAACAGAAATTTCCAATCATTCAATTAATTTAGTTCCAATTATTCTCTTTTTTATTTTTATTTTATAGTTGATTCTTTCCTTCCTTTTAATGTTATGAAATAGTGTATAATATTTTTGGTAATGATATTTTTGTCCTCAAATTTTATAAAAAGAATAAATAAATATGTACTTTGATAATTTTAGTAAGTTTTTTATTTTAGTTATTTTTTAATTTTATATAATTTTTATTAAATATAAAATTATCAAAATTAAATAAATTATCATTTAATTTATTATTTTAATAAAATTTAGAGATAAAAATATTATTAGACTTTTTCTATATAGAAAAAGCACAATTTTTTTTTTTTCTATTTTTCATGGTGGAGCATAGTTGCAATTAAAGTGCATCATAGTACAAATTAAGTGCAATGAATCTATAATGCAAGACCAACATTAAGGTACAACAGAAACAAACTTATTATATGTAGGGCATAAAAAAAATAAAATGTTTCACTCTTTTGTTATGGGTTTGATCAAAATTATAAACCTAAGTCTACATTCAAATCAAATTTTAAAAAATATATAATATTTTGTTGTCTTAGATATTTTTAAGTTGAATTATTTTCAATATCTAATATAATTAAAGAGATCTAATTTAATTAGAAAAGGTAAATGTGAGAAGACATACTTATCATAAGTTTAAAAGAGTTAGAAGTATTAAATTAATGACACTCATTGAAACAAGTCGACCTATAATGAAAACAACATTGATCATAAATTTTGATTATATCTAATATAAGAAAAAATTGACTTCCACAAACTATTTGAGAGGATTTGAACCCCTTATACTTTAAATGAAGGGTAAAATTTTGTAATATAGAAAATATATCTTAAATTTTAAAAATCAATAACTTGAGTTTGAAACAATTTATAAAACAAATATGCTTGTGACCTTTTACAGTCCAAATAAAGTGAATTCGATTTTAATTTGTTTAATTAATTATTTCCTACTTCATTAGTGCAATGGTTTTTCATTAATTCTTAGAATAATAAGCCTATAGAAAAATATTTATGTACATCTTTCAAATAAAATATTTTGTAAAAAGTTAAAATTTACAAATTAATCGAGTATTTTTTTAAGATTTGAATCTTAGCACCTGAATAAGTAAAATAGCAACCATCTAAATAAATGTCCGAAATTTAAATTTTCTAGTTAAAACAATAAATTTTGTTGTTGGGTATCAATATATTGCATAAATATAAATTATTTTTTTTCTCAATTATGACTTATAAAAGTAGAATCGCATGCAAAGATCTCTTGTGCTAATTTAATAAATTTATTAGTTAAATCGATCAATATCGGTTATCTATAAAGCCTAATTGATGCATTCATGTATCTCATCATCAAAAACGAACGGTAGTGATCAATCTAAAATGATGCATGATATCACAAAAGGTATTTGCAAAGATATTATTTAATAAAGTGGAAGAAGGGTCGAGATAATGCCCAGAAAATTAAAACAAGAAAGGCCCACAAAGCATTAAGCAAGCATAAAGTTGCAGAGCAAGAGGAAAATGACTACAATTTGCTTTTTCATAAAGCAAGTTTACATTTAAAATATGATTTGATCTTAAATTAGACATGTCTTATTTTCATATTTAATTCTCCCTTTAGATTAGTCCTTTGATTTTAATCAATTACATACGTATTCTATGATTTGAAAAATTGAAAATAATTTTTTATAAAATTAATTAATTCAATTGATATAAAGTTTTTTGAATAGTATAAAAAATATAAAATTGGATTTCTCCTCTCTATTGTATGGAGATCCAGTGGTTTGAATTGAGGTTAATTATCAATCAAGTACTTAATGTTTAGCTTAATATCAATCCATTATCAGATATTTTGAAAATTGTTATTTGACTTCCAAACTTTTGTAGTTTGCATCATCTAGGCATCAAATCATCAGCTCTGTTAAAAACTGTGAAGGATTAAAAAAGTGTCTTTTCGTCTTTAAACTGAATAAAAAATGAAATAAAGTATCTTTTACCTCTATTGAAAAATATCAAGTGTTGTATTACTAAAACAACCATCTCCACTATAATCTTATACTTATTTTTTTTTCAACATATATATTTGAGTATTGAAATATGAAATTTTACCACAGATTATCATGTAGTTGATTGCTAATTACTATGATTGATTAATTATATTTATTGTTGTTTATATATTGAACGTGCTGTGTTGGTCCTTTAAAGTATTATTAATAAAAGTATTGAATATGAGGCTTTTTATCAATGAAAAAGCCAATAAACACTCGCATGGACCCCACAATTTTGGTGGGATAGTTTATCTTGATCAACATGTCTAAGTAATTTGTTTTTCCCATTAAATGAATAATGACCTACAACAAGTAGGCCCCACCCTGGCTTTCATGATTACACTATTCTCATACATACATATCATGCCTCCAACATCACACATGCTCTGCCACCACACTGGATCATCAATTTTTTCATTCCTATTTATTATATTAAACAAATTTTAAAACATGTTATTATTTATTTTTATTTTAAAATTTTAAAATATATTTTTATTGTTATTATTATTATAAAATTTAAAATATATTATTATTATTTTGAGTTTCGTCCAAAATTGTGTCATTGTTTTTGTCAATTAAATAGTGAAATGAGATAATTAATTATTTTAAAAGATTAAAAATCACGTCACAATTTAAAATATGTTTAGCTTATAATAATTATTTAAAATATCTTATATTACCCTTAAAATTAATTGTCAATAACCGATTATATATCAAATTTTATTATTTATTTATCTTAAAAAATTAGTTTATTTATCATTTATAAATTATTGAATTTAAATACTTTTAATAATTAAATTGATATATTATATACGACATTTAATTATAATTTATTTATTATATATTAATTAAATATATTAAATTTAATACCTAAATTCAACGATTTACGTAAAAAAATTGTATAGAATTAAATGGTTTTTTATCCGTTTTCATTATATATAAAAGTTTTTTGTGCGAATTTTAGTATCTTTTAAAATGCATATATGAGAAAATATGCACATGCCTTTCATAATTTTCCGTTGATTTACATAAGTCTTTGCTAATTTTAAGTATAAAAATCATATTTTACATTAAATTTATACAAATTTATTTAAATCTGTATTTCAGAAAATACAGAGATTCACAAGAGAGTATATACAAAATATATATATATATGTATATATTAATAAAGTTTAAATTAGGAGAAAATTCGATTAGAAATGAAATTAAGATGATTAAACTTAATCACCACCGTCCATTTTTGTCCAATAAAATTCTATTGATGTGCATGTGATTCACTTTTAATATAAAAGTATCAAGGGAAACATAACAAGGCAGCAGCAGCAGAAGCAGCTATATATATAGAGAGAGAGTACTAAAAGGTAATCATATAGCATATATCAATGGAGAAGAGCAAGTCATTCCCGGAATACACGTCATCATTTTCCGGCGAATTTGGGTTGGAAGATCACCACCGATCGAACTCGTATATTTTCAATGGACCCAACAGCAAAGGAAATGGATTTTCAACATCAAATGATCCAGAGCTGAAGAGGAAGAAGAGAATTGCTTCTTATAATGTTTTCACCGTGGAAAATAAGCTTAAATCAAGTGTCAGAAACAGCTTCAAATGGTTCAAAAACAAGTTCACAGATGTTCGCTATGGGAGTATGTGAGTGAGTGATAATCTATCAGTGAAACCTTTGATAATTACTGTAAGAGAGTTTGGCTCTTATCTGATTTTCCTTTCTTTTAATCTCATCTCCAGGCTTTTATTGCCTTCTTTGTATGCAGAAGTTTATGTTATTGTTTTTGGTTGGAAAATCAGAGAGGGAAATTTTCTCTCATGAGAAAAGAAAGGAAAGTTTCTCATCCAAATTTTCTCTCATGGGAAAATCAGTTTATGTCAAAATTTTCTCTTGCATGGATAGTTATTGGGTTGTAATTTCTTTATGAAATCATAGCTGAGTTTTGATCCCTTACATGAGAATTGAACTCTAGGCTGTGTTTGATTATCTTGAGACTAATGTTATATTATTAATTTGAAGTCTATCAACTAAGAAGAATCAATTTATTCAATGAGCCAACTAACCAAAGAATCACAACCAAATTGTTAATTATTTTATATGATTTATGGGCAATTTTTTTTTCCTTTTGGTTAAATATTTCTTCAGTCAGATGAGTGTATTATTATATATTTATATATATGATAGAAACAAAAGAAACGGGACGTGTTTTGAGTATTTCATTCTCAGAAGATTCTCTCTCATCTTAATCCCTACAATGAAATGCTTTCTCCTCTTCGTTTTTGTTTTCGTTTTTCTTTTCCAATTTTCTCTCAAATAATGCTTTTCTTTCAAGATTAATGGGTGACACCTGCACTGGGCCCTGCGTTGGCTCTCCATGTTCTTATTTTGTCTTTCCGAGATGAGTAAAAGCACTTTTGCCTTCATGCAACTTTTGACTACCAAAATGTAAATTGAAGGATATGTTTATAATTATTATGTTTTACAGCAAACAATATTGACTAATCATACCCATCATTCATACTTTTGCTGTTCTCAAAGACGGCTTCGACTCTGAACTTTTACCTCAGGTTTGAACATCATCTCAAATGTTTGTCTGTATTATGTCCTCATGTCTATCATCAAAGCAAGCATTTCGCTTCACAATCATTACTTTATCAAACAGAACAGCAAAGAGTTTTCAATTTACAATTATCAAACCAATTAGTAAATCTATCACCCAGGCAAGTGAAACAAATTGGTAGCATATTGTAGCAGTGTACGTTTTTTTGCTCGTACACAGTGTAGAGAGGAAAAAAATCTAAACCAATTATAAAAGAAATAGAAGAAATAAAGAATCTCAGCAAGCATATGTTTGTGATCTCGCATGGTCTATGATCAAGCGTAAAGAGTTTCTAATTGCTTGTTCTGATTCAGTTTTCTGAATTCTCTTGTGGATGATAGACCTATTGATCCGGTTTAATCTGTACATATTACTGTTGTCTTCGTTGTAATTTGTCGGACGGGTTTTGGAGGTCGGTAATGGAGGCCGATTCTTGATGTTCTTGCTAGCATTAGGATGGCCTTGGGTTCGGGGGGACATCTTTTGACAAGAAGATGCAACTGGCGAGAGCGAGAATGGTGGGCTCTGTGACTGCTGGCTTTGCTTTGCACCAGATGAGGCACTGCTTGCAGTGCTAGGAGGCTCTTGCCCTTGAAAATTTAGCTCAAAAGGTTTCTCTGAATCCTGAAAAGATAAAATAGTTTATGTATAAAAAATGTACGCCTTTGTAATTTTGTAAAAGCAGAGCATGCAATTATCACAATGTCAACTTTGTAATGCAAGGATAATTACTAGTGTTAAGGCTCAAAAAGTCATTGCAATACCGCACTTTCCCGGCTTCATATTTTCAAAAAAAAAAAAAAAAAAAAAAAAAAAAGAGTCAACAGCAGGATACTTTTGAATTTGGTGTGCTGGAATGTGTTACAAGTTGAAATTGCAGTCATTAGAGAGTGCTTCAATTAATCATTGAGTCAAGACTGGATATTGGGGAAAAGGTATGTGCTGAAGCTGAATTTGCAAGTGTAATGCATAAAGTTTTACCTCTTTAGTAGACACCAATCCTTCTTTTGGTAGTTCAGAGGTTTGATCTGTACTCCTTCGCTCACGTACCATTTTAGACCGTTGCCTCATTTTAGATCTCCTAAACCTAAAAGATGAGAGAAGTAACAAAATGATGTCAAAATAGCTGATCTTAAAATAAAAAGCTGTGGCCATTAAGAAGTGATGTTACTGGACAGACTGGTGCTAATTTATGTGTATAACTGATACCACACAAAACCTATGTGTTCATTTCCTCCATATTTTCCATTTTCGTAATTATGCAAACAGAATCATCCTCATTTTCAAGTTACCTTCAATAGCACATATCAACTCACAAGAACTATATTGCCAGACTTGTAATGCGCTGAGCTTCCTCAACCCATGCTTATGGAACATTATGTCTGACTAAATTTATTCTCAATTAGCTAAACATGTCCCATAAAGCTATTATATGTGATATTCACCATTTCAATCTGATTCAATAATTCCCCAGGCATGAGAAATGAAAAAATTTACCTATCATAGCCAATGCTACCTCCACACTTTACCCTTCAATTGACTCTTAACATTCAACTCTTTTTGCCTTTAGGGAAAATTCAAACTCGTGTTAGTGCCATTGGATTCATTGATTATATGTATCTGACACCTAAGCATAACCAATCTTGATTTGGAAACAGGGTGCATACAAACAGGCATGCATATTATGAACAATGTGAAAGGATATTAACATAGCTCCCTCTTTTCTTCTTGAATATAAGATGGGAAACCAATTAAAATGATGCTTAATAGACTTACTTCCTTAGTTCGTTGGCCTCAATCAATTCATCTTCCTTGCTATAGATTACAGGCAGACCTGAAAGGTCGCAAGCCAGTGGACTTGTGAAAAAGAACTGCAAGCAGAAAGTACTTCTTAATACTAGTTTGAGGAACAGGTTTACGTGCAATCAATTTGTTGCAATATGATCTCCACAATACACTTCCGAATATGTCTAGAGAATAGCCAGTCTAGCAACAGAATTAAGAGAAACAAAGAATGACTTGGGTATAAACTTCCAATTTTTACTTACTTCATTTTGGAGGGCTGAAGCTGCAGAGCCGCGACACCCTGGATCTAAAGCAAGCAGAGTGCTCAAGAGACCCAAAGAAGATTCAGGAAACTCACCAACAGCCTCAAAAAGACAAGGTTTGTATGACTGCGGTGGTCGGAAAGTTGTAGACAGTCTCAGTTTTTTCCAATAATCCTCTGATGGTGTGCCACATAGCTTGAAAATCCTATGGAGTTGCTCAACCTGAATGCATTAAAACTTGGTAAAATAAAAAACCACCAACTGCTAATAGAAAACTTTACCAGATGCCAAGTCATTAAAAAGGAAAATCTAATTTAGTGACTAAATAATTTTGATCAAACAAACAAATTCACAGTTTTGCAATGGTCATCGATTGGCCAGTGTTACCTCTGTTCTACCAGGCATGATTGGCCTCCCCGCAAACATCTCAGCCAAGAGACATCCGGCACTCCATAAATCAATACCAACTCCATAATTTGTGGCACCTAAGAGTAGCTCAGGGGCTCTGTACCAAAGTGTCACAACTCTACTTGTGAGAGGACGCTTTTTGTTAGGAGAAAAATAATTTGCAAGCCCAAAATCTGCGATCTTTAGCATCCCACTTTTATCAATCAGCAGGTTTGATCCCTTAATGTCTCGATGTAAGATTCCCCTATCATGACAATGCTGTAAGCCCGAAAGTAGTTGATGCATATAACACTTTACCTGTATCAAAACCTCAGTTGAGGCACTAAACAAAGTAGAACCTCAAATTTCGGAAATTTATCAAAGACTAGAAAAAGCACATTCAGACCTGAGGTTCAGTAAGTCTCCCTTCAGGGCGGGAAATAATTCTGGCTAAATCTGACTGCATGAAATCAAAAACAAGATAAAGACTATATTGCATTCTTGATGTTGCCAATCCTTCAAGCTTTACAACATTAGGATGATCCAACTTCTGTAATATCATAATCTCCCTTGCCATAAATTTTACACTCTCAGGTTCTGACGTGTCAAATCGGACCTTCTTCAAGGCAACAATTTTTCCAGTGTCCCTGTCTCGAGCTTTATACACATTGCTATAGGTACCTTGGCCAACCTGTAACCAAACAGCTAATACAATTTTAGATAGCCAGTTTCTTTCTTCCAATGGCACTTCAGCCTAATTAATGAACTCAACTTAATGTAACTGGTTAGTCAAATTACCAACACAGCACACAGCATCAGAAAACTCATTTCCTTGCGGCTGACCAGAAAATTTTAGCTTATAATAGACATACATGATTTTTTTACTAGAAACCAATACTGAACAACAAGGTCGATATTTAATTCTTATAAATTTTCTATTAAATCATAAAAGTATGATACCCACCAATTAAACACACAACTAATTGAATAAAATTATCATTTACAGTCAATTAAAGCATAAAGAATACAATCAAGCGAAAAAGATTTACCTTATCAATTTTATCATAAGACTCAGCGCTCTTGGGAACCAAACCAGCCAAAACCTCTCGAGGAATATTATCAGTTAGCCACTTAGGCCACCCACCCACTAACTCACCATCAACACCACCGACTCGACCTCCATCTCTCTCTCTTTGGCCCTCGATCACCTTCTCTTCAGTCCCACTTCCATAAACAGCATTGTAATTCATTTGCAGTTCGGGTTTCTGAATCCGACCCGTTTCTCTCGCATCATATCTCTGACCCGTTGACCTTCTGTGACCCATCCCTGCCTTTCCCACATACCCATTTTCCATTTTCAACTTATCTAAGCCCCCAGAGGATGAGTTCGTTGGATTCTTGGCTTGTACACATCCCATGGTTTTCTGGTTATACTCAAAAGTTTGAACTTTTATTGGTTACTGATTGTATAAAAGAAGAAGAAAGAGAGAAGGAGGAAACACATTTGGTAGAATTTGAGAGAGAGAGAGGGAGAGGGAGAAATGGGAGAAGAAGGTGACGAGAGATGCCGTCTATGGCCGGCAATTTTGGATTTTTGCTGTGCAAAAAAGGTATCTTTTTCATTAATCCTTTTTTGATTCCTCCTCTTCGCTTTCTCCGCTAAAAGGGAGCAAAAGAGAGTGAAATGAAACAGACATTTATCTTCACATTTTGCACATTCTGTTTTTGATTTCGCTTCCACTGTTCTTGGCGGGAGGAAACAAGTATGAGACAAATGGGCCAATAGGGTTCAAGCAATTCATACCAATGCAGACTTCTGACTGTGGGAAGTCTCCGTTAAGTAGACAAACAACCCACTGAGACGTCGCCACGTCATATATCAACGTGGGGCCCATATGACGTCGGAAGCTCTGTCCCTGAGTAACTCCAGCCAATTGACACCTTTCTCTCAGAGGTTCTACTCTCGACTCTCAAGGTTTTCATGGCCGTTTCTTCAGGAAACCTTAATAAAATTGGACATAGGGAATTCATCTTTCAAGGGGAAGACAAAAGTTGTCACTGTCTTGCTTTCAGGTATGCCTCAAATCTCTTCTTCTCTTCTCTGTTTCAGTCTGAAATAACAATTTTTACTGGTCAGTGTAGAGAAAAATCCAATCTTTTGGCATGTTTGATAATCTTTAGCAGTCATTTTGTTCCTGATAGATTCTTTTGTGCTTTATTTTACCTCCCATTATTAGTTACATTTAATTGGGTCAACTTTGCTAGCTTAAGTTTTCCCTTTTAAATTTTGAAAATATCAAATTGTGCCACAAAGCTGTAAATCATGCTTTCACTTGTTCCTGTTATGTGTTTTGCTTTTCTTTTTATTATTTTTCTTCCATATTTGTACAAAGAACACTGCTATAGCCCAAATTTTCCCGATGATTGAGCTATGAGACAGATAAAATCTTTGTTTGCCACTTACAGAATGAACAGGTATAGCAGAATCATATTTGTTTCTGTGGGTCATGCTTGTCCTTGTTGACATTCTAACTGACATTTATTTTCATAATTCTTCAACATAGCAATAAGACAACATGAAAATTTTTTTTTCCTTTAGTATTTAAGCTTTTAAATGGGAAATCAGAATCAATTTGATATTATCAGTTAAATGTTTTCGCTGGTTGTTGTGATCCTGTGAAAATTCAGTGATGTAGGGCTAGCTTGAGTAATGTTGTGTGAAAATATGATTGTTTGGTAGTGAAAGGCAGTAGAGGTTACCAAAATGTACTGTGTGATTTCATCTGTTTATTTGGTTAATTGGAACAACAGGAAGAAAGAGCGTTCAAGAAGAGATAATGTACTGGCACAAAAGGAAAAATTCATTTCTTTAACAGCGTTTCATCTTCCCTTCCATCTTTATCCACATATAGACAGAATAATTCATTGTGAATTTGGATGATTTCTTAGATTTTGTCCATTTATAATTTATTTCCGACAAAAAAATGAAGTTAACACGCCCACATCTATGTGCTCGCACTCGCGTGCACACACACATATGTATACTTGCACCTTCCGTGGACACACGTGTATTACGTTGTTCATTTATGGCATTACTAGCAAACGTAAATGTAGTTTGTCATATTTCAATGTTTAAATTTTCTCGTAATATTTTTCAGTGATGCAGAATTCTGAGAGGATATATGTGTTAATTGGTATTAGGATAGTAATATGGCATTATTAGCGAAGATAAATGTCTTCGTCATATTTCAATGTTTAAATTTTCTTGTAATATTTTTCTGAGGCAGAATTTTGAGAGGATATATGTGTTAATTGGCATTAGGATCGTAAAAAGGGATGAGATATATTCTAGCCATACTGGGGCCGGGGTCAGTTAAAATACGGACATGTACTGAAATGATTATTACTCTATAAAATTGTTTCCTGTTGCAGTCAGCTTCATGAATTGAAAATGTGTCACTATCATCCATGGGAAGATGATTCACCTGAGAGTGAAAATAATTCACCAAGAACTGAAACTGTCCATGACCCTATAGCAGGGTGGGAGAACAGGTTGGATATGTTAGAGGCGCGTGTAGCAAGGATTGAAGATCAGGTTCGAGGACTGCAAGCCAGGATGCTGCTGCTTCAAAGGGCATTGCGTGTTTTATGCATGTTGCTTATCATCATCCTGGCCCATGCTTTACGCAGATGAATGTTGAGTTGATAAACTCAAACTGTTGTTGCCGAACTGCTCTTCCTTTTATAGAGATATAATAGGTGTCTTATGTTTTTCATTTAACTATAGTGTTTGTCATGGGTGGACTGAAAGATGATATTGAATCTATGATGCTCTCAAGCTGAGATTCACAGGAGTAAAGTTGAGAAAACTAATGAAAAGGAGAGGTTCAATGAATGCTGAAATATTGTCTATTCATTGTGTTATATAACTTTAAGGTGTCTCTCCATACTAATGATGATCACAACCATGTTTTGTCTGGCTTTATAGAGTGATAATCACTGGTTACTGTACTGGAATTTTCCCTTTTCTGTTTCCTTCCTTTCTCTTTCCTCTTCTCGTGCTAAAACTTCAGCATGCATATAAGCTATAGCTTTCAGAGGGTTCATGATGTGCCTTCACATCACTGTTTTTTTGCAACTGAAACCCTGGATTCCTAGTAGTTCTCTGCTTTTGCCATAGAAGCGAAACTATGATCAAAGCTTTGGATGGATGATCTGCCTTGGAATTGTACTTTGGTACAGAGCTCAAACAGTAAATGTATTCACATAAGAGGTAGGGAGTTACAGTGATTGGTTGATGATTTGGATCCTCCCCCATTTTGTGAAACTGTCAAAACATCTATACAAGATCTTCTTTATCGTCTCTTTTCATTTTTTTATCCTCCATGTTGTTTTGCGACTTAACAACTTTAGACTTAAAATTTGTGACAGCTCCATTCTTGCAATAAATCAGTTAAAATTATGTGAAAGTTTCCCAATTCGGTTCAACTACACAACTTACCCTAGATATATTTCATGGGTCATACTACAATGTCAAGCCTCTGACACGTCTGACGTGAAGCTCACAACAACATACATACTACTGCATAACATATTGTATAATGAGTATTTAGTCATCAATACTGTTGAAAGAGAAAGCTTTTATTCTTGCATATCAACTCAATAGTGAAAATAAGGCTCCTTGATATTCAATTGATAAGTAAAAATTAAACAAGTAATCAAAGAAGTTGCAGTTGAAACATCAGATCTGATTACAACAATTACAGAAACCAAAAAGTATGAACGGTGTAAACGATCAACCAGACAACTCACTCCAGATCTATTATCCCAAAATTCGAGAGAAGGATCTTTACTTGATCAACAAAATCTGAGCCTGTCGCATATTCTGTTAGCATCCCAACGGCAAAACCGAACATTGCCCATCTACCACCAATATCACAAGTAGAAATCAGAAAATGAACAATAAACAAGAGTCCATATTATGTATGAAGAATATAGTTGTTATAGCATGAGCTCATTAATACACGAGCACGTAACAGATGCTAGCTATAATTAGAGCATGCAAAGAATCTCCAATATTGACCAAGTTCCAGTTCTTCCAAAATATTCATCCAATAGAAATGTAAAATGTTCTGCAATTCTGAGTTTTACAGATGTGTTGCCAGAGGTTGGTCCAGATTTTAGACACTCCCTAATCCCAGATGACTCAGTGCTTTGTTCCTGCTGCTAATGAGATTCCAAATATAGACTCAGATATAGAACAAAGGTGCCAAATCAAGAAGTTATACTATATCTCAAGATACAGCTTTTTACAGTTGGATCCGTTCAAAGGAGATTAGGTTGAGTGAAGTAGTATGACAAAATTTGTTACAACAAGTTAATGGTAAAAGAAGATTTGCCAACTTCAGAATTATCTTAAAAGAATTTATTTCGATATCAAATTGTATTAATACTGACCGAATTTGGGACATGGACTCTATAATTCAATGAAAGTGAAAGAATATAAAGAATGTATAAAGGGATGTTACTAGAATTAAATTATTAAAAAGGTTTAGCGAACTCCTAAGTTACAATGGTATGGAATTTAGAGGAAACTGTAATTACAAAGAAAAGAAGAAAAAAGAGAGAAGACTTTATTATATTTATATATTTATGAAAAAATGGAATTATTTAATGGCAATCATCATCGATTTTGGGAAGCATTGTGTATCACAAAATTGATAATGACATTAGAAAGACCTGAGAAAAGACAAAACCAAGCACTTTGACAACTAAAACTTAACTTCATGAATTATCAAGGGGAAACATTTTTGCGCATAGCTTCATGATTTTGTAGCACTTTGACACCGAGCACATTTCACATAAAATCTTGTCATCATAGAAGAGACCTAAATTCAAATTGTACTCAGACACACGGAGGGTCGGAGTTTTTTATCCTTATATTTTCTCTAAGATCCCTTGCACCCCATCACTCGACAGTAACCCTCCAAATTGTTGGGAAGTTTTAACATCAAGTTAAGTACCCAAGAAACTTCTTAAGGAGAACCAAAACAATTGTCCTACATTCTATTTCTCTACTCCTTATTAAAACAACGACCTGAAAACAACAATTTTCATAAGTTGGAAACCATCTTCCATCATCAAACCCTAGAGTTCTACATAAAACTAGTAAATTGGTGAAATTCCTTTCAGATACAAAGATTTTGTTAAGTTGGAAGATACGAGCATTTATCAGCAAATGTACAATATCCACTTGGGTCATATTATCCAAGAAATTCTTGAATGGATTCGAAGCTAAGAATTTTCGCTGCTAGTACTTAAAACACAGTACAAAGAACACAAGATTCTATTAATTATGTTTTGAATAGTTTAAGGACTTAATTTGACACATACCCATCAGGCTTTAACCTCTTCTTCTTAATTGCCAACAATTTTAAATCAAAATCTTACTAAAATCCTCATAAATCAACCATCAAATCCGTTAATAAATTGGCAATAAACTAGCAGTAACTGCAATTGCAAAATCCCACACAAACCCTAGTATGAATTACTAAATAATAGAACCCACATAAACCTAATCAATTAAAAATAATTTAAGTAAATAAATTAATAAAAAAAATTACCTGCCATTAGAAATCTCATTCTTTCCAAGAAACCCAAAAAATGGACCTACATCAGCTTCCTCAAGCTTCTTCTGCTTAAAATACTCTTGAAGCTCCTTAGCTTTCTGCCTCTGAAACTCCAAAGTTACCACATTCTTATCCTCCACACCTGAAACCACAGATGGCTTCGGCGGCTGCGCCACCGAAGAAGGCGGCTGTGGGGGCTGCCGCGGGGACGGAGGTATTGGCTTCACTGTAGAGGGAACAGAAGGCTCTCTGAGAGAAGGCGCCACAGGTCTTCTTATGGGGCCATCAGCTTGAGAACAAGTTACAGTAAATGAAGCGAGCTTCGTTCTTGGAATTCTATAAAAGGAAGAATAAGATGAAGTTGACGATGAAGAAGAAGAGGAGCAACAAGACGCTGAAGTTGGGATTTTGAGACATGGGATTGATGATGCCACAGACATTTTTCTCTCTTTCTTTTTTTTTTTTTTTTTTTTTTTTTGAACTTTTTCGTTTTTGTTTTGTTTTTAATTTTTCTGTCTTTGTTTTTTGTGTTGCCGGAAATCAGAATCAAAGGATGAAGGAGAAGTGCCGTGTGTGGATAAGGTGAAGCCAAGTCTTTCAAGTAACAGATGGATGATATGCTTTGCTTAGTTAGAAGTTAAGAACCGTTACAGTTGGCGCCAACTGCTATAACAGCACGTGTATTACACGTGCATTGTTGCTACTTGCTAGAGTGTTTTACGTGTTGACGCGCTTTCAGTGCGACTGTGAGTGTGAGTGTGAGTGGGAATTGATGTTTCTATTTTCTCATTTTTCTGGGTATCAGTTTTTATTCTTTTGAGTATTTAAAATTGTATATTCATCTGGCTGTTGGAAAATGATCCATCAAATCATACCGAGACAGGTGTAAAAACAAAATAAATTAAATTAAATCAAACAAAAATTAATTTAATTCGATATTGTAGTCTTTTGATTTATTTTTTAATTTTTAGTTTAAAAATAAATATTAAACTTAAAATTTTTTTATTTTTATTAATTTTTTAATTAATAAATCAAAATTAAATTAATTTTAAGGGACAGTTTGAGATTATTTTATATTTTAAAAAAATCTTAAACTATGCTATAAAAATAATAAGTTTCGAAGAGAATTAGTTTAATATTTATTGAAAGTATTGTAAATTTATAATTTTGTATAGTTAATAAATTTTTATTATTAAAATATCATACTTATCTTAATTACTATATTGTACATAATAAATAGAATTTAATTTTAGGTAAATATTTATATATATAATTTATAGCAAAAAAAAATAAAAAACTTTTATTATATTTTCAAAAAATAATAAGTAATAAGTAATAAAAATAAAAATATTTTGATTTTAACAATTTCATTTCTTATTTAAGAAAATTTTATGATATTGGGATAAAAAATCTTAATATCAATAACTTAGTTTTATTGACCTTTAAATTTTGAAATTAAAATTTAAACAATTCATTTTATATAATAATAATTAACTTATTTATCAAAAATATGTCAAATTAACCTGCTATACAAGTTAAAAATTATTTTCCTTATTTTTTATTTTTAATATATTCAAGTTATTTTGTTATAATTTATTTTTAAAAATATATTTGAAATACAAATTCATATATTATAGTGAAAATTTTAATTTTAAACAATGTGTTATGCATATTAGAAATAATCTACTTAAAAAACATTAAGTTAGATATTATAAAAATTTATATTTTTTGCTTTATTTTTCTAAAAAATTATTAATAATAAAATAAACTATTATAACTCAAAAATCAATATTAAAAAGTAAGATACATCTCATATATCACTCATAATAATTATATTTATATGAATTAATGAAAAATATATGTTATTTTGAAGATGTAAACGTTATTATAATTTTTGAGAATGATTAGTATAATAAAATAAAATAACCATATAACTAATATTACATTAATATAAAAAGAAACAAGAATATTTTAAAGCCAATAAATTGTTAATGAACAAAAAAAACATACATGTTATTATCAAATATAAATAAGGAATTTTAAAAAATATAATTAAGAAAAATAAAATGTAAGTTAATTTACTTTTATAAAATCGATGTTAATTGTGAGAAACAAAAAATTTAAAAAATCTTAATAATATATAATGCAAATTCAATTTGGCATGAAAAGGATACTATTATTAAATTACTGATATTGATTATTTGTAAAATGATATTTTATTTAATGTCATGCAATTAGGAAGAAAAAAAAGAGAAAAAATTGATTTGTACAAATGTAACTTAAAATTATTTAAATAATTGAATTAAACTTAAAACATCAATAATCATTTTTTTTTTAAAGTATACCCATACTTTTAGAAAAGACATATATTAAAAAAAAACATATATTTATATGTTACAAATATTTTATATAATAATAATAATATAAAATTGTGTAAAATTTACAATCATTTTTATAATTTTACAAGTATTTTACTCTTTTTTTCACAAAATTTTCATTGTAATTCAATTTTGTATATCTAAATTACAAGTAAAATTTTGATTTACAATACTTATGTTACATTTTTATTAATTTTGTTTTATTTACGATTATAATATTGTTATTTATTATTTCGTGTTCATTTTTATTTATTTTATCTCAATTATATTTTTTATGTTGTCTTTATAAATTTGGTGTTCATTTTTACTATTTTATGTTAGATTATTATTTTTTATTTTTTAGTTTTAACATTTATAAGTATTATATTTTACATACAAATTTTCCGTTGTAATTTAATTTTTTATGTAAAGATTACATTTTTAGGTGTATTTATACGTTTTATGTCACAATTACAATTCTTTTGGTTTATTTACAATTCTTTTGGTTTATTGTTGTCATTTGATAATTTCATGTAAATTTATATTTATCTCAATATATTTATATTTTTAATGTTGAATTTATGAAACTGATGTTCATTTTTACTATTTTATATTGGGTAATATTTTTTTAATTTTTAACATTTACAATTATTATGTTTTACATATAAGTTTTATATTGTGATTTAATTTTTTATATCAAAATTAAAATTTTTATGTGTATTCATAAGTTTTATATCACAATTTTTTTTTGTTTACAATTATATTGTTGTCATTTAATGATTTCACATTAATTTACATTTATTTCATTTCATTTACATTTTTTAATGTTAAATTTATGAAGTTGATGTTCATTTCTACTATTTTATGTTAACTTAAGTTTTTTTATTTTTATATTAACGAGTATTAGATTTGACCATAATAATTATGAGAGAAAAAGTTTACAAATCACTGAAATTACGTTATAAAAAAAATTTTAAAATTGACAAAAAGTCAAAAAAAAACTAAAAAATAAACGTAAGACTTATTGAGATTAACTAAAAGTTAAAATAAACTTATACAACCGATAAATTAAAAATAATTTTAATAATTCAATTAATATTTTAAAAATAAGAAAAATGATGGACCATTGATCTCATGCAATGGTCCACAATTTTGACGTTATCAATATCGAAAATTTTTTTCCCGGTATTGTAGAAGACCCTCTTATTTAAGGTTGAAATTATTAAATTTATTTTAAAATTAATTTTAAATTTTTATAATTTAAATTGGGTATATTTGGTATTACATTTACAAATTCAAAATAACTCTTCCTTCATTTCAAAATATGCTTAAAATGAGGAGATTTTACTAAAAATGATTATAAATGAATTTTATCAAACACCTAAAATAACTATTGATTAATCAAAATTACTTTTATTTCTTTTAACAGTAATTTCAAACAGGCTCTAAATCAATATACTGTCCACTCAATTTGAAATTGAACTGAAATAAATTCGAGTTTTTATCAAAGTTTTGATTTATTTCATTTAAGGTAAAAGTAAACTAAGCTTATTTCAATTGATTTACATTTTATAAAATCAACCTGAACCCAAAACTGGTCACTCCCTCCTTGCAAAAGAGTTTAGAACAAAAATAAAACTTTTGCAAGAGCATAGGCCTCCTTTATATTATCCCTTTTATGCCCTAATTCCAATGTCAATTACTTTTATTTACAAGTCTATGTAGCATCATTATAAAAGACTAATTATTCTTAGTATAAATTTAACAAAATACGACCGTGAGATTGGGAATCCTCTGGTTGTGTTTCTCTATTCATTGTGAGTTCTCTAGCTATAATCAGCTCTTACTTTGCAAACCCATCAATCTAACTTTAGCTACATAATCTCAGTTTTCACTTACTCTTCACTATTTAGTCTTGTTGCTTTGTCTCTCCTTTGGGTGAAGTTGAATGCATCATGGCAAAAGAGGAAATTGTAAAGTTGGCTCTTCCCTCACCTTATCAGATTAAGATGGAGAAATTAATAACAGCTGGAGGTTAATTAAAAAAGAAGAGATAGGTTATGGTGTTCAAGTGTTTTGTGGGCAAAGTTCTATCAACTAAACAAATCAACAGAGATATCTTTCGCTCATCCATACAACAAATCTAGAGAACGGTGGATCATATAGAGGTAAAAAGTCTTGGAGGCAACAAATTTGTGTTTGTATTCTCCTCAGAATTGGATAGACAACGAGTTCTGATAACTAGTTCGTGGAGTTTCAATAAGTCACTAATAATCCTAGTTTAACCAACAGGTATTGGCGATTTGGCACAACAAAAATTTACCCACTCCTTATTTTGGGTTCAAATTCACAATTTACCAGTGTTATGTATGAATAAAGATATGGAGCTGATGCTTGGAGAGGTTGAGGAGATAGATGTTGGCCAAACGAACACGTTCTTGAAGAAGTTTGTAGGAATCTGGGTTAACTTAGATATTACTAAGCCTTTTAAAAAGGGTCTTAAATAAAACTTGAAGGAGAAGAGAATGTTTCCACTTTTTCTATTTTGCATGAGCGACTACCAAATTTTTGTTTCCATTGTTGCAAAATTAAAACACGTTCAAAGCGAATGTTCGGAACCTTGTATTAATGCTACAGAAAATTTAGGGCAAGGTTCTAATATGGGCCTTGGTTGAGAGCACCAGTCTCAAAACCGATCAAAAACAAAGCAACGGAACAAGGGAATGTTTCAACTCCAACCACACAGAAGAAGATCAATAATGGGGTTTCTCTTTTGGTGCAAAAAAAAACAAATCATAACTTCACGCAGAAGATTTTTCTGCAGGAAATCTTCAGTCACTACAGAAGAGATTAATCTGTCAGCGATAGTGGAAAGCAAAGATTTTTAAACAACAAGTCAACACCTGAAACGGATAAATCAGGTGGGGGCCAACGATCAGGTAAGTTTGACAATAAAAAAGGTGAGGATTACCAAGTGCAAGTTGAGCTTAATCTTCATGATATCTAACTATCTCAATTGGGGCTTTCACCCTTCAATTTCAGGCCTAAATAGTTATGTTGTGTGACCCGAAAAAAGGAGGAAAAACATAGCCAATCAAAGCTAGAAGAGAACAACAAGATGAACTGGGTTAATTAGTTCAGTGGATGGTGTAACTCTCTCAAGTATGAAAAGAAACCCTCTCGTTATTCTAGAAGAACAACCAAGCCCAAAGAAAAGTAGAGCTCCACATTGCAATATACTTTGACAGACAACAAAGTAAAGGTTGGTAATATATCCCTCCCTCCAAACTTAAGTTTACCAATAGAATGCTTACTTTCAATACTTTTGAAAATGTTTCAACGACGGTGGCTGGCAAAGCCAAATAAGGATTATAAGTTAAAACATTTGGGGTTTGGGGAACCCTTGGATGTTCAGAACACTCACCAAAGTTCTCTAACTCTACAAACCAAATATCTTATTTTTATGTGAGACTGCTTTCAGTTGTGCAGATGGAAACTATAAGAGTTAGATTGCAACTCGAGTATTGTTTTGTAACAAGTCAAGAAGGTTTGAAAGGGGGCCTGGCTATTCTATGCAGTAAGAGATACACCTACAAATTTCATGTTATAACATGCACCATATCGATTCTTTCATCAAGACAGGGTGGGGTAATAGGTGGCATTTATGAACACCTAAAATCCTCTCAACAGTATCATACTTGGAGTCTCATCAGACTAGCTAGTTTATTTTCTGTTCCGTGGCTTCGTGGAGGGGACTATAATAATGAAATCCTTGATGTTAAGGAAAAGAGAGGGAGACTATTCAGATCTCCTGAATCAATGAAAGATTTTAAGAAGATTATGGTAGATTGTGGTTTAATAGATGCTGGATGATTTTGCCCTTATTTCACATGGTGAAACAAATGATATGGTTTCAATTAGTAGAAGAATGATTGGATAGATTTCTTTATAATGCTTAATAGAAAGTCCTATTCCTATTTTTTTTTTTTTCTATTAATCAGGTAGCAACAATTGGCTCGAATCATTGCCTTATTATGTTATCAATTGCCAAGAACAGAAGCTTACAGAAAACTCACAGAACCTCCTGTTTTCATTATAAAGATTTATAGAGCATACAATGACTGTAAGCACATCAGTAAGTTTTTAGTGGTTAATGGAACTGATGATGACGCTAATCCCATTCAGAATTTTGTCTCTACCATCAGGCTGTCTCAAGAAAACTTGAAATCATAGAGCAATATTAAATTTCATAATAGAATGGGAGAGTTCAAACAGCTCTAGGAGGCTCACACGACTCTAAAACTTAGAACTTTTGAGCATCTAAGCCCTAATGATATCAAAAGACTTGAGCAACAGTTAGATAAATTAATTATGGAAGAGGAGATTTATTAGAAACAATGGTCTAGAATAACATGGCTTAAGCATGGGGACATAAACACTAAATTTTTTCATGCAAAACCAACAGCTAGAAAGAAACGTAATACAATTCTCACAATTCTTGGCATTCTAGATGAAGATAACAATTGGGCGAAGGATCTTGAAGATATGGTCAAGGTTTTTGTGGTTACTTTGCAGACCTTTTTCAGTCCATAAATCTTTTAGAAGAAAATATAAGCAAGATACTAGCACCTCTCAAGCAATGAGTGACTTCGGAGATAAATTTTAAACTGTAACAACTTTTTTCCCAAAAAGAGATTATGGAAGCTCTATTCCAATTAAATCCTTTGAAAAACACAAGCTATAATTGGTTTTCGACAGTTTTTTATCAAAAGCATTGGCAAAAGATTCAAGACAAAGTATTTAAAGTCTACTCCTATTTTCTGAATGAAGGGGGGGAGATATATATACTCTCAACCATATACTAATTCTTATCCTTTAAATGGATAATCCGAAGAGGGTTACTGAGTTTCAACCCGTTAGTTTGTTTAATGTGATATATAATATTATGACAAAAGCAATAGCCAATAGGGTTAAACCTTTTCTAGATCATATAATAACCCTATTTCAAACTGCCCTCATTTCACAGAGGCTAATCATAGACAGCGTGGGTATTGGCTATGAGTGTCTCCATCAAACTTGAAGGGCAAATTAGGCATCGTGGCACTACTACATGTTAGCAAAGCTTATAACAGGATGGAGTGAAACGTTCCTTGAAAAGGCAATGCTTAAATTAGGCTTCTCAAATACATGGGTAAGGGTAGTTATGAGATTCATTACCTTCGTTTCTTTCTTGATCAATAGGCATATAAAGGCCATACCATACCTAAAAGGGGTCTCAAGCAGGGATGCCCCTTCTTTTCTAATATATTTTTAATATGTGCTGATGTGTTTTCTCTATTTTACTTATTAATGCAGCTGAAAATAAGTTAATTCATGTGGGTTTTAATCGACATAACTTAATGATTTCTCACCTTTTGTTTGTACGTAGACGACAACCTTATTTTTGCTAACTGTCAAAGAGTGTGAGCTTCTAAAAGCTATTTTTTTAGTAAACGGCTGCTTCGAGACAATTATTTAACCTCAACAAATCTTCCATGTTCTTCAGTCCTAACGTTCAGCCTCCATCGTTAATGAAATAAAAGGGATATTCTAAATAAGTGTGGATTCTCATCATGAAAAGTATATCAGGCTTCTTTTGTAGGGAGAAACAAAATACAGTTCTTCAACACCATAAAATCAAGAGTTTTGAACAAGATCAGTGGCTAGAAAGCAAAATTATTTTCTTGTAATGGAAAGGAGATTTTGTAGTTCAAGCCATTTCAATGTATGCTATACGGGTATTCAAGCTTCCGAAAGCTTTATGCGAAGACAATAAAAAATGTATAACAGATTACTAGTTGGGCAGCTTTAATAAATCGAGAAACATCCATTGACTTTCATGGAAAAAGGTTTGTAAACCGAAGAACGATTGAGGTTTAGGATTCAAAGACTTAAGTCTCTCTTTTAATTAAGCTATGCTGGCCAATTTATGTTAGAGAATAATTCAATATCCAGATTCGTTGTTGGCTTGAATTTTACAAGCTTGTTACCATCACTCCATTTGACTTCTTAAGCAGCAAAAGGAAGCTAAATTTCTCTTATATATGGAAGAGTATTTTAGGGAGAAGAGAGGTGATAAAAGCTGGATCTAGATGGAAAATAGCTGATGGCAGTATATATTAGTCTATAGAGACAATTGGCTTCATAGACCTACAAATTTTAAACCAATGTCTCCACCAACTATGCCATTGGAAGCCAAAGTTGCCAGTTTAATTCTGGACGATCATATATACATGGAATAAACAACTAATTTAGAGTTGTTTTATGCGGGTGGATGTTGATGTCATTCTTAAAATTCCTTCGTTGGGCTCCTCGAGTTTAGACCAATTTGTATGGCATTATGATAAAGAAGGTATGTATACTGTTAAAGGGTGGTTGTCAGGTTGCACTTTCTTTTAATTATGGAGTGGCTCCTTCTAGGTCTACGGAGTCCTCGTCTTAGTGGAAATATATTTAAGTACTTTTTATACCCAACAAAATCAAGATCTTTTTTTGGCGAGCTTATAACAATTATTGGGTTGTATTTCCTCCTATTTGGAGATGGTCCAAATTTTCTCTTCAATAGTAATTAAGTCCAATTAATTCAAGAACATTTTAGTCTTTTCTCAAATAGGGTTTAGTGTTTTTTTTGCTGCAATATATATATGTGAGTTAAAAAGAGAGAGGCGGGAACTGTTCATCATTTAGAGAGAGAAAGTACTGTTTATCATTTAGAGAGATGGTTACTGTTTACGAGAGAGAGACAGAAAAGTAAATTCGGGACAGTTTTTTGATCAAGTGGCTAATCGGAGGTTGATTCGTGGTCAGATTGAACTGAAATTTTATCAGCAGTTTTCTAACTAAGAAAACTAAATTCTGAACGGTGGAAATCAGATTGAGAGCTCCCTTTCTCCAGATTTCATGGTTAAAAGTTAAGCCACCATTATGGTGATGTTTTTCTTGAACTCTCTCTAATTTCTTTGTGAAACTTAATTATTTGCTAAAATTGTGTAATCTTGAAAATATTGTGAATGTGTATCTCTAATTCTAATTAAAGAGAAATTGTGTATTCCCATTATTTGATTATAGTAGAGTTTTTTGGGTGAACTACGGTCCGGTGGATTTTACTCCTCACATTGGGGAGGTTTTCCACGTTAAAATTAATTTTGTTATGATTGTTTTGTTGATGATGAGGTTGCTGTCCAACAATTGATTTTGTGTTAAAGATTGTTGCTCTATTTGTTTATTTCTTATTAGATTCACGCAAAAGGGGATAAGGTAATTATTGTGCTTCCACAAATTGGTTTATATTAGTTTATCCCAACAAAGTGGTATCAAAACTTTGGTTATATTTGTTTTCTGCCTTGTGTTGAATGATGGAAACTAATACAAGTAGAATGGTTAATTTGAATGGTGCAAATTATCATTTATGGAAGGGAAAGATGGAAGATCTTTTATATGTGAAAGATTATTATTTACCTGTGTTTGAGAAACAGAAACCCGATAATAAAACAGATGCACAATGGAAGTTGTTTCATCGTCAAGTGTGTGGGTATATCAGACAATGGGTAGATGACAATGTTTTGAATCACATCAGTGGAGAAACAGCTGCAAGTTCTGTGTGGAATAAGTTTGAAGAGTTGTATGCTAGAAAAATCAGGAATAACAAACTATTTTTGATAAAGCAGATGATGAACTTGAAATATCGGGATGGAAAACTCATGACAGATCACTTGAATGTATTTCAAGGAATCATTAATCAGTTGGCTGTAATGAACATCAAATTTGAAGATGAAGTACAAGGGTTATGGCTTTTAGGCACATTACCGAACTCATGGGAGACATTTAGAATGTCATTATCTAACTCAGCTCTTGATGGTATTATCACCATGTAATTGGCTAAGAATAGTGTTCTGAATGAAGAGGATAGAAGAAAGTCATAAGGTTCTTCACAGTCAGATATCTTAGTCACAGAAAAGAGGGGGAGGAGTAAGAGTAAAGGTCCGAAGAACAGAGACCAATAAGTTTGCCAATGTTGAATGCTATCATTCTGGTTTGAATGGGCATATAATGAAGTATTGTCGACAGCTCAAGCGAGACAACAAGAAAGATAAAGGAAAGGAAAAGAAAAATGATGACAGCAGTGATGATGACAAAGTTGCTACTATTACAGATGACTTTCTTAGTATGTATTATGATGATGTCAATCTTGTGTGCCATGAGACCAGCTGGGTAATTGATAGTGGTGCCTCCATTCACACTACATCGTGAAGGGAATTTTTTACATCTTATACATTCGGTGATTTTGGAGATGTTAAGATGGGAAATAATGGCTTAGCTAAAGTCATAAGGATGGGAGATGTGTGCTTGGAGACCAATAATGGCATGATGTTACTTCTGAAAAATGTCAAGCATATTCCTGATATTCGTTTAAACTTGATTTCTACAGGTAAACTTGATAATGAAGGTTTCTCCAGCAACTTTAATGATGGTAAATGGAAGCTTAGCAGAGGTTCTCTGGTTGTGGCTCGAGGAAAGAAATGTTCTTCATTGTACTTTATGCAAGCAAAGATTGCAGACAGCAGCATCAATACGGTGAAAAATGAAGATACAATTGAGTTATGGCATAGAAAATTTGGTCACATGAGTGAGAAGGGTTTGAATGTTTTGGTCAAGAAGAATATGCTTTCTTGGTTGAAAAATGAATCTTTGAAGAAATGTGTTCATTGCTTGGCAGGAAAGCAAACTAGGATTACCTTCAAGACATCTCCACCTTCAAGAAAATCAGGTATACACGAACTAGTACACTCTGATGTTTGTGGCCCTATGAAAACAAAAACACTTGGTGGTGCTCTCTATTTTGTAACTTTTATAGATGATCACTCAAGGAAGCTGTGGGTTTATACATTGAAGACAAAGGATCAAGTATTAGATATGTTCAAACAGTTTCAGGCCTCAGTTGAGAGACAGACTGAGAAGAAATTGAAGTGCATCAGAACTGATGATGAGGGTGAGTATTCTGGACCATTTGATGAGTATTGCAGACAGTTAGGAATTCGTCATCAAAAGACACCTCCAAAGACTCCTCAGTTAAATGGGCTAGCTGAGAGGATGAAAAGAACACTAATTGAAAGAGTGAGATGTTTGCTTTCACAAGTACAATTGCCAGTATCTTTTTGGGGGGAGGCTTTGAATACAGTTGTACATGTATTAAATCTTACACCGTGTGTTCCTTTAAACTTTGATGTTTCAGATAAAGTTTGGTCAGGAAAGAATGTCACTTATGATTATTTGCATGTCTTTGGATGTAAAACATTTGTGCATATTCTCAAAGATGAGAGGTCTAAACTTGATGTTAAGACAAGACAGTGTGTATTTCTCAGCTATAGTCAAGATGAGTTTGGCTACAGGTTTTATGATCCAGTGCAAAAGAAACTTGTAAGAAGTCGAGATGCTATATTTATGGAAGACCAAACTATACAGGATATTGAGAAGTCAAAAGAAGCAATGCCTCAGTATAGTGATGCGTTGATAGACTTGGATCCAGTTCTTCCTACATATGTTCCAGCACAGCCTACAGATAAAGTCTTGGGTGACCAGCATGGTACAAGTGATATTGACACTCATACACAGGTTGGGGTTGATGATGATGTTCAGAATCAGTCATCTACTTCAGAAGCTTCACTAGATGTTCCATTCAGAAGATCTACCAAAAACCGACAACCCTCCACACGGTATCCTACGAGTGAGTATGTATTACTAACTGATGGGGAAGAACCCGAATGTTACGCAAAAGCAGTGGAAAGTGGACACAAGAAAGAGTGGATTGATGCTATGCAAGATGAGATGAAGTCACTATATGAAAATCACACATTTGAGTTGGTAAAGTTACCTAAGGGTAAAAGAGCTTTGAAAAACAAATAGGTGTACAGAGTGAAACAGGAAGAACATACCTCGCAACCACAATACAAAGCCAGATTAGTTGTCAAGGGATTTAGCCAAAGGAAAGGTGTTGACTTTGATGAAATCTTCTCTCTAGTTGTCAACATGTCATCTATTCGTGTGGTATTGGGCATAGCTGCTAGTCTTGACTTGGAGGTTGAGCAGATGGATGTAAAGACTGCTTTTCTACATGGGGACTTAGATAAAGAAATTTATATGGAGCAGCCAGAGGGTTTCAGAATAAAAGGAAAAGAAGACTATGTGTGCAAGTTGAACAAAAGCCTCTATGGCTTGAAACAGGCACCAAGACAGTGGTATAAGAAGTTTGAATCAGTTATAAGGGAGTAAGGCTACCAGAAAACTTCTTCTGATCATTGTGTTTTTGTGCAGAAATTCTGGTGATGATTTATCATATTGTTGCTTTATGTTGATGACATGTTGATTATTGATAGGAATGCTTCTAGAATTGACAGGTTAAAGAAGCAGTTGAGCAAATCCTTTGCTATAAAGGATTTAGGGCCACTAAAACAAATCCTTGGCATCCGAATTTATCAAGATAAAGCAGCCAAGAAATTGTGTATATCACAGGAGCATTACATTGAAAAGGTACTTGAAAGATTTAATATGAGCAACGCTAAAGTAGTTAGCACTCCTCTTACTACACACTTTAAGTTAAGTACCAAGCAATCCCCTACAACAGATAAAGAGAAAGAAGACATGGAAAGAGTTCCTTATGCTTCAGCAGTTGGAAGCTTGATGTATGCGATGGTATACACAAGACTAGATATAGCTCATGTAGTTGGTGTTGTTAGTAGATTTTTATCCAATCCAGAAAGAGAACATTGGAATGCAGTGAAGTGGATTATGAGATATTTTCGAGGTACTTTCAATTTCAAACTCACTTTTGGAAGTGGAGAACCTGTGTTAGTTGGCTATACAGACTCAGATATGGCTGGAGATGTTGATACTCGAAAATATACTACGGGTTACTTGATGACATTCAGGTGGAGCTGTATCATGGCAATCAAGGCTACAAAAATTTGTTGCACTTTCCACTATAGAGGCAGAATTCATTGCAGCGACTGAAGCATGCAAAGAACTGTTGTAGATGAAGAGTTTCTTACAGGAACTTGATTTCAAGCAACAACGATATGTGATATTTTGTGATAATCAGAGTGCAATTCACCTGAGTAAGAATTTCTCTTTTCATGCAAAATCAAAACATATTGATGTGAGATATCATTGGTTGAGAGATACACTTAATGATAATATGTTTGAACTTGAAAAGATTCACACAGATCACAATGCCTCTGATATGTTAACCAAGACTCTTCCGAGGGAAAAGCTTGAAGTTTGTTGCTCGATTGTTGAGTTGGCAAGTCCCTCCATATAGTCGGAAAGGGAGAGATTTATTGGGTTGGATTTCCTCCTATTTGAAGATGGCCCAAATTTTCTCTTCAATAGTAATTAAGCTCAATTAACTCAAGGACATTTTAGTCTTTTTTCAAGTAGGGTTTAGTGTTTTTTTTGCTGCAATATATATATGTGAGTTAAAAAGAGAGAGGTGGGAACTGTTCATCATCTAGAGAGAGGCGACACTATTCATCATTTAGAGAGAGAAAGTACTATTTATCACTTAAAGAGAGAAATTATTGTTCATCGTCTAGAGAGAGATGGTTACTGTTCACGAAAGAGAGGTAGAACAGTAAATTCGGGACAATTTTTTGATCAAGTGGCTCATTGGAGGTTGATTCATGGTTCGATTGAACTGAAATTTTATCAGCAGCTTCCTAACTAAGAGGACTAAATTCTGAACGGTGGAGATCAGATTTGGAGCTCCCTTTCTCCAGATTTCATGGTTGAAAGTTAGGCCACCATTATGGTGATGTTTTTCTTGAACTCTCTCTAATTTTTTTGTGAAACTTGATTGTTTGCCTAAATTGTGTGATCTTGAGAATATTGTGGATGTGTACCTCTAATTCTAATTAAAGAGAAATTGTGTATTTCTATTATTTGATTATAGAGGAGTTTTTTGGGTGGACTACGGTCCCATGGTTTTTACTCCTCACATTGAGGAGGTTTTCTACGTTAAAATTAATTGTGTTATGATTGTTTTGTTGATGATGTGGTTGCTGTCCAAGAATTGATTTTGTACGAAAAATTGTTGCTTTATTTGTTTGTTTCCTATTAGGTTCACGTAAGAGGGGATAAAGTAATTATTGTACTTCCGCAAATTAGTTTATATTAGTTTATCCCAACAACAATATCCTTCCTACAACATGCAATCTCTTCACAATGAGGGTGCTTTGATTCACCATGTGTCAAAGATGCCTATACGGCTCCGAGGATACCTTTCATGTTCTTATTGGCTACATGTTTGCCAAAAAAAAAACATGAATTTCTCCAGTTTGGTGATGTCAGTGTTTTCTTCTTTAGGCAAAGAGGAATTTGAATTATTTGTAATGATTATTTGGTCCATTTAGAGATTTAGGAATCTTGCTTTCCATCAGAAGGTGGGACAGGACGAGAAAAATACTCTGATTAGAGCAGAATCTGTTCTAGAATCCTTTAGAGCTACCCAGCATTCTAATGATTCAGTTATTGGGTCGGGTTAAGATCGAAGGAGCTCAAAATGGCTTCCTCTTGAACTACCATGGCTAAAATTGAATATGGATACTGCTGTCAATGATGCTGAAGGCTGGACAAGGATTGGAGCAAGTATTTGTAATTTATAAGGGAGATTTTATGGTAGCAACAGTTTGCAAAAGACTATTTGCAGGAGATGTGAAATTCGCAGAAGCTAAGGCAATCTTGAAAGGTATTGAACTAGCAGAAAAAGCAGGTCTCTATCCTCTTGCTATTGAATCAGATTCCATAAATATTGTTAGCCTCATTAATGGGAAGCTTTCAAGCGAATTGGAGATTCAAATGCTATCAAGTAGCTCATGTGTGAGAAAAATCATATTAAGGTTGTTCATACTCCTACGTTATGTAACCAAGTGGCTTACAACCTTGTAAATCTGTTGTAAGCTTTTTGCTGTCTTTAATGAAATTAATTTAAAAAAAAAAAATGTAAAATGACACAAAATCTTTGCTCAAGTATAGTCTGGATCCTTAACTATTCTTTCTCCAACATCGCCAAAAAACTATAAGGGCATGCCAATAGATAATTTACATGTCAAAACAGTTTTAAGAATTAATAATAAACGAATTTTTATATTGCACATTTTTTGAATTTCAACAAGTTTAATGAAAATATCTTTGAGATATTTTTCGAATTCAATACTCGCGAAGGATAACATAAAAAATCATTTATCCTTTCATTATAAGCAATTTTGCATACTTTTTAAACATTATTTTCAGAGACCGCCCGTAAATGACCAAACTTATTTTGGGTGTTATTTTCGGGGGATTGTTAGCTCATATTTAATTTTTCGAGGAAATTAACACATGATTCCCTTGAGGTTTGAGAAACCAACACAAATGAAAAGTTTGAAAAAACTTACATATACCTCCCTTGTACTTTCACTTGACCAATAAACCTAAGAGTATTTTGATAAAATAATGATTTACTTCAAATACATTATAATTATTACCTTTCTTTTATAAAGTCTCTTTAATCTCAAAGATTTTGTTTAATACTCTTCCTAATAATTTAAAAAAAAAAACTCTAAAAGTCTCAAATAATTATATCCCCAATACAATAATAGTTATTTAAGAAAAATAAATACTAAAACTCCAAAATTTGATCAAATAAAATATATTTATGTAAAATATATTAATTAAATAAATAATTTATTTTATAACATATTAATAATATGAATATTTATTAATATATTATATAGTTATTCATTTTTATTTTCATTAATATTTTATTTTTTTATTATTTTATTATTTTAAACATACGTAATTTAAAATAATTCAAATATTTCAAGAAATAATTCAAAAGATTGTAAAAAATTTGAATAAATAATTCAAAATAGTGTAACAATTTGGATAAATAATTTAAAATCTAATTTTTAAAATTTTTTAATTATTTAATTTCTCATTTTGTTTTCTTATATACAGTTAAATCTTAAAAGTAGTTTAGTCCTTTTAATAAAAATAAATGATTAACTAACAATTCTGACAAGTTACATGTAAATTTTTTCGAACCTTTTGTTTATGTGAATTTCCCAAATCTTGTCAATTCTCCTAAATTCTTATGATGTTTGTCTCCTCTGAGTCTCCTTTTATTTTGTTCTGAAATGCTTTTGCTGTTGCCCAAATGCTACAATCCAAATGAATTCTTCTTTTTGTTTTATGGCTATCAATTTCAATTGCACAATATAAGGAATTGAATTACAATTGACATATATGTATGCGTTGAATGCAACATCCAAATATCATCTATTTTAATTAATCTTGCATGTACAGTCCACATCTAGACTAGCAACCCACTTAGTATTTACTTAATGTAAAGGGACACCTTAAAAGTGGATTACTCGTTTTGCTTGAATCAGTTTTTCTTCATAACAAACGCTCTCATTTAAAAGAAGATCTTTGAATTCTATAGCATACGAAGAATTTGGTATGGTTGGTACTTTTTAAACATTAGATATGAAAAACATCGTTATCAATATTTAGCAATTGAGAAAAAGTGTGAAAGTTTAATATATAGACAAAACTTCCTCCTTTGTATGAGGGTTAAAAAATCTTACTAGTTGTCTTAGTAGATTTCTAATGTATATAATACTATCAGTAAACTATACGTGTGTAATATTCAAAAAATATATATATATAGCATTAATCTATAAAATACTTCCCAATTCGTTTCAAAATTTCAAAAAGACAATGTAGCTTTTAAGAAAACATGATTATCTACTTTAAACACCTACCCCTTATCAAACCGCATGCATATATTGCCACCTCATTTCATCATTTCATTTTTCTTTAATGCATTGTATTTGTTATCAAAAATACTCATCATGCAGCTGCTGCAATTTCCACCATAATAATATTTTGTTCTGCATGCCACCATTAGCATAATGCACAAAGAAGCCTTTAGTTAATCTATTTCTCTTCAGTGCTGTAAAAGTATACCTATCCATATATTTAGCAACATCACATTTTTATACTGTCAAAAAATTCTTCAAAACTCGCAGCGAATTCATATTAGAAGAGAATCCATAATTTTCCAAAAGAGGAAAAAGAACAAACCAGAGAAAATCTCACATTAATATACCATAAAGGAAGCAAAAACTATAACACATTAATTACGATGAAACAATTGATGGTACTGTAAGGCATACTACGAATGATATAACAAAACAGAGTGAAGCTCCAATTGACAAAATTGAAATCCTCAACAATTAAATATAGACACAAATTATCAATTGAACAAAGGTTGACAGAAATTGAAGCTCCTAGAGTTGCATTCTTGTAGAGATCAAAAACTCACTTTCCTTTCCGCTGGAAATCAGTTGACACATGCAGCAACCAGAGGGAACCGCGTTAGTAGTAATTTACCTGAAGCATCATAGTACTTTCGGAAAAGCTGAGTCCATGTATTATATTGTCTTTGCAAAAACAGAATTACATGATCGTGCACGAACAACTTCTTTCAATTCCATTGTCGAATTCATCATCTGATCCGCCCGTTTCACTGCCATTGGGTAGAGTTTCCATCTAAGTTCAGCAGTATAATTAAAATAAACAGGAAATTGATAAGAATAGAAGTAATTATACAATAGAAGAGAAGAGCAAGAGAATAAAAGTGAAGGGTCTTTACTTTCTGCATATAAGCCACACCTGTTTGGAATGAGTTAGAGCAAAACATGCTAAACACTGTATCTCAACACAGATATAACCCTCATGTATACAATTGTGTACCGGCGAAATATTAAAACCACATTTAAAGAAAAAACTGAATGCCACGGGAACATTGATGCTACTGTATCTGTACTGCAGTCTAAAGAATTGGGAGTAACATTTGTTTGCAATGTCAGCAAGATGTGTATTTTGATAGACATCCATAACGCCAACCTAATATGTGTGCAAGAAGCAAGGAAAGCGGCATGAACAAACATAATCAAGCTCATTCTTCAAATATGTCGAAAGGACTACAGACAAAGACCTGAATCCAAATCCACACCACTGACACCAACATTGACTGGTGCAAGATATACAGGAGAAATGCCACAACTAGATCCATCGTGTACAACTTAATTTTTTTGAGAACAAACTGCTTCACAAGAAGTTGATTTCTTGAAGTCCAAAATCCAACTACTGAACAAGCATCATGAGTTAATACTCATATGCAAGTATCATCAAAGCCCTGAAACTTGCCAGGGCCTCATAGAGGTAGCAAGCAAAACATAAAAGTCCAAATATGTGGTGAAGTTTGCTTGTAAGTGCCAGGTGAAATGATTAAATATTCTAACTTTAATTGAGAAATAAAAGGGAAAAAAGAAATTATGGGACAGTAGCACCTAGTTTCATTGTTTACTTCACAAGTTCGTACATGAAGTCATAGTAAGCCAATGCCCAGCCCCAATAATTTTAATCTGATCTGTTGAAAACTATATTAATTCAGTGGGGAATTTGGAAAAAAAAAAGATGCTTAAGAGTGTAAATCAAATTAATGAAATTGTTAGATATAACTTTGCATACACAGAGCCCCCAGCCACTGGCTGGGTGGCAAAATCACACTCCCTCAAATGTGAGGGAGTGTATTTGACTCCCATGTAGGACTTTCCCACCAACGTGTGGGATAAATTCCCCTCAGAAACTAAAAAAGGTGGGGATAAAGGCTGTCCATAATGGAAATAGATATCTCGGCTGTGCCATGAACGTAAATTATCCAAAGGCTGGTTCCAGCAGATCTGAAATTGGTCCCAACTGGCCTCTGACTAAATGTAAGTATCTCAAACCAAAAAAAAGTTCAGAAGTATGTCCCATTAGGAAAAACACCGTCAAATTTAAGCCCAAAAATGGATGCTTACATACAGGTAGAGATTTTTAAAAGTTAAGCTAGAAAAAGAAACAATGTAAGAATCAGAAAGGAAACATTTCCAAGTTCCAACTTGATTCATATCAAGGATAAGTAATAACTTAAACAGGTTAAAATAAAAATGTTACAGACTGAAATCAGCAAAGGAGGAACAAAACTGCTTGCATCCTATGCGAGTCAATCAAAATTTCACAAAGGTAATAAAGTACCAAGTGAGAAAGATAAACTAAAACCTTCTCGCTCCAAAATCTTCAACAATCCTTATTACCAGAAAATTTTCTATGCAAATACGTAAAGTGGTTCACAGCAGCAACAATATTGTTATTGATACCTTATTGAGTGGTTTGCTTGACAAAACCAGTAAAATGTTGTGCATACTTTGAATTGACAAATGGGTTCTGGCACGAAATACCAATCTCCAGGCTCCAACACATATTTCCAGTTTGTTCACACTCATTTCCCATAATAGAAAAATTGAAAACTCCAAGTTCTAGTTTTAGTCTTTGAATTGCACAACTGTTGAATCACTAAAAGTATATACTGAATAGGTGGATATAAATATAAGTCTTAAAAAGAACTAGATTAACATGACCTCTCTAAGCTGGTTTAATACAAAATTTCTTGCGCTTCTAAATTATAGTGAACCCTATCAACAGCAGTTGCATCACCTCTATAAAGCTAGAAGCAAGGGGCTGTGATTAGCTCAATGGAAATTGCTAAGAGCATGACGATGTTATACAAAAGTAAATTACTAATAATCACCACACATACACAAATGTATTAGAAGAGACAAGAAAACCTTACTTTGTAAACATACTTAAAGTTCAAATAGAAAAAGTCAAATCAGACTGTCAAAATATTCCATTTTGGAATTGAAATTCCCTTACCTGGGCTCAAATTCCCTAATTTCAGCAAGTTCGCTCCCACAAGCATCGGTCCACTGCACTTTTCTCCTTTCTGTATGACCAGGGATATCGCTACCATTTTCACCGAATTCTTCACACTCATGCTCACTAATATTCTGGACAGGAACTGGATTGCTATTTGACGGCTTCTTCAAACTACTCTTAAGAGAAACCTTAATTACATTACCATTATCATCCTCAACATCAATTGTGTGATCCTTCCCCTTGTCAGAAGCAAGAGGCCCGGGCAACGCATCCTGATTCTGGGCAGGGCCTACTTTGAGAGGGGATGGAGTGTCAAGTCCTGCGGAAGCGCGACCGAAGCAAACAAAGGAAGCGCAGCCGCGGGAAAGCCGGTTCTTGGCGGCGGAAGCCAGCTGGAGGTGAGTATCAGGTTCTTGGTCCACCAACTGGTACTGATTCCACGGGGAAACTCTCATGGGTTTGTCGTCTTCGTTCTTCTGACCCAAGAGTAGAAGGGTCAGACCCTTACTATACCCAGATGCCGAAGAAGAGAAGAACCCTCCTCCTTCCACTGCCAATAACATCAGTTCTTCTGCTCATCTGGACATCAAACACCTATCTGATTTCTTAATTCTCACCCTATATCTTTTCACAATACTTCAAATTCACCAGTCCTTCATCCAACCAAATTTCGCATTCATTTCATTCAATCAGTCAGCTTATCAAAACCTCACAATCTCAAAATCATCGTCACATCAAAAACAAAACACAACAACAACAGTTACAGAATTTTTTAATGATCAAATCTTCAATATCTCATTAAAAGCTCAAAAATATTTGTAAGCAGAGATTTATAAAATTATTTAAAAAAAAGGTTAAAGATCGGCTAGCTAGAAAGCAAGTCAAACAAATCAAAGCAGTTAACATGCAACAGCATTAAAGCCAAAACAATCGGAGCTCAGTCATCTCAGTACAGCGCTCCATTCACTTAATAGACTACAGCAATACAAAGTCTATCTTGATTCGATATTTACTTTCCCATCATTTTCTGGGGAATCAAACAGAAAAATAGATCAAATCAACCAAGGAATAGTCTAAAACTACCTGACAAGGAGATTAACGGATCTGAGAGAGGAAATCAAGTGGACTGAGTTAAGTCGGCGGCGCCGGCATGTTGGATCGAATTAATCGGCGAGGAATTGGAATTAAATAGAATTAAAAGAAAAAATAAAAAAGAAAAATTGTGTTTACTTCCGGTTGGAATTATTTAAAGAAGGATAGAGGTCCTTGCTAGAAAATACCAACTGGGCCCCACAGTTTCCCTTTCATTTTTTTATTTTTTTATTTTTTTATTTTTTTATTTTGGGCTCTTACCTTTTAAAAAAGCAAATGCATATTAATATTAATATTAATATAGTGTTATTTATTGAATTTGTGGTAATTATTTAAAGCTAAAAGTTTGCTTTTGTTTGCATGCCTATCGTTCATCCTCTCCATTTTTTTTAATCTTATTTAAAAAAAATATATATACACCCTTAAAGTAGGATCAAAATGTAGTGATTTCAAAGATACTCTTTGAGAACCTTTATTTCTTAGTTTAGTTTATAAATTTAAATAAAAATAAGGGTAATTTAGTAAATTTAATATTCCAAAGAATTATAATTAAGAGATAATTATATTAATTATACACAAAAATGAATAAATCACTTAAACTAATAAAATTTTTACGAAATAAGACTCTTTATGAGTATTTTTTAAACTAATGAAATTATAAATTTATCGCATGTTAAAGGCATATATATATATATTTATCCTTTTTATATTGTTATAATTCTATATATATTTTTAAAAAAATCTTATTTATGTTATTATATTACCTTTTAAATTATTTACAATTAGCACATAATTTTTTAAATTAAAATATTGAAAAATTATTATTTTCGATTGAATTTTAAAATTAATTTATCAAATGAACAATAGGAATGCAAACAAAAGCAAACTTAAGAAGTATAAATTAATTTTTAATTTAATTTAAAATAACAATGGTTTGAATTTTAAAGTAATATAATTGTTAAATATTTTAGATGTGAAAATTAGATGCCAATAGTAAATAAAAGACTCATTCAAATAAAATTGACATGATGTGAATGTTTTTATATAAGACTATTTCTTATGATTAAATATAATTAATTTATTTCTTCCATTTCTTGATTTTTTATAAGATTCTTCACTATATTAATTTCATATAACTAAACGTATAATAATTTTTGAACTTTAAAGTAACATAATTTTTGTTGAATTTAAAATAAGTTGCCAATTGGGACTTGTTCTAATAATTCTATTTGAATCGTGTATTTTTTTTTCGTTGTACTAATTAAAATTAGTCTTAATAGGATTAAGATTGATTATGTCAACAATAAAGAAAGAGATTGTCATTTGTCAATATTTATTGAGATATTTTAGTTGGATACATTACATCAATAAATAGTGTGATGGAAATAAAAGATATTTTAAATAAGCGAGAAGTGTGAATGGCCTTATATAATACTTGTTTTCCAAAATTTTTAAATTTTTTATTAAAATATAGCTTAAAAATAACTAATCTTAATTTCATATATGAGTTGTTTTATATAACATTAGGTTTATTCTGGATAACTAAAAGAGGTATTGTTTTCGAGTACTATTATTCAGGGTTATTCTCACCGTATCTTAAATTTACGTATACTCTTATTTTACGTAAATTTTTAAAGAGTCTAATTCATTATACGCAAAACCCATTATATTTGAATATGAATAAACTCTTTTTTCGTTGAGGGTATTTAATGTCTAAAAACTCTAATTTAATATTGATAAATTATAAATATAATATTAAAAAAATTAATGCTATCTAATGTAATTTTTCAAATTTTAATGATAGTTAATTTCTTAGAATTTTTATTATCTTTTTTTAATATAAATTATAATATAAAAATAGTAAATAAAATATAAATAAATTTAGAAAAGGATGATACACATGGTCTAAAATAAAAAGGTGTATCCTAAAAAGTACGCCAAAAAAGCTTAGCATAGGATAAAATTAGGACCAATAAAAGAATTTCACTACAATAAAAATATGGATTGTTAGGTGTAATTTTTTTTCTCGAGATATTATCACATTCCTTTCCTAAGGTTTAGCATAATATTATTTAAAAAATATTTTTATAAAAACAATCATGTACTACCTTTACTTTAATAGAATTTGTCACGATTACAAATTTATCCTCAATAACTCAAATAAGATAATAATATCATAATCCCTAAACTTTAGTAAAATAACAAATTAGGACTGATTTTTAGATATTAATAAATTAATCCCTATCATCCAAACTAATAATAAAAATATATACAATTATTTACTTATCCTGATTAAATAAACAAGAATGCAGAAAAGCTCTTTACACTAGATTAAATAAATACAAAAGAGAGACATAAAGTCATTTAAAATCATATAAACTATAAAATCTATTAATATATTTGTCTGTATTTTATCTTGATAGTATGTAATAAGTGTAAAATTATATATGATACAAATATAGTAAAAGTATATAATATATATTTAGGATATAGTACAGATATATATTTTAAAATATCCATAAAAATTTGTATAAAATATCTGTTTTATCATTTTTGTAAATTCTGTTATCAAAATGATATTATTTTATGCTTAAAAAAACAAAATACAACGGACTCTAAGTCATATCTGAATTTTTAACTTTATCTTTAATTTATATTTCTACTCTTAAACCTAACTCATAAATTTTAAATTTTTAATAATATTAAAAATACTTTTAAATAATGAAAAGTTTTAAGTAATTAATTGTAAATTTGTAATTGTATGTTCACATTACATAGGATATATTAAATTTTATCTTCAATTTAGAAATAATTAATTAGATCAATTAATTTTTGAGAATATTGTAGTATTTATGTGCATATTATTGTTATTCATATGTTACAATTTACTACATTAATTTGCTTGAAAATTCAATTTGTATTATATATTATTCTTGTTAATTAGTTATTTTATTTTAAAATTTTACTAATATTTATAAATTTTTTAGACTTTACTTTTCAGCATTTTATTTTGATTGGAGGAAGTTTTGATAAATTTTATTAAGTTTTTATAATTTTATGGATTATTATAACTATTAAATTAAAATTTTATATTGTTAGAATTATCCGCATTTTCTAAAATTTAAATATGATATTAATTTTTAATTTAATTTATTAAGACAATATATTAATTTGTTAAAGATAAAATCTTAATGATCAATTTTTATTTTTGTTCTTAATTTTAATATCATTTAACTTTGTGATAATATGGACTAATTTATTAAAATCAAATAAATTATGTTCTGACTTATTTTTTATCTAAAGTTTAGGGATCAAAATATTATTATTTCAAAATGAATTTAAAATGATTCATCAAATTTATAGTTTTTCCCCTTAAAATAGTTATATCTAAAATAAAGAGAGGTTGTAAGTGATCATTTTTATAAAAATGCATTCAAGTGACATTATGAAAAACCTCAAGGAAGGAATGTGATCATATTTTTTTCCTCAAATTTTACTTTATATATTTTACCTTTCGAATTTTAAAATTTTAAAATTTATTTAATAGCTAAGTGCTTAAAATTTTATTTAATCGTAAAGTGCTTACTCTCTTTTTCTTTGATGAGAAAAGGTAATAGAGATCGACGTGCAAGAAATCGATGGTCCAATGGTTAGAGTAAGGACAAAAAGGATGAAAAAAACTTTATAAGGCTTAATCATGAGAGTGCATAATAAAGCGGTTATTTTAGAAGATTTTAAAGTTATTCTAAAAGTTTCTAAAACTTTATTAAAGATAATCATTTATCTTTTTGTGTAAGAAGAAGAATAAAATAACTCTGCGCTAATAAATCGTAATGACATGGATAAACAGGGTTTTGAATATTCCTTATTTTATTTAGATTATATAATTTACATAGAATTAGTTTCCTAATTTATTTAAAATTGTTATAATTCCTAATTAGATTAGTATTATAGTTTTTCTCTTTAATTTAGGATTTTTATTCTTACTTAATTTTGGATTTCTATCTATTTAGGATAATGATATTTACATGCCTATATAAAGACTACAACTGTATAAAACGAAATTTGGATTATATCATTAATAATGTTGAGATATTTTCAGCAGGCGTAACTTTGTCTTCGTATTCTTGGTAAAATATAATATCTTGATTTATCAAGAAAGTGATCAACCTTTATGGCATTTTCAAAATTGAAATTTTAAAAATTTATTTCTTTACGTTCTAAGATAATCATCTACAATTTATTTTTTAGTTTTTGAGTGCCAATAACAACTAATTCAAAAGTTCTTAGAGCAAGTCGTGAGTGGGTTCTTATCATTTGATATCAGAGTTTTAGCTCTAAAAACAAGTTACTTATACTTTGCTTATCTTTATTTTGTGTTTTTCTTTGATTTTTATGCGATTCTTGTGTTGTCTTTGTGTAGCTTCTTTGAATTTTTTTCTTTTGACTTCTTTGTGTTTTGAATAGTTTAATTCTGACTTGGGGGTTTAATTTGATGAATAGAAAAAAAAAAAAGACAGAGAGATTTGAAAAGAACATCCAATTCAAAAAAAAAAAAAGGAGTTAGATTGCATTGTTTAATCAGTGTGCAATAAGTTTTGTGCTACTTATTAAGATTGCAAATCTAATTTTAATCATTTTCCCAACATAAAAGGGATTTCTTGAACCGCAAGATCATATTCCTATTTAAACAAATTATAACAAAATTTTCTTTCCTTTTTTATATTTGACTAATTGACTAATTCAAAACTAATTATATATTCTTTTTCGAGCTAAGACTTCTTTTCCCTAAACAGTAGCCTTACTATATTAACTAGTATTAATTCTTATCAAATAAGGATTCTTATGGCTAAATTAATTTAATTTCATGCTTCATATTTTGTTTATCCTATTTGGGTTCAATTGCGCACTTGTGTCTTTTAGCTTTACTCTTTAATTCATTGCATTCTAGTGATTTTTTTTTACATATCTTTTACTTCCTTTTGAAGTTTTCTTATTTTCTTGGCTCTTTAAATTTTTTTATTCTTTTCGTTGTCATTTACCTCAACTAAGTCTTTATTGTTCTAATTTTAAGATTGCCACCATCTAATCAATTGCTACTTGAGATTTGTTCATCTTAGTTATTTTAATAATATAAAAAAGGTTGGCTTGAGTGGTAAAAGGCAATAGTGGTAAGATCATGATTAAATTAGCGTGAAATATAAGTGATAACAATCTAATTTGAGTGAAAACACATGAGAGACTATGAAAGGAACAAATTTCTTTTATTTCTAACAAGATTTGCAAGTTATAAACATGAGTGGTGAAGGAGAACCACAGGAAGTTGATGTGAAAATGTTTAGAAAGGCTGTTAATGAACAATTTAGGAAGTTGAATACTAGGCTGAATGACTTGCAATCCCCATCTATATCTAAAACTATTAAAAGACGTGTGTTTAAGGAGGAAGAGGAAGATGATTTGAATTTGGAGGAATCAAATTCTCAACGAGATAAGAAAGTCGTTTCAAAAAGAGATAACAATTTAGGCAGCATAAAGATAGAGATTCTGACCTTTCAAGGAAAGAATAATCCCGAACTATACTTGAAGTGAGAAAGGTTGAACATGTATTTGATTGCCATAATTACTTCGAAGAGAAGAAAGTAAAACTAGCAGCCGTGGAGTTCATAAATTATGCAAGCATATGGTGGGATCAATTGGTGAATAATAAGCGCAGGAATGGAGAAAGGCCAATTTGGTCATGGACAGAGAATAAATTGATAATACGCAAGAGATTTACACCTAGCCATTACTCTAGAGACTTGTATAGAAAGTTGCAAAGGCTAGTTCAAGATTCCATGAGTGTAGAGGACTATTATAAGGAGATAGAAATAACCATAATTAGAGCAAATATAGAGGAAGACTGAGAAGCAACAATGGCTAGATTTATTGGCGGCTTGAATAAAGAGATTACTGATGTGGTTAATTTACAACATTATATGGAGATGGAGGAGCTATTGCACAAAGCCATTAAAGTGAATAAGCAAATCAAATCAAAAGGGGTCTAGTTCGACTTCTAGTTCTTCATGGAAATCTAATTGGAAACACAACAAAGCTACCTCAAAGATAAAAGAAGAAGCAAAGTAAAAGGATTTAGTTATTGTTTCTAAAAGGAAAACTAAAACCAAAACTTATTCTAAGTCACATGAAGTTAAGTGTTTTAGGTGCCAAGAATTCAGGCATATTGCTTCTCAATGCCCAAACAAAAATGTTATGATTGTGTTGGAGAATGGAAAAATAGAAAGTGCTAGCTCAAGTGAAGATAAGATGCCACTATTGGAGAATCGTTCTGATGTTAAAGTTGAAGAACCCATATATGGTGATTTGTTGGTTTCAAGGAGAGCCCTAAGTATGCAGTCTAAAAATGATGTTAACAAGGAGCAACGTGAGTATATTTTCACACAAGATGCCATGTGAAAGATAAAGTATGTGCTATGATTATTGATAGTAGAAGTTGTAATAATATTGCTAGTATTTTTTTGGTACATAAGTTGAATTTGCATAACACAAAAAATCACAAACCGTACAAATTGCAATGGCTGAATGAATGTGGAGAAGTGAGGATAACTAAGCAAGTTCTAGTTTCCTTTTCAATTGGCGAGGATGAGGTTCTATGTGATGTAGCACCAATACATGTTGGTCATATATTGCTTGGCCAACCATGACAGTTTGATCAAAAGGTTACACATGATAGATATAAAAATTGCTATTTTGTTGTAATGAGTAATTGAATTATTGTATTAACCCCTCTCAAATCTTTACAAGCTTATGAAAATCAGATTAGGATAGCAAGAGTGTGCAAAATGAGAAAAGAATAAATGTGTGAGCAAAAGGAGAAGAAAAAGAAAGAAAGTGAACAAGCAAAAGCAAAAAGAACAAGTGAGACCGAGAGAAAAAGTGCAAGTAGAAAGAGTGAAGACAAAAGAAAAATTAGAGAGAAAAGTGTGCGAAAAAGAGAGAAAAGTAAGGGAATTAGTGTATTTACTGAAAAAAAAAATAAGGTTAAGAGTGTCATGATTGCAAGGCAGCAACTACTTATACTTATGTACAAGGATGTTTACTTTTCTACCAATAACCTTAACCCTTCTTTGCCTAGTGTTATTGTGTTTTTATTATAGGAGTTTGCAGATTTATTCCCCAAGGAGATTCCCCATAGATTACCTCCCTTAAAAGGTATTGAACATCAAATAGATTTCATATTCGGTTCCACCATACCAAATCGACTTGCTTATAGAACTAATCTCAAAAAGACAAAAGAGATACAAAGACAAGTAGATGAGTTGGTGCAAAAAAGTTTTATAAAAGAGATTCTTAGCCCATGTTCAATTCTTGTCATCCTAGTCCTAAAGAAAGATAGAACGTGGCGTATGTGTGTGGATTGCTAAGCCATGAACAAAATAATCATTAAGTATATACATCCTATCCCTAGATTAGATGATATGCTTAATGAATTATATAACTCTTATTTGTTTTCTAAAATTGATTTAAAAAATAACTATTATCAAATCCATATAAAAGAGGTAGACGAATGGAAGACAGCATTTAAAACTAAATATAGATTGTATAAGTGGTTAGTGATGCCTTTTAGTTTAACTAATACACCTAATACATTCATGAGGTTAAAGAATCATGTCCTGCGTGCTTTCATAGGGAAATTTGTGGTAGTTTACTTTGATGATATTTTAGTTAATAGCACAAATTTGAATGAACGTGTGAAACACTTGTATGTTGTTTTTAATGTGTTAAGAGAACACCAATTATATGTTAATCTTAAGAAGTGCACCTTTTGCATGAGAGCTTAAAGTTCTAAAATCTCAAGGTAAGCTTAATAAAAGGCATGCTAACTGGCTGGAGTTCATAGAAACATTTTCTTATATGATCAGGTACAAATATGGAAAGGAAAATGTTGTTGCTGATGCATTATCTAGTACAAACGAAGTTACTTAGTTTTCAATTGATTAAGAACTTGTATGCTAATGATTCTGATTTTGGCCAAGTATAGAATGTATGTGATAAGTATACGTTTAATGATTTCTATAGGCATAAAGAATTTTTATTTAAGAAAGATAAATTATATATGCCTATTTGTTTTATTCGTGAGTTACTTGTTAAAGAAACTCATGGAAGCAGTTTGATGGGGCACTTTAGTGTGCAAAAGACTTGAAATATATTGCATGAGCATTTTTGTTGGCCTAATATGAAACATAATGTACAATCTATTTGTGATAAGTGCATTACATATAGGTAAACAAAATTTAAAGTTAAACTGCATGGCTTGTATACCTGTTTACTAGTGCGTACACAACCTTAAATTGATATTTTTATGGATTTTGTTTTAAGGTTACCAAGATCTCAAAGTGGTAAAAATAGCGTATTTATTGTTGATAGGTTTAGTAAAATGGCTCATTTCATTGTATGTTCTAAAACCAATGATCCAATACATATCGTGATAGAGATTAAATTCTTAAATCATTTTGGCACACTTTATAGAATAAATTAGGAACTAAACTCTATTTTCTACTATTGTACATCTCAAACGGATGGTTAAATTGAAGTAATTAATAGGACACTCACTACTTTATTGCGTACCATCATTCAAAAGAACTTAAAGTAATAGGAGAAGTGTTTGCCATATATTAAGTTTGCATATATTAGGTCTGTTCATTCTACTACTTTTTTTCATCTTTTGAAATTGTTTATGACTTTAATCATTTAACTCATGTGGATATTTTACCTTTACTTACTAATGAACATGCAAATCCTGATGGTAAGAAAAAGGCAAATTTTGTGAAAGATTTATATGTCAAGGTTCGGGCTAACATTAAAAGGAAGAATGAGCAATATGTTAAACAAGCTAATAAGAGGCGTTTAAAGGTTATTTTTGAACCTGGAGATTAGGTTTAGGTGCACATGAGTTCCTGCATAAAGGAAATAGAAATTGTAACTTAAAGGAGATAGAACTTTTCAAGTCTTGGAGATAATCAATGATAACACCTATAAGCTAGATTTACTAGACAACTATGGTAATGTTATTGCAACTTTTAATGTTGCTAATTTATCTTTATTTGATGTAGGTAATTTGAGGATGAATCCTTTGCAGGAGAGAAGGAATAATAGAAATCGAGGTACTGACTAAATGGTTTAAGCTAATATTCTCAAATATTTTTAAGATCCTTTGCAAGGAATCGATGGTCCAATGATTAGGGTAAGAACAAAGAGGATGAAAAAGGTTTTACAATGCTTAATCATGAAAGTGCATGATAAAGCAGCTATTTTAAAAGATTTTAAGCCTATTTTAAAAGTTTCTAAAACTTCAATGAAGATAATCACTTATCTTTATGTGTAAGAAGAAGAATAAAATAGTCTTGCGCCACCAAATCCTAATGACATGGATAACTAGAGTTTTAAATATTCTCTATTTTATTTAGATTATATACTTTATATAGAATTAGTTTCTTAATTTATTTAGGATTGTTATGTTTCCTATTTAGATTAGTATTATAGTTTTTCTTTTTAATTTAGAATTTCTATTAAGTTAGGATTTCTATTCTTACTTAATTTTGGATTTCTATTTATTTAGGATAATGATGTTTACATGCCTATATAAAGGTTACAACTATGCAAAATAAAATTTTGGATCGCATCATTAATAATATTAAGATATTTTTAGCAAGCACAACTTTGCCTTCTTGTGTTCTTGATAAAATACAATATTTTGACTTATCAAGAGAATGATCAATTTTTGTGGTGTTTTTAAGATTGGAATTTTAAGAATTTATTTCTTTAAGTTCTAATCTGATCATCTATAACTTGTTTTCTAGTTTTTGAAGTACTCATAACAACTAATTCAAAAGTTATTAGAGTAGGTCGTCTAGTGGAATCTTATCAAAAGAAGTTTTAGTCGCCATAATTATATTAGGGTAAATTTCTCTTGAACAGAAATAAATATCCCACAAATCAAGCGTAAACTTCGTGAGTGACATTAAACTTGCACCATCTCATCCTGATTTCCAAAAAATTTCTAATACATAATTATGTAATTTTTCAAAGAAATTTATCTTAAATTTTAGATTTTATGTTAAATTTTAATTTTTACGTAACATATTTCAAATTTTATGTTGTAAAAAATATATAATGATATATTTAATATATATTAAAATTAAGTCATAAAATAAAGCTTTATTTCTTAAAATAAAGCTTTATTTCTTAAAAAAAATAATATTATGAAAATAAAATCTCATAATCTAACATATGGCTGAAGAGCATGAATTCAAGTCTTTCTTTGATGAGACTCTTTCCGCCCAAAAAGTATGACACATACACTCATTCGAAATCGAAATGTACAGAACATGAGTAGATATCAAAAGTACACCATCAAAATAATTATGTAACACTTATGTGAGTAGATAGATATCTTGAATGCGCTACTATTTTTTTTAAAAAAAAAAAGTTGTAGCAAAAATTATTAAAAAAAGAAAAAGGAAACGTTGGGCTCCATCACCATGTTATGTTTATTTAGTACGATAGGATACAGTCCCAACCTAATTTGGTCAATTATTTAAGTACAGTCTCCCTGTTTCAAGACAAGAAATTAAGTTGTTTTTTTTTTCTTTTTTTCTTTTTCTTTTCTGTTTTAATAACAACAAAAAAAATTCTTCTAATTGCTCGAATTTTTTGACTTATATAAAATAACTTTTTATTTTTTGATAACAAAATTAGGATTTTAAGAATAAAAATTGGTTTATATCATTTCGTTATCTAATATTAATTTTATTATTAATTCAAAACTGCAATGCTGCTTGGCTGCTTTTTTAGAAAATGATTTATAAAGGATAGAAAATGAGTTTAACACTTTTCAACTATAAAATAGAAAATCATTGTTATCTTTTTTGGTATTTGAAAAATGACATGCATATTATTCTTTAGAATTTATTGTTACTTTTAATTATTAAGACTATTGTATCATATATTTTTATTCTTCAAAATATTTTTACCAAGTATATTTTTACAATTTTTATTTTTAAAATATAACTTTTAGAAAATGTAACTAAATGCATTCTTAGCTTTGAAAAGATTAAATCAAAAACCTATTTTCATTTTCATTCTCATTTTACAAAAACAGTAATTAAAAAAATAGTGAAAGCAATGGTGGCAGGAGGAAATTTTTATGTTTTAATAATTAATTAAAAATAATATCAATAAATACTGAGAAAACTGAAACTAAAACTAAAAATTTAGTATAGTAAAGCAGTCAACTTTTGTAGGCTATTTCTATCTTCTACAAATATTGTAATTCATTCTCTTTAGTCATAATGCATTGTTAATTTGTATCTTTTATATTGTCTCTTAGGAGTAGGCTGGTGATATTGGTATGTTTCAGGTTTTAAAATCATTTTGAATTTGAATAATAGTAGCAGATAATATTTTGATATTTCATGGGCGAAATTTCTTTTTTGATTGATAAATTAAACTCTTTAAAATAAAAATTAATTTAGTTTATTCTTTTCAAAAAGTTTTGGATGAAAGTAAAGAACCTTATTTATAAAATATCAAATTTTTATTTCTATTATTATTCGAACTCTAAATAATCTGAGAGCATCTATTGTATTTTAAACCACTCAGTCAAATTAGTTTATTTCTTATTTCTTGTTTGAAAGATTAAAAATCTAGTGGGTTAATGTCATCTAGGTTCTTAAGGTTTGGCTAATTAGTCTGCCTACTAATTTTGAAAATATCTATAAAAATTCTAATTTATTATAAAATAAAAATTACACCCTTATCTAATAATAATGGCTAAAAAAATTATTTTTAACTCTTAACTAAAAATAAATATTAAAATAATAATAAGTACTAGTTTATAACATATTAATAATTAAATATGTATTAATACATTATAAATAAAAAATATAATAATTATAAGATTTATTTATAAATTAATATTTTTTATGATTTATTTTATTTATTTTTTAATATTTAATTAATATGGAATTGTTAATATATTATAAAATAAATAAACTTATATTATATTTATAATATATTAATTAATAAATATTTGTTATTAATGTGTTGTGAAATAATACTTATTATTATTTTAATATTTATTTTTAGTTAAGAATTAAAAATATTTTTTTTGTCAATTACTGTTAGATAAGAGCATACTTGTCATTTTGTAGTGAAATAAGACTTTTATGAATATTTTTAAAATTAATGTGACTAATTAGATTAATTAGCAAAACCTTAAATACCTAAATGAAATTAATACAAATGGTTTTACAAATGGAAATAATTGAGCACTGATAATTTAGTAACATAATATAATTAATTAAACTTTCCTAAAGCAAAGGGTTAATTATGAATATAACTTTTATTCTATTTGTTAGTGCACCTTTGGAAAATGCCAAAAAAAGAAAATGGGTTGTTTCCAAGTATAAGAATAAAGCTAATGAATCATGTTGGATCAATGATTGAGTGGTCAAAAAGGGAATGTAGTGTTAATTTTATTTATTTATTTATTTATTTTAAGCTCATGTAAATACTTGTTAATATTTATTTTGTTGATCACATTACACTAGTAAAATAGTGTAATGTAAACTAAAAGACTCATTCAAATAAAATTGACTTGATGTGAGTGGTTTTATGCAAGACTATTTTTTATGATAAAAAAATAATCAATTTTATTTCATCTATTTCTTGATTTTTATAAGATTTTTCACCATATTAATTTCATATAACTAAAAAATAACAATTTATAAAACTTTAAATTAACATAATTTTTAAATATCTTGAATTTAAAATAAGTTATCATTCATTCGAATAAAACAAGTCAAACCATGTATTTCTTTTCGTTGTATTTACTATTATTTTGGATATAATTCTGATTGATTATATCAAATAATTAAGAAAAAGGTTGTCAATTATCAATATTTATCAAGAATAACTTAGTTGGTCACTTACATCAACAAATAGTGTGACGTGAAAGACATTTCAAATAAGTCATGAGAAGGTGTATCGGGTATTGTAAATGATCTTGTTTAATACTTTTATAAATTATATTTAAAATATAAAAGTATGATACCACATGGTCCAAAATTAAAATATGATATCCTAGAAGGCAAGAAAGAAGAGCCTGGTATAACCTATCGAGTATACTATAAAATTAGGAACACTAAACGAATTGACTACAATAAATATAGGATTATTTTTTATTTTACCCCAAACTTATTGATAATCTTTATAAATAATTTGAAATGTTTGAACGTTATTTACAGTATCCTTGTTAATACTAGATTGCTGCTATGTTTAAAAAAAAAAAAAAAAAAGTGAAATGACACATTTATCTTTACTACAATTAAGATTTATGTGCAAAAGCAACAAAATCTATACGTGGTGAAAAAATAAAATTAACCTTATATATGTATGGTAGGTAATGTATATATTCTTAAAAAAAAAAAAAAAAGTAAATTAATTATATATTAAAATTAAATTAAATTAATCCCTTCACTGATATCTCCCTGCGTTATATTTCCACACAAACAATAATTTTAGAGAATGTAGTTGCAATTCGCTGTGAGTTTGTAGGCGCATTGTGTGTGTCTGTGAATGAGAGTGAACAAGGGAAAATGAACGCCTTTTAACTATAAAATAGAAAATAATTGTTATTTTTTTATTTTTTAAAAAAATCACAAGTAAACTATTGTTTGGAATTTATTGTTAATATAATTTAATTATTAGAAATAAAGTACGTACCATAATATATTCTACTTGTATAAAAGTTTTATTCACAGTTTTATTTTTAAAATATAACTTAGAAAATGTTACCAAATACATTCTTAATTTTGAAAACATTAAATCAAAACTCTGTTTTCATTTTCATTCTACAAAAATAGTGCTTGCAAAAATTTTCAAAGTATTGGGGGCAGGAGAAATTTTTATGTTTTAATAATTAATTAGTGATAATATCAATAAATACAAATAAAAAAATTAAAGAAAGAAATTTAATATAGGGTTAAAGCACTTTTAGTTTTAAAGGTTCGGCCTAATATTCTTATAACTTTTCATGTTTCAAAAACATTTTTAAAAATCTTAATTTATTAACAAATGAATATTATATCCTAATATAATAATAGTCATTTAAAAAATGAACAAATCTCTAAAATTTTATAAAATATGATATGTTTATGTGAAATATATTATTAATTAAATAAATATTATTATTAATTTATGATATATTGATAATATAAATATTTTATTAATATATTATAAATTTATTATTTTTATTATTTTATTTTTATTTAAATGTATATACATATATTTTATTTAAATTACAATATAATCATATATTATTTATTATAAATATGCTATAAACTAAATAAGCTATATTTTATCAATAAATTGATATTTACTTATGCTTTATTTTCATTTAATTTCTAATAATAACAAAAGTAATTTATGTTTATATAATTTTTTATAATAATTACATTACAATTATTTTATTAATATATTATTAAAATAATATTATAATTTATTTAATTAATTTATTTTACATAAATATATCGTACTTTCTCAAGTTTAGGGATTTATTTGTTAATTATTTTATACAACTATTATTATATAGGGTATAATAGTGATTTGATAAAAATTACCGTTTATTTTACATTTAAGGAAAAGTTAAATCCCTTACCACAGTTTAAAAGATAAGGGCACTTTCTATCTTCCATTTGGAGGGAAAGGTACCCTTTGAGAGTCGGCATAAGAATGAAGAAGAAGTAAGTACCTGGTAGGGTGGTAGGTAAGATGCATATTCAATTTCATGTCAATCTCAATCTCAATCTCAATCTCATGATAAGACTCTTAAGTCTTACAATGGGTTTGGACCCCCGTGATTATTGTCTGTTACAAATATAGCCAATCATGCCGACACACTCCTACATGTGTAACAATTAAGGACAGTCTGATCTATAAAGGCAGATATAATCACATAATTGCAGAGAATAAACCACAGCTTCATAAAGAAAAACACAGGAGTTTCATATAATGGAAAACTAATGCTTAAGTTGCATAATCAATTCCAGCAAAATGCTATGCTTGCTTTTTACATTATGGATTTAAGATGATAACCCAGGCTAACAGATAAGGTGATTGATTGATTGATTGTGCTCATCATACCTTTGCTTCTTACCTCATCAGAACACACACTCACACACACAGAGACGGAGAAAAACACATTTCAACAAGTCACCAGCATCATCTGTTTATTCTTCTATCAAGTAACCAATTCCATCTGCCAAAGACGCCAACGATATATTCCATACTATTTGCCTATTGCAATGACTCGTCCTACCTTTTTAATGGCACGAGGCTTCTTGAAACTGATCATCTCAGCAATTTTTAATCAGCATGCATGTCCATTGAAGAATCATTGGAACTGGGAGGGTTAGAATCCCTGTTTTGCTGTTGAAAAAAGCTGGGATCATTGTTCCGGACTCCACTTGTAGGAGGCATACCACCATTCGGATAGTAGCCTCCTCCCTGTGCAATGTGATAGTGCTGAAGACTCCTACGAATGGGGCTAGATAAAGCATTTGAGAAGACTGAATTTTTGGGTTGCTGATCACAGTGGTCGGGCCGAGTTCCCTGGCCAGAAGAACCAGAAGGGATCGGGAAGCCAGGGTTTGTGAACTGCATTGTGGGTTGAGAATGCTGGTGCCGAACTTGCGTTCTTGGGGACATTGATGGCTCCTCTACGCTGCAGTCTAGCTCATTCTGCAAGGACATAAGAAAATTCTATTCAGATATTTTATTAGAATAAAATTATCGGAGAATCACCATGCAACATAGCATGATCCATTACATCTTAGAGATGCAAGCATCAATATTGCTGCAGGCCCCATAACTAAAAGATAGGCAGTAGTTGAAAGTGCTGACCAATTTTTGGGCTTAGACTCAAGCACAAAAATCAGAACAAGTCCCCTCAAGTAAAATAAGAATAAAAATCTCATTTGAACGTAGTCTACCTCTTCTAATAGACAAGTAAAGTCTGTAGGCATAAGAACGATACACCAAATCGAATATTCTATCTGCATCAAATATCTTGTCTTTTTAACCTTTTATGCCCTAATCCCAATAAGACTATTTCTGGAGGATGTAGGAATAGTTCCCACCTGTTACAAAGTTTCTTTTCATTCCCTTTTTAGAAACTAAAAATAGTTAATCCTCCATGATATTTCCGTCACTGCTGATAAAAATGAACTCAACACTCTCCAGGATAATCAATACCTTAACCATAGCAAGCATTCTTCATTATTAGATAAAGGATGAATTGTGACATTCATTTGATTACAAGTTAAAGATTATTTCGATTGAGAACAAGGAAAATAGATGGTGGTGACATTAAACCGTTCGGGTGGAGAAAGTGTCTGATGAAGCAATTTTTGTGATGAAAATCCTATCAATAACAAAAAATTACTTTTACAACTCCCACTAGTTAAATCCAACAAAATTCCATTAATGGCAAGGAAGAATTACACAAGTTTCAAGACCAGTAGTGAAGAATTACATAACTTTCAAGAGCAGCAGTAACTAAGTGTATTTTAATGCACCTAATAAGGTAGTTGACAATATTAATCCAGTCTAATATTAAAAAGATCATCTATGTTCATCTTTTAGAGGCTTATAGAAACTTTACATCTATATAGTTAATGGTTATAGTTAATGGTTGTTTGAATCACACCAGCAGTCAACATTAGTATGGACATTATATGTATTCATGTATGAAGTTAAACATCTACATTTGAAAAAGAAAGCCATTTCATAAACGAATCAGGCACAAACCTGAAGGTAATTAATTATATCAACAGTTGTTACTCTTGATCCTCCCTCTTCTTGTCTCCAAATCCACTGATAAAGTTTTTCCTGAAAATCAGATGACAGGGTAAATAAATAAATGTCAAGATCCATTCCAAGCTACTTACAAATTCACAAAGGATGGCAACTAAATATATTAAGGCCAAATGCACAAGTTAAGAAGAACATATATGTTGTAAAGAGTAAAAGTCATTTATGCCAATGATATAAGAACAACAACATAACAGCATAACAGCTAGAAAAAACTAGGTAGAAGAAAGTTTCAAGGAATTAGAAAAAGCATAACATACGCAAAGTTTACAAGTCATCTGACCTGAACTTCATTAAGAAAGAGAGAGAAAAAAGAAGCAGAGTTTACAAGTCATCTGGCCTGAACTTCATTAAGAAAGAGGTAGAAAAAAGAAGCAATGAAATGAAATTTTCAGGCTTTCACCTTTGAATCTTCATCACTCTTATTTTTTACCCATTAAACATTAGCAATCAGAATTCAACCTACACCTTTTCCTTCAGAAAAATGTTAACCTATTGTATCATCTGGATAAAGATAATCTCAGTCAAGTAATGAGATAGAAAGAGACTCATTACTATAGAGGAAATGTGTCTAATGTTGTGCTCATTCTTCAAGCCGTTAGCACACAGACACAGTTAATAATCATCAACTAAGCTAGTTACATTCTCGTATGAAAATTAGCAATAAAATTTATAAAATACTGTAGAAGCTCGCTGTCTTAAGGCAGTATGATTGCCTTGCCTTGCCTTGCCTTGCCTTGCCTTGCCTTTCCTTTGTACATAATTTTCCTACACAAAATTCTAATTGCTTCTACAGGAGGGTTATTGAAGAAAAATCGGTTCTTTTCTTCTTCTTCCTTTCTAAACTTACTTGCACAATACACCAATTCAATCATCTCACTCAAAGACCAATAGCCAATTGAAAATTACAACCACAAACAAATCAAAAAAAAAAAAAAAAAAAAAAAGAAAGTTACGCATTCAATCCATTAACACTGAACACAATCCATCTCAACCAGTAAACACACATTTGAATCCAATAGCATACAAACATCAATGCAGTAAATACATCAATTGACCACCAAACAGCCAAAATTTTCCATTCCAAAGTTGAGCACCAAAAAATAATTAACAAAAAAAGACAAAACACTTCATGGATGAAAACGATGTCTGTATACATATTAACAGGAATATAAATCAGGAGAGACATACAAGTCCATGGCGTTCACCGGCTTGAAAAGAGAGTTTCTGCTGGTTCATAGCCTGGGTATAAAGCTGTGAGAGGGAATTCGCGGCGCTGCAAAAGGAGGCGTACATGCTGCGATCGACCTCGTCGAGACTGGTAGCAATCGATTTTCTCTTCTTACCCATGTCAAGAAACTGTCTGAAATTAAGATTTAATCGACAAAGGAAGGATTTTGGTAGAGTTTGAGATTGAGATGGAGAAGATTGATGGTAACCAAAGATTGCTTTTTTATATTATGTGGAGAGGAATTGGATTTAGAGTCATTTGGGACGCAATTTACAATTAGGTGAAGGCAACCTTGCCCGACCCCCCTCTTGCTTTATACGTTTTACTGTTATGGCCCCCAACCTCCCGTGCACGTGTTATTTTCTTATTTTCTCGTTTCCTAAACAAACAAATAATAAATGAATAATTATATTTTTATCTATAAATTTTTGTCAAAATTATCATTTATTAATTATTTTATCAATTTTGATATTTCAGTCCTTTCTATTCTACCGTATCAACAATATTAGAAGTGACAATTTAAAATATAATACAATTATTCGAAATAAATTCGATACTACTAAATAGATTCAAATTTAAAAAACTTGACATGAATAATAATCATGTCGCATTTGTGTTAATACAATCATCATTCGTATTTGATTTTTTTAACACGATTAAAATACAATTAATTAAATATATTATATTTTAAATAAATAGTTGTACTTTAAATGAATAATCATATTCTAAATAAATAACCGTATACTAAATGAATTGTATTTTAAATAAATAATCGTATCTTACACAAATAATCTTATATTAAATGAATATTTGTATTTTAAACAAATAATCATGTTGTAAGTAAATTGTGCATAAATAAACAAGTTAAGTTCAAATTTAACAAATTCAACACGAATAATAAATTAATCTTATTCTTGTTGACCAAACTCCTATTCATTTAAGCATTTGCCACCCCTAAACACTATACTGTTGAAAGTAATAGGTGGCAATATGAATCACAACCTGCTTATATGATGTTAATTCACTATAAATAAATAGGTTTAGATTGAAAAAAATAAAATAAAAAATAGATTATAAATAATAAATATAATCTATTTATCTTATAATAATAAAATAAATAGACTATTTTTGTGTTACCTGTTTAATAAATAAGTCATGTATATATCTAAAATTTTAATTCACCAATTAATTTAAAATAATTTTAGTTAAATGAATGATCATATTGTATAAATTTGTTTGACATAAATTTATTTAAAATTCATTTAATTTGTACTTCCTGTTTATAAAATGAATATTCTATCAATTTAATTTATCTTTCCCGTATAGTGTTAATGTACATAGGTTTTGATGTTTGCTATTTTTTTAGATAACATAATACTTAGTTTTAAAATTAAATTAAAACTTTATAGAGAAATGTAAATAAATCAAACACGGGTCTAAATCGTACTAAATATATTACTTGTATAATTGTGTTAAATGGGTTAGTTGTATTTATTTGTGTCAAAATATAATAAAATTTGTTTAATTAAATATGTCTAACCGTGATATATTATATCCTAATATATATATATATATAAATACGTTCTATTTATTAATCATATCTGATTATATCATGTTGTATCCCTAATTTCATAAATAGATAACATAATTAGATAAAATTAATAAAATAATTGTATAAGTATTTGAAATTTTAACACAATTATTGGATGGATTTGTTCGAATTCCATTTCACATAAAATTTTATTGTGCTCGTTTGTATAACAATATGATAACATAAATTATTACAACTAGTACTTTAAAATAAAGGGTAAGGATTATATTATTAAAATTGAGTAAAGTATATTCTGATTAGTTATTTTTTTCAAAGCATAAGGAAGAAAATATCATTACTCTATTATTTTTGTTTATTTGTTAGAGAGTTTTTTAACCTATTAAGAAGAAAATCCCGAAAGATTTTATTATTTTTACCTATTAAAAACTACTTCACAATCATTTTCATTTTTCAAGTTTAGACGAAATAAATTATACACATCTCCGATTTTAATGTGGGTGAATTAAAATTATCAACCTCTTTCGCTATTCCAATAACCATTCTTCCAGAGATCTAGCTAAAGTGATTGCTAATTAATGGCAATGATGGACCTACCTACCATTTTGTAGTTTACCCAATAAATGTAGAATATCTTTAGACATTAGAAGTGTTATTCTTAATTCAATTTAATTTCAATTACATGATACGAACAAAGCTATGCAACCATGCATACAAGATGGAAAACTCTCATGTAAGCTTGAAAAGAATTAAGGGCAACGTTTATATAATTCATTAAATTTTCCAAGTGAGCCAAATTATAAGAAATGAGCTTAATAAATGAGAATAATTCAAGTGAGTTGCAAGAAAAAGAATAAAATATTTTTATATTACTAAATCCTAATGCTGCATAAATAATCTGGGTTTTTGAAGATTTTTTATTTAATATAGAATTAGTTTTCTAATTTGTTTAGAATTGTTATTTTTATATTTCTTAATTAGATTAGAATTATAATTTTTCTTTAATTTAGGATTTTCATTCTTATATAAATTAGGATTTTTTATTTCTACTTAATTTTAGATTTTTATTTTATTTACGATTTTGTTATTAGCTAGTCTATTTATATAGGACTAACATTATGTTGAAATTCATAATATTGGTTCTCAGATATTATTTTCAATAAAAAATAAACTATTTTTTTAATTTTTTTAAAAACTTGTAAACTTATCAAGAATTGTATTCTTATAGCATTCAATAACTAAACTTATAACATTAATTCTTTAATAGTTCTTGCGATTCTTGGTGTGGCGTTTTTAAACAACTGTAGTTTTTATTCTTATCTTATTAAATAACGGATCAAGTCTCAACAAATTTGCGTCTTGAAAATCTTAAAATTCTATATCACATTTGGTGTCGGGTTTCTGTCACATTGTTCATAAGGTTTATTATCAAGTTAATTTTAAATTTTGTCACATTATTTACAAGGTTTAATATCATGTTCGGTATTGAATTTTGTCACGTCGTTGGCAAAATTTACATCATTACATCAAATGAATAAAATTATACACATAAAAAGAGAGAATGAGTGTTCATACCAATTTTTGCTCACTGATTTTAACCAATAAAATTTGTTTATATATAAAAATATCTCTCCTCCACTTTATTTTTTCTTTGTTTATATATTTTCCTGTTTCCTATCGGTGACTCGAGACCTCTTTTGTTTCTTCCCCTTAAATAAGAAATAATTTCATATTACCCCCAAGTTATTTTGATAACATTTAATCTACATCTAATATTTATATAAATATTCAATATGCCCTCAAACCGTTATTAATTTTCATTAACATTAATGGTAGACTTTAATAGCAACTAATTCTTCCAAACCCGTTACGGTCGTGAGGCCACAAAAGGCCAAAGGCAGCCACAATTTCCGGAAGAGCTGAAGTCTAGCAGTCATAAGACTACTAGAAGCTGCCGCCTCGCGGCCCAACAACCACCAGAATCTTTTGCGAGGCCATAGTTGTGCGGTTACCAAATCTTCTCCATGGCCATGTTGCTATCCTTTGATTTTTTAATTGTGGATCGGTTTTTTAATCTTTTATTTCGTAAACATCTTTAAAATTATATTGATAAATCTGGTTGTTGTATTTTCCTTGAATTAGTATATTGAGATGATTGAAAAATTTTAGACAATTAAAAAGAGATATTGACATTTTCTTCTTTGAAATTTGGCCTAATAAGCAAATACCCCCTAATATTTGAGAAAAGACAGATGCCCTTTAACGTTTGATAAATAAATACATATCTGAACTTTTATTTCGGTTAATTGATTTATTAGTTTATTATCATTTGTATCTCTCATCTTTTATATAATAATACTTTGATATATATTTTATTTCAATATAATACTTTACTCCCTATTTTAATATTTTTCACAATATAAATTTTTTAATTATAACAATTTAATCCATATTTAATTTTTTTATAACATACTAAAAACTAAATACATTTTTAATTTGTTATTTTAATGGAAAATTTGAAAACTGAAATATTATTAAAAAATTAAATATGGATTAAATTGTTATATTTAAAAAAATTAGAAAATTAGAAAATTAAATATATTTTTAATTTATTATTTCAATAGAAAATTAGAAAATTAAAATATTATTAAAAAAATTTAAACAATGAGTTAGATTAAACTCATATTAAAATATTTTAAACTCATGTTAAAATATTTATATCCTTTTTTTTCTGCAATAAATTTGATATTTAATTATTAAAAGAATTTTGAAATATAGTTTAATATTTTATTCTTATATGGATATTTTTATTTAAAATATTATATTAAATTTATAATATTTTCTTGAGAAAAATTATGAAAATATAAATAAAAAAGTAAAAAAAAAATTAATATCATTTGTTAATAGAATTAGTACTTAAATATATTTTATATGCTTATTAACCAATATAATTTAATTTTAATTAAAAATAGAAAAAGAAGAAAATTTTTTATTATTTTTATTTGTAACATATATAACATGTATTTATTGTTTATATTTTCATTTATATTTTCATATATTTTTAATATTCTTTCACAATATATTCAAGAATAAATATATTTTTAAATTTGTTATTTTAATAAAAAAATTTTAAAAAATACAATTATTAAAAAAATTTAAATAATGAGATAAGTCATATTCATATGTTAAGATATTTTTAATCTTTTGCTTTCATTTTTATAATCATAAATATTTAATTTTTAAAAAATTTAATTGAAATATTTTTTAACGCTTTATTTTTACATGTAATATATTTATTTAAAAAATTATATTAAATTTATCATATTTTTTAAAAAATATATAAAAATATAAATATAATAAATACATGTTATATATATTACAAATAATAATAATCAAAAATTTTCTTCTTTTTCTATTTTTTAATTAAAATTAAATTATATTGGTTAATAAGAATATAAAATATATTTAATTACTAATTCTATTAACAAATGATATTAAATTTTTTTTTCACTTTTTTATTTATATTTTCATAATTTTTCTCAAGAAAATATAATAATTTAATATAATCTTTTAAATAAAAATATTAATATAAAAATAACATGTTAAAATATATTTCAAAATTCTTTTAATAATTAAATAACAAATTTATTGCAGAAAAAAAAAGAATATAAATATTTTAACATGAGTTTAAAATATTTTAATATAAGTTTAATCTAACTTATTATTTAATTTTTTAATAATATTTCAGTTTTCAAATTTTCCATTAAAATAACAAATTAAAAATGTATTTAGTTTTTAGTATGTTATAAAAAAATTAAATATGAATTAAATTGTTATAATTAAAAAATTTATATTGTGAAAAATATTAAAATAGGGAGTAAAGTATTATATTGAAATAAAATATATACCAAAGTATTATTATATAAAAAATGAGGGAATAAATGATAATAAACTAACATGTCAATTAACGGAAATAAAAGTTTAGAGGTATCTGCCTATTTATTGAAACGTCAAGGAGGCATCTGTCTTTTCTCAAACATCAGGAGGGTATTTACCTATTAAGCTAAATTTCAGGGGAGAAAATGTCATTATTCCCAATTAAAAATATAAAAAGAAGAAAGAGTTTAAAATAGAGAAGAACAAGAAAAAGAAAAAAGAGAAAAGGAAAAAAAAATTATTTGTATTTTTTAACAAAAATATTATTTTAATAAAAAGTTAAAAAATTAAGAGTATTTTAAAAACTGTTTTTAGTACTTATATTTTTAATTATTAAATAACATATAAAAAGACTAATTTACTCTTTTTCTAGTTAAAATTATTCGGAGTAACTAATAGTTTGGGGGTCTATTGAATATTTTTAAAAATATTAGATGTATATTGAATATTGTTAAAATATCTTGGAGTAATATGAAATTATATCTTAAGTAAAGTCAGGTTCGAGACCTTCGAGCCTCTCTTATTTGTCGTGCCCGACTCGTGGGGTCCACGAACAAGGAGAGTTTATTTGGGTAATAGCCCACATGAACTGAGTGACCTTCTTTGATTTGGACCTAATCCGAGAGTCCAACTGAGTGAGGGGATCCAACAAATGGAGACAATGCAGATACACAACCTTTTAACTTTACGTAATTTTTAACATAATATGTAAACTATTAAAATTATACCTTTCAATGATTGAGATTTAGTCCAACAAATATAATTCATACATAATTAATGTGTTAGATTTTTTTTTTTTTAGCAATTTGTCAAATTTAATTAGTTAAATTACTAAAAGTATTAAAAAAAAAAAAAAAAAGAAACACAGGCAATTTTTTAAGTAGTTTGGAATTACTTATGCTATGGGTCATGCTTAGCTATTGAATAATTTATAAAATATTACAAACACCAATTAGATTTAAACAAATAAGGACTCCTTTTTTAATTTCATCATCACATCGTTGAATTAACTAGTTAGACTTATTCAATCAGCACCACTTGTCTTGTTTGTTTTGTTGCATTTAAACTCCTTTCACAACGCAAAATCCACTTCTCCCCAAAGAAAACAGCGATAAAGGTCGAATCATACATAAAAAACAAATATCTTTTAACCAAGAACCTTAGATTAAATAGAAAGGAAATAAGATCATATCTCCTAAATGTGGAATGATGTTTATAATTTTTTCAGTCTTCAAATCTTCCCATTGTCCTATGCAATCTAACACCTAATTTTAAAATCTTCTAGATAAAATAATGCAGTATACAAACCTTAATATCGGAATAGCTTGTTTATTATAACATGAGACAAATCTGTTGCAACATAATGGATTGTTCATTCTAATGATGTTTAAATTACATTAAAATGATTTTAGTGTTGCCATAAGATGTCAATAATATATGTAAATCCAACATAATGCACCATAACTTTAAACACTTTCTTATATTATTTGTACACCGATAGATTTGGGTGATTTTAATGTTGAGATTATATCTTATATGTATATTAATTATATGTACTGGGTTTATCTCAGTCTTTTAAAAGTGGCTAGATTTAATGTTTTAAAAATAGTTAAAATAATACATATATAATATATATATATATATGGGGTAAAATTAATAGCCCCTTATTTTAATACAAATTTTTACATCAATTATTAACTCTTAGATTAAAGGTATGTGGAGGGCTAAAATTATATTTAACAAATATAAGAAAAATTATTATAAACCCATTTAATTGGATTTTTTATATATTTTTTCTTTTCTCTTTCTTATCTCTAATTTATTAATCTCTCTCTCACTTTAAATTTTCTTTATTACATCTTCTCTCTCTTCAAACATTTTTTAATTTTAATTATCATTTATAAGTTAAAAATTCATAAAATTAAATATCTTTTTTTAATATTTATATATTATAATAATTTTTAAAAAATTCATGAGTTTTTTAGGATAACTTAATTAATTAAAATAATTTTTTTATTTAAATTTTAAGTTTTTCAATTAACAAGTGATAATTAAAATGAAAATTAAAATAATTATTTAAAGTATTGGGTTTTTCAATTTATAAATAATAATTAAAATGAAAATAAATAATGAAGAGAGAGAAGATGTAATAAATAAGACAAAAGTATGAGAGAGATTTTACAAATTAATAAGTAAAAAAAAAAAAGACATAAAAGATCTTATTAAATAAGTTTGTAAGAATTTTTTTATATTTTTTTTAAATACAATCTTGACCCTCTACGTATACTTAATTTAAGGGCTAATAATTGATTTAAAAATTAGTATTAAAAAAAAGAGTTGCTAATCCTGTCCCTATATATATATATATATATATATTTATATTTATATATATATATACACACACACATACATACACACACACTATAGGGCATGCTTGACATTTCCAAACCATCCCAAGTTCGAGTAACAATAGTGGACAAGATTTGGTGTTTTATAAGGGAGGTTTCTTACTCCTATCTGAAATCTTTTTATGTGCGTATGTGTATGTCTGTGTGTGCAAACTTAGTCAGTAATTTAAGACGTGAATTTGGACAAAAATAAGAGTAATTAGATACATTTAACGTTTAAATTAATTATAATTAAAAGGATATTATAGTAATTATAACTGAAAAATGAATTAACCATTCCAACTATCAAAATTTTTTAATAAAATAAGGTCTACATAGGTATTTTTAAAATTAATGTTAATAAAAAAAATTTTTACTAAGTTTTAAGAATATATATGTTTTTTGGTTTTATATTTTATTAACCTATTGTACAAATAATGTGATATGACATACTTGCCTATAACTTTTAGTGGTTGATTTGTGTTGTGATAGAAATTTTTACTATTGATGTGGCACAATGAAGAGCAGTCCATGTTAAACACCGTAAAGACAAAATGTGGCGAAGACGGTAAAGGCTTACTACTACGATTACTACTTCAAGATAGTAATTTTATACTACAAAAAGTTGAAGATTCACACAAAAACGCCACATCATATATTCACCATGCCAATATCGAAGCCATGATAGTGTAAAGCAGTAAATAGGTGACGAGTGTTGGAGATTCGTAAACATTAGAGCCATAAACCGGATCTAGGAAAGTAATGTATGTTTGACATTTCGGTAAATGGCTCCCATAATGTGTAAACTTCTTCTAATAGAACCAATAGCAAAGGAATAATAACCATCACCTAGCTAAGTCAAGTGGTCAAAGTACGAGCCCAATATAAAGGTAACACATGGGAAGGATGGCGATGGTGGCCTGCTCTCCTAATGGAAGTGAGCAATAAGTGACATAAGATAGCAACAACCACTCTCTCATTCCACACCTATACAAACTAAGTTATGCCAAGGAGAAAAGCAAGTCTCTTCTCTCCCAAAAATATTTCATATACTCGGTTCTCAATTCTCTCCTATTTTCTCATAAATCTCCAATCTTACTTAATTATTAAAGGGTATTAATCAATAGCACCACCAACACCCCCTAACCAATTTTCCTAATACAAGTATGCACTTTCAGATGTGCAATGAAAAAAAGTCTACCTTGGTAGGTTAGTCAATCAAGGATACCGAGCTATTGCATTGTGGTCATCATGCCGTGAACGCGTTACTCCCTTGATGATGAATCGTGTTTGTTGACTGTCATTTACCAAGATGGCACAAAATTTCAGCATTAACAATTTGTTTAAAATTCAAAACTTAGGGGTTGTAACAAAATTATGTAAACTTTCTTTAGGGTTTTATGTGTGAAACGTAAAATTGACTTGAGAGAGAAAGAAACCAATCATTTGTTTAATCATGTTCATTGTGCCGTCATTTTCTAATGACTTCATCACACACCAACATGGGCTTTTTTTTAATCATTTCAGCATTAACAATTTGTTTAAAATTCAAAACTTAGGGGTTGTAACAAAATTATGTAAACTTTCTTTAGGGTTTTATGTGTGAAACGTAAAATTGACTTGAGAGAGAAAGAAACCAATCATTTGTTTAATCATGTTCATTGTGCCGTCATTTTCTAATGACTTCATCACACACCAACATGGGCTTTTTTATTCATGGGCTCTATGACCTCAATCAATTTCTTAATACACCTCTTTTTATGAATGGTATTAAAATCACCGCGTCAACATAATCTTGCTAATTCACTTGGGAGAGAAACAAACCAATCATTTGTTTAATCACGTTCATCGTGTCGTCATTTTCTAATGACTTCTCCTCACACCAACATGGGCTTTTTTATTCATGGGCTCTATGACCTAAATCAATTTCTTAGTACACCTCTTTTCATGAATGGTGTTAAAATAGCCGCGTCAGCATAATCTTGCTAATTGAGCCGAAAAGGTCCATCCAATATTGTTATTTTTACAACCCAAGTAAGAGAAATCATTTTTAAGAAAAAAAGAAATAAAAAGAGACATAATTGGATGTCATAAGTGGAAATCAACAAAATGTTTTTTCCTTATAATTTTTTAAGGAACAAAATCATTATTTTAATTTATATAAAAATGAAGGCAAAATAAAAATAACTTCATTATGATATTATATATATATAATTTTCAATGGGACAAAAGTAAAATTGAAAACACATATAACATTGATATTTGGTTAAGTATAATAAAATTTTATAGTGCTTTTTTAAGGGTTATTATTTCTAGAGTGTGTAATTTTTGAGTTAATATCCACCAATTTCAATATGTTCAAATTTATCTAATAACTACAATAATTATTAAAAAATTCATGTAATAATTATTTTTTTGTCAGTTTCGTTAAACAACTTTTTTTAATATAAAAGTATTTTTCTTTTTTGAATGAGTCTAAATAAATTAAATCGTCTATTATCTACCTAAATTTTACATGCTTCAAAATTATGTAACAACTATTAAAAACTCGTGTGTAGAATAATATTGATCAGTAATATAACAGTACTATATACTAAAGACGTAGTTAAGTTACTAGGATTATACTATCCTATTTAGTGATAAAGTTATTGGTGGTAACAGCAATGATGAGTTTTTGATAATTATTATAGTTAAATAGATGTGAGATATTAAGACAAAAGATAGTAATTAACATATAAAAACACATTATTTTATTTAGATTAGTAAGTTTTTTAACAAAATTAAAGTAGTGGTAAGACAAGTTTTTAATAATTATCATAATTATGAGATAATTTTAAAACATATTATAACAAGATAAAAATTAAAATATTTTTAGCAAGTCGGTTAGTTTGGTTTTTATTAATATGGTAGGAAATAAGTGAATTAAATGTGAATATTTTTGCTATAGAAAATTATGAAATCATTCACACCTCTTTTCATTTATTAAAAGTGAGAAATTTTTCATTTTTTTTTATTAAAATATAAATGTGTGATAATCATATATTAAGTTATAAAAATATTTATCTAAATTTCTAATAATATGTCAAATTCATATTTTAAATTCAAAACAATACCTATTTGTTCACTTCATTTTTTTTAAAAATATAATACATTAATTAGTAGTTTTTAAAATTATATATATATATGTATGAGAAAGAATTAATAACTCTTTAACTTTACGCATTGTCTTATATTATTTTAAATTATTAAATTTAAAATTTTTTAATAGTTAAGATTATATCTTATACGTACATTAATAGTAGTCTATTAATTGTATATATATATATTAGATTTAATCTAAATTAACTGTTTACAAATAGTATTGAAAAATTGTTAATCCATTTTTTCTTATATTAATTATAAACGAAGTATTTTTATTTTGACATTATATACATGTATTTCTGAAATATGAGATTAATATGTTTAAATTTAATAATTTATAAATAAAGTAGGAAAATATATAAAGTTAAAGTAGAATCGCTCCTCCGTGTTTAACTTTGAAGATAATTATGACATATGTAGCTCTGATGAATATCAAAGCGTCCTTATCCGAATAATTAAATATAATTAACAAATTAATGGAGGTTTAATAAGACACGATGGTAGTTATCATCATCGTCATCCTCCTCCACATCATCATCCGCCGTCCAATCCTAATCAAAAGTAATTTTATGATTGTCCCAAACACCACCATCATAATCAGTGGGCCCCCCACCCACGAAGTTTCACCACCACGTGTACAATTAACAGAGGCGTTCTTGTCTTCCTTTATTTCGTTTCGGTCCTGTGATTTGTCGTTTCGGCTTTCCATTGGCTCCGAGTAAAGTTTTTTTAGTAATTTGCAATTGATTTTAACCGACAAATCCGACCCCTCGATTTTTCTAGTATTTTCATAGCGAGTGCGTAACCGACATTTACCTCACTTTAGCTTTACGTCAATTGTTGTTCTAGATTGTTCTATTTTCAATCATGCAGCCTGCTCTTTCGACTTAATTACGTAATTATATTAACTGTTTACTATGGATATGTTTCCTATGATAAATCTTATTATATATATTTATATGCATAATTATAATACAAATTTAAAAAACTTCCAGAATTATATAAATTTTTTCGTGTGTTTTTAATAGAGAATGAGCCTTTGTGAATGTTTTTTAATTTTATATATTTTTATATTATTTATAAATAATTAAATTTAAATATTTTTAACTGTTAAATTATATTTTTTGTATAAATTTATAAATAATATAAGAAATTATATAAAATTTAAGAAGATGATTATTTATTTTTTTTTATTATTTAATTATGTACATAAATATCTATAATTTTATGAATAAAAAGAAATATTAAAAATATAAAAACGTATAAATCCGTAGAGTTTGGTTAAAAGAATTCCAAATTTAAAATTTATTAGTTTAAATTTGTTTATTTATTTTAATATTATTTTAAGATAATATCCTCTTAATTATAAATATTTTAAGAGTTAAAATGATCATTTTCTTTGTCTAAATTTATATTTTAAATTAATTCATCGGCGCTATTCTGAAGCCAATATAAAATTAAATCGAAGTGTATTATACGCGTAAATTTGCCCGCGGCACAAGCGTCAACGAAGATATTAATCAAAGAGATTAATGAACAATTCATAAAGCGCCACGTTTGAGATGGAGAGCAAGCATGCAAGCACCATGGCATGGGATGATGTTGATGACGCATGGACATCCATTGCCCATGATTATCTCATGCGCATCATAAGCCATCCATGTATATCTACGGGTATGGCCCACTGGAATTCAACGGGAATCAAGTGGGTGAAGGCCGAGAGTCGAAGATCAGAAGGAGATATATTCCTATCACAGCATTGCGCCACGTGTGTGTTAGGCGAGATCTAGGTTGTATATATCTATAGCTCTTCTGCGATTGGAGACACGTCACACAAATATTTTGGTTTTTAAAACGCAAAATATCTGGAAGGGTAAGGATGCGTCGACCACCAGATATTTCTAGGGGCTGCCCGTGAGCCTTGCCCGCGAATTCCCAGCCATTGAATTTGCTAACGTGTCGAAGCGACAGTGGTTCAATGCCTTCGGGCACATACTGACCGTCGCCTTTTAGTTTTTCTGGTAAATTGAAAAAGGGGCCCGCGTTTTGGAATCGACTGAACCATACCATGTGCGGTTTTCTTACCTCCTAAACCCGCTGGAACTCGGGACGTGACTCGGCCGAGTTATTTTAAGAAGGCTACGTTGTAAAATAAGAAAAAAAAAAAACAATTTTATTGATGTAATATTTTAAATTTTACGAAATAATAAATAAAAGCATAATTTAGTTATTTATAACAACTAAGTCCCTAATAAAAACTTATGTAGAACTAATATCAACTAACGTCAAAGGCTTAAGTGTTAAAATTACTAAAGTTTGTGAAAATAAATTTAAATCATGTGTTCTGAGACGAAGAATTGAGCGTTGTTGATTTTTACGATAAAAGTATTTTATACTCTAAATATATTAAAATTTTACAATTAAATTTTTTATGTGTATATATATATTTTTAAAGAGTATTTAGATTCGTTCATTGTATTGTGCTCGTTACCTTTTTACAAAATTAAAAATCGTTTAAATCTTAAAAAAAGAATTGATATAAATATGTATATATTTGAAATTGACTAACCTATCAACGTTTGAATTATCGGCACAAAATCTAAAATTTTGTATATAAAATTTGAAAACTTTAAGAAAGTTGTAAAGTTGAGTATCAAAAGTTAAAAAATTCAATAATATTTTTTAGACTCGTATCTTTACCATTGGTGTGTGAGAGGTCAAAACACAATTTAATTTTAATGTCACGTTGACAAAACTTAAGTGGTAAGAGTAGAAGATGTGATAAACCAAATGGGCATATATCCTATCCTCCATCAATTTGGTTTTCACTTTCAATGTCGTAGGCATTCTCCACGTAATAATATAAAGGATTTTATTCGTGTAAAATTGGATTTAAAATTGCTCCACTTCGTAGTGGAGAGTTATTTTGTTCTTTTTATATTTAGAAGTCAAACCCACCATTAATAATTTACAAACTTTTGTAAATATGACCTACCCACTCAACTAACCAATATATAATTTGCTATCTCTCTCTCTCTCTCTTTTTAACAATGAAAAGTTTATTAAGAAATTAAAAAATAAAAAGACAATGAATTTGTACTTAAACTTTGGTTGATATTGTAGTATTTTTATTGTAGGTAAAATTTTAACTCAAATTTAATGACTTTCATTCATCTTTTATTAATATTTGAATCTAATATTTTTATCTTAGAGTAATTGTGGCTAGAAATTAATTGCATTTCAATACTAAAATATATTTATATGTACTCTAAAAATTTTTAGCTAAAATATTTCCAAATACACGAAAATTATTTTTAAACTTCATTTGATATTGTGGTATTTTTATTGTATTTTAAAGTAAAAAGTTAAAAGATATTTTATAATACAAATTTTAAGCGAGATTTATTTTTTTATTAATATTTGACATCTAATTCTTTTAAAAGTATTTATACAGTCATTAAAATATACCGTCATTGTATTGTAGCCTAACTAATTTAACTGTAGAGATACTTTTGTAGAGAAGAGTCTGGTTCCAAAATTTATAAGTTTGATATTAAAAGTAATTATAATTTTAAAAAAAAGTATTTTTGTTAATTTCCTGATTTGACAAGAATTTTCATTTTATTTTGCCCATTACAAAAGTCAACGGATTTGACTCCCTATTTAAAAACCATTATGAAAAAATTATTAGATTAAATTAGTGTTGTCAACTCATGATTAATTGATGAGTCACCACTATTTCACATTGATTAACTACATTTTCTCTACTTTAATTGATTACAAATTTTAAATTATTAGTGAAATAGACATCAATTTTTAGTATAATATAATATGATATAATATGATATACATAATGCATTATACATCATATTATTTGTCACTTATATCTTGCAAAACACGTATCAAAGCTACATGATTTAATACACTAACATTATTTTAGAGGGAAGGATTTGCTACTTAGCATTTGACTACATCTTAGTTTATACATATATATTATTTTAGGTTTTGTAATGGGTTAGGTTTCATGCTTCCAAGTCATTCATGAATTCGAATAATAGTAGAAGGCAAAAATTTAATGCTTTATGGGTGATATTTCTCATTCTCAATCCTATCTAAAATCTTTATATATATATATATATATATATTTATATTTTAAATTTTGTGTTAGAATTACCAACTTTTAAGAATTCACTTTTTTAATTAGAGTTTTAAATCTCCATGTTAAAATTTTTAATTATTGTTTGAAATAAGTAATATTAAATTAAACACAAATTTTAATAAGTAAGATTACTCTTTTTTTTTATTATATCAACAAACAATAATTATATCAGGGATAAATAATCCATTTTTCTTTATTTAATTCATTCTTTCTGCTATTTTACATATTAAGTAGAGTGACAATTTAGACTAACATATCGTATTTATATTAGTCAAATAAAGGTACAGTATATTTTAAATTGACTCATACTTAACCTATTAAGTAATTATGTCATGAATTAAAAGTATTAACTTTGTATGATTATTAAATGATTCAAGACAATCGAAACTTTGTCAACAGAATAACATATTTAAGTTAGATATCTCTCAAAATATTAATTATCCTTTTTTGAAATCAATATTCAAATTGTTTTTATAATAAGTCTTGACTTAAAAAAAAAAAAAAATTATAATAGTGGCAGAGCTGTTCATGGGCCTCTAAGGCCCCGCCAAATTTTTTAAATAAATTATTAATTTTTTTTATAATCTTAATGAGCATCTATTTATTTGACCCCTGAAATTTTTTTTAAAAGTACAATATTTTTAGATTAAAATTAATGTATTCTTATTTTATATTTTTAATTATTTATTTTTATATTGTGCATTAATGAATTAGTTAAACATATTTTTTTAGTGATGTCACCTTTTTATTAACGCTTTATATATAAAGTAATTTTTTTAAGGAATTATTTCTGTAATTTTATTCTTTATATAACTGAAAATTTTGTCTGCGTAACAAAACTATATAATTTTGAAAACCTTTTCCTTTTAGAAAAATTATGTATTTAAAAACCTTTTTCCTTAAAGAAAAAGAATTTTTATAACTAGTCTATATATATTATAGATCTCTATGAAAATAATCAAAAACACTTTATCTTGTTAATTTTTGAAATTTAACCAAACATGCCTAATTTTTATTGCCACAATTCAAAAGTACCCATACTACACAGTGTTATTAAAAATTGTTTAATTTTAAGCTTTCTAGACAAAAACACTCTAATATTGAAAATTATCAAACTTAATTTCGAGTTATTGTATCAACTTGAAAATATCAACTGAAAAATGACTTGCAAGTTCATTGTCATATAAAATTGGAAAGCAATGTAATAATTTGAAAGTAGTTGTAATAATTCGAAAGTAATTCTGAAAGTATTTTGCTAATTTTGGGCGTAAGGGTATTTTTGTTCGAAACAAATAAATATGAGCATTTTTATTAATTTTCTGTAAAGGCGTATTTTTTTAGTTTTTGGGGGCAAAAATAGGATATTTTTTATTATTTTCCTTAATATTTTGTAGTTTTCTCTTTTGTTCCACTTGAGATAAGATGAAAAAGTTTTCAAAAAGAAAAGGGCTAGTATCTTTAAGTAGTTTTATATAAGTCTTTTAAATTCATGTATTATCTAAATTTATTATATATGAACATGTATAAATATAATTATAAATTATAATTATGATAATCTTATGATAAATTTATTATGATAATATTATTTTTATATTTATTTATTAACTTTTTTAATTTAAAAATTAAATTATCATTCATCCCTCTAGATCTTAGATTTTGGCTTCACCCTTATTCAGAATGTTTTATATTATGAAAAAATATGTAGTAAAAATATTTATGAAAAAATATGTAGTAAATATATTTAAATTATTGGAATTTTCATTAAAAGGTAAAAGAAAATTACTTTTACCTGACAGAAAAAGTGTATTAAAATTATTATTAAGTTAAAAAATATTTAATTATTTAAAACAGATAAATTAGGCAATTAACAATTAAATAAAAAATAAATAACCTTATGTTTATTTATTTATTTTTTTAAGTGTTTAAAGCTTCTGTGGTCAGAAATTTGTAGATCTAAAGATTCTTACTAACATAACATTGAATTGTATACATTCAAACATGACGCTGTTTAGCTAATTTCGGAAGCAAGAACAACAAACAAGTGAAAAAATCAAAGCGTTGTAAGAAACAAAAGGAAATAAAGCCATAAAAAGAAAACATATTTAGGCGTGTGAATTGAGAAGTCGTTGTCTTGTTTTAAAAGCAAAGGCAAAGATATGCTGTCCTTTTGAAATCACTACTCGGCTAGATTTGATATGGTGATGATATGACATTGTTATTTTAATGTCATATTTTTAATAAATAATACGAAAAAGACTTCATAATTTTAATGTATAATACAAAATATAATATGTGATATCAAAGACCCGTAGTGTTAATTAATTAGCCTTACATAAATAGTAAATTAAGCAATACAACTATTTTTATTTCTTTGAATATTTATTTTTTCTCAAGATTTTGAATGTGTTATCGCACAAAAACTAAACCCTTATTTTCTATTGTTACTCTAATTTGTAAGGGCTTATGAGCGTTAAGTATACACCAAATTATCCGAAGTATATCAAGGGACATTTTAAATATTTATTTTAAGCGTGTTTACTAAATTTTATTATTAGTACGAGTAATTTTTAGAATAATACCTAATTATATGCAATTAAAATAGCACTCAATGAGTAATATTAATTATTTTAATGAATTTTCTTAAAATATGCTAAAAAAACCGCTAAAATGTATAAATGCTTATACACTTATATTAGCACTAGTAAACTGACCTTAAAATAAGAAATATAAGAACTTACTTATGTGTTTGGTTACTTATTTTAAAGGGAAATTTACAAAAATACCCACTGTTTAACCTTGCTTTTCTCAAATAACTACTGTTCAAAATTCTTTTAAAAAATGACCAACTCACTTTTTTTTGGACAAAATTACTCTTAATTACCCAAAATATTCGAATCCCTAATTTTATCCCAATTTCACGATTCTGGAAAAATCGAAACTATAGTTTTGATCACGTTAAAAATTATGGCCGCGATCGAAACTGCTGATCACTACGTGATCAAAACTTTTAATATTTTATCAACGGTTCTGAAAAAATTGAAACTATAGTTTCGATCACATAAAAAATTATAGTCGTGATCGAAATTGTTGATCATTACGTGACCAAAACTTCTAATATTTGTCACCCGTTCTAAAAAAATCGAAACTATAGTTTTGATTATGCTAGAAATTTAAGTCATGATCGAAATTACTGATCATTACATGATTGAAACTTTTAAATTTTTTTAATTTGTTCTGACAAAAAAAAAACTGTAGTTTTGATCACATTAGAAATATCACTTGTAATCGAAACAATATATTTTGTTTTTGCATCGGAGAATAAATCGAAAGTGAATAATGTAGTAGTGTGCAGATAGGGCATAATGAGAGAAGTGAAAATGTTTACATATTATAATAACGTGAGCACATGGGAGCTACTACAGCTCAAATTTGTCAGCAATTACATGTTCGAATTTGGAGTTAAACTTTAACAATCCCATGAAGTTTAACCTCAAACTCGAAATGCGACACCAGATGCACAGTCATGGTATAGAACTTCTCAAATTCTAAATCAATAACTTTTAAAGCAGCCCTAATTAGTCAATTAGGCATTTCTATAAAAATCGAAATTGTAGTTTCAATCATATTACAAATATTACATGTGATCGAAACTGTTGAGCACAATGTGATAGAAACTTTCTCTTCCATATTAATGTCTTGAGAAAAATTAAAATTGTATTTTTTATTATGATTAAAGGTTTACATGTGATCGAAAGTGTAAGAATACTTTGTAATCGATTTCACATGCTTAGAATCACACAGTATCTAGATGGTTTCTATTCACGTCCCTAATTTTTAGCACATTTGAAATTGTAATTTTATATTTATCTTGAAGAATTCAAAAAAAATTGAAAGTTACTGTGATTTCGATCATAAGGTAAAAAGTAGTTTCAATCAAGTTCAGTTTTAGTTCATGATCGAAACTGCAGTTTTGAAATCTCGTAAATTTGAAGAAAACTGATGGTATATTAATAATTTCGTTTGTTTTAGTGGGGATACTTGGAAATGTAAACATCGTACAATGGATACATACAAAATGTGTAAAAGTAATATTAGCAATAAAAAAATTCAAAATAAATAGAAAACATTATATTTGTGAGTGTAAATAATAGAATTCAAAAAGAACAACACATATTTGAAGTAAATAAAGTGGTACATTTAATGTCTTTGTCTGCAAGTTATTTTGTTAGTTTGGAAGTGCATAATTATAAAAATAAATAAATAAACCCTTACATATGCTTAAATTGAACACAAGTCATCGACCATGGTAGAGGGGGATAGAATTTTTGCATGTGGCACGATTATGTCCAACTTATTAACACCTAAAACAGGTCTAATGAATAACTTTCTCTTCCTTAGAAGGAATTCGCTGTTTCTTAGGTCGACTAGAAGGAGGGTGTTGTCTGGATGGATTGACATTAATTTCTCGTACTTCATTTGCAATCACCCAGTCTACATCATTCCCAACTGGATGAATAGACTTTTTAAAATTTTTTCATCATTTAAAAAGAATTAAAGTTACTCAAATTCTGCTTAAAAATAAGGAGGAAACGACAAATTTTATGATGCTCTTCAAAAACTTTCAAGCACGACCATTTACCTTTAATCAAAGTTAACTTTCGATCACAGGTAATTTTTTTATCATGGTCGAAAGTTAGTTTCGATCATGTGAATTTTTTCTTCATGATCAAAAGTTACTTTTGATCACAGGTATTTTTTCTCATGATTGAAACTAACTTTCGATCATGAAGAAAAAATTGCCCTTGATCGAAATTACGTTGCAGAATTGTTTGCAAAATCTTAATTTTTATTTTCTCCCTCAATCATCTATGCCAAACATAATCAAACAATTTACATACACCTCAATAATAATTTTTATCACTATAATTTCAAAATACACACAAACAACATCAATTTTTATATTTTTAACAAACTTTTTTTTTGTTTTTCAAATTAAAATTACCCACCTGTTTATACAAATGGTTGGTTGATTTCCTTCAATTCAAATGATTAGTTAGTAGTTTGTAAAAAAAAAAAAACTAGAGAAAAAATAATTTTATTGAGAAAATACGGAAGAAATAAGAAAGAAAGAAGAAAGAATGAGGTTTTGAGTTGGGCAACTTAAAATTGCGATTTATTCTCCGACCCAAATATAAAATATATTGTTTTGATCACAAGTGACATTTCTAATGTGATTGAAACTACAGTTTTTTTTTGGTCAGAACAAATTAACAAAATTTAGAAGTTTCAATCATGTAGTGATCAGCAATTTCAATCATAACTTAAATTTCTAGCGTGATCAAAACTATAGTTTCGATTTTTTTAGAACGGGTAACAAATATTAGAAGTTTTGGTCACGTAATGATCAACAATTTCGATCACGACCATAATTTTTTACGTGATCGAAACTATAGTTTGAATTTTTTCAGAACCGTTGACAAAATATTAGAAGTTTCGATCATGTAGTGATCAGCAGTTTCGATCGCGGCTATAATTTTTAACGTGATCGAAACTATAGTTATGATCTTTCCAGAATAAGTGATAAAAATGTTGAAGTTTCGATTACGTAGTAATCAGAAGTTTCGATCACAACCATAATTTTTAACGTGATTGAAACTATAGTTTCGATCTTTCCAGAATCGTGAAATTGGGACAAAATTAGGGATTCGGATATTTTGGGTAATTAAGGATAATTTTGTCCAAAAAAAAGTAAGTTGGTCATTTTTGAAAAAGATTTTAAACAGTGGTTATTTGAGAAAAATAGAGGTGAACAGTGGGTATTTTTGTTAATTTCCCTATTTTAAATGTGCTTATTACATTCAATGAGCACTATATTTATTTTTAAATTAATACTCAATTACACTAATTAAAATAGCACTTATAGTTTTTTACGTTTTAACACTAGTTTTAATTCATTGTTCTAGGAAGTGTTAAAAATCACTAAAATATATAAATGCTTATATATACTTTATTAATTTTTAATTTAATACTTCCGATAAACTTTAATATCGTTCTTGTAATATTAAAAGTTGCTTAAATATAAGCTATCTTATAGTAGCACGGAGTAAATTTTGTGGAGAAAAATTTAGTTACATACTCTTCATCTAATGAACACATGATATATGTATAATTGTTGAGCTCAAAATTTTTCTAAACAGTGAATGATTGGTAAGTAGTAAATATTTGATTATTGTATATTTTAAATTAGTTATTGTACTTTTTTAACTATACCCACACATTATAAATTAGTAATAACTTTCATCAAAATGTGTAATAAACATTTAGTTTATCATGTTTTAAAAAACAGTACTTAATAAATTCATAAATAATATTATTAGGGATATAAATTATTATATAAAGGCTTATATTAGATTAGATTATGAAGCTTTATTATAATAAAATTTTTCATAATTTAAACATTTTTTCTCTTTCCCACTTCTAAGAAACTTTCTGGTCAATCATAAATTAAAAATATCTTTCATCATATTTAAAATAAGGATGTGCTTAGAACATTTAAATAAACTATGCCATTAACTTTTATTAATTTACTTTAATTAATATAATAAAATATTCTTATTGTCATCATATATTACATATAATTTTTTTATTTTTAATAAATTTTCTTTTACTTTCTTAAAAATATAAAAGTATAATAATTTACATTGTCTCTTATAAAATTGTAGACGTAATAATGAACTTTAAAAGACTTCTCTGTATAGTTGAATTAAAATCTAAAATTGAGATAGTTATCCAAATTTTATAACAAGCTTTTGAAATATTAAACTCATTAAATTTATATTTAAAATTCATTAATTAATTTATTATTATTATTATTATTATTATTATTATTATTATTATCATTATTGTTTAGATTTTCAATTTTACTCTCGCAATCGAACTTTTTTCTTCTATATTCATAATATCCAAGCAAGGCCACCATTAGAGTAATGATATTTCCTGAAATCTTACACTTGGCATATTTTTCGACACGTGTACGGCCAAAACATAAGGTACGCGTACTCCTTTGTGTGGCAAGCTACAAAACTCCTGCGAAAATATCTTCTGACAGTTGAGTCCAAAAACTAATAAAATATTTTACCAACAGTCCAACATCCTCGTTCCAATGATTCTTCGCTGTAAGCTAAATATTTTAATTATCGAACCTGAGGGTAATATGGTAATTACACATCCACCCGCCACTTGTCCCTGACAAATGTCATGGACATACATGACATGAAGCGTCATACATGCATGCATGAATATGACGTGGCACTCGGCTTATAAGGTGAGAGGAAAATATCCTTGCCACGTATGCAGCAATCTATGCTCGGAGCACATCTAAAGATCTCCTCTGCCAAAACTACAACCTCTTAATAAATTCCGAGAGGAATTTCTAAAAGAAAAAAAAAAAAAAAAAGAAAGCAAAACTCTTGTTGGTTATTATTATTTAATTATATTTTTTTAACAGTGACAATTGTATACACAGAAACAAATATCAAGCATAAAACTTGAAGCAGCAGCTCCTGAAAGACAGATATCAGGTACTTTCTCAGTTCCATTTTTCTTTGAATTTTTAATTTTTTTTTTAAGTTTTGAATCTCAAATTGTTGCTGTTCTACATTTTTTTCTCTAATTTTTATTTGTGAAGTCTCTGTTATTTTTAGAGATTCATCCATTGTTTACCAGAACCTGAAATGAAAAGTTATACTGGTTTTGCGATTACGAAGAAAATAATTTTGAAAAAAAAAATTTGTTTGTTGATATATGATTATGTGAATAAATTTCCTTGGAGTGACGTTTTTGATATCTCTGTTTTTCTCTGGTCTGATTGTTATTTTCTAGTATTTTTTGAATTTATTATTATAATTATTATATATTTATTTATTTATTTTTTCGATGAATTTTGATATCAGTTGTGAAAATTTTGGAAGTTTGAGAGGGTTCAGAGGAAGAGACTAAGAAAGTGGAGGAAATTTATTTTTTTTAAAGAGTTGCAGTGGCAGGAGCCAGAACAACAACCACAGCAATTAGCAAATTGTAAAGCTGCTGAGCTCATTAATTTCAGTTGAAAAATTAGCTCTGATTGGAATGTTGAATTACGATATTTTGATTCTTGATTGGTAGCGGTTGCATAGCAAAATTTGAATTCTTCTGACTGGCTGAAAAAGGAAGGGGATAATTGGACGACAATTTTTTTAATGATGGCCAGTTCATCTGAGAGGTGGATTGATGGACTTCGATTCTCCTCTTTGTTCTGGCCTCCGCCTCAAGATGCCGAGCAACGCAAGGTTTGATTTCATTCTCTTAATACTGTTGGTATTGTTTAGTTTTGCTTCTTATATGATATTGTGGTATGGTGAGAAAAGTAAGCGTTATTACTTTAAAATGGAAATCTACGAAAATGAAGGCTAAATTTATGCGAGTATTTTAATTTTCAATGCATAGTTTTTGAATATTATTTAAAGTGACTATAGTTCTGCTGCTATCTGGACTGTAGTTTACAGGGTGAGTTAGGTTTGAAAACATTTGTGTTGTGAAAAGGTTTTAATTTTGTGCAACAGACTGCTAGCTGTTATTGTATTAAACAAGTGTGAATTTGGATTTGAATATTGGTGGATGTCTTCTGAATATATTATAATTTGTATGTATTTTGATTGGTTCTTATCTCTGAAATAGCCTGGAAAAAGCGTTCATAGTATGCGCGGTTGATGTCATATGAAAAACAAGTAATTGAAATGAGCTGTTGCTGTTGGAAACAACTGCAGTCTCCTGGTTCCATGTTGTTAGTTTTTTTGCTTTGTCATAATTATGTGATTACTACTAGTAACTAGGATTGAATAGTGTGCATAAAATCAATTTTTCTTCCACTCTCTGTTCTTTCATTTTTATTATATTTATTACTGCAAAATTTAATATGTGGCTACATATGTGAAGATTTTTTCTGTGATCCTTCTTCTGAGATTTAAGTTGTATGGCCATTCATTTTGTTCCTTTTCTTCAACTCAGTCATAAAGCTTTTTCTACTCGGCTTTGGCTTTATTATTTCGAAAGATTAGGTGAATCAAACTTTCTAATGCTCCAACAAAATGCTAAGAAAGTTCTCTGGACAAATAACAGTTGTTCTTGGGACCTGTATTAAGCAGTTGACATTTGGATCCTCTGAGTTTCTTCTTGTTTGAATGGCTAGAAGCTATTTGCCTTTTGTTAACTGTTCATCTCACTTGATAATCTTACTTAGGAATCTTCTTAGGTCAACCAAAGAATTAAATCAAACTGACCCGGCTGAAACAGTAGGCTTCAGCTTCTACAGCGTGGGGTTTGACCTTGGTTTGTATGTGCCCCATCAGTCCACTGACGAGCTAATGGAAAATAATAATATAGCAGGAGCAGCTTGATTTTCTTATATGAAAAAGAGGAAACTGTCTTTGAGCTCATTAGAATTCATCACTCATTTGCAGCAAGAAAGTAGCCATTCAAATTCAAAATATTCCTGCCAAGAAAATAATTATTTTGTGTCCAATTCCTTTCTGACCAAATCACTGCAAATACATAACACTGTTAGACGAAGTAATTGGGTTAGATCAATTATCAATTTGGGTCCTAGGATTACCGGAATGCACTTTGTAAACCGTGTATATTTTATGCTCCTGCTCATACAACTTTTGGGTAACAAGTGGGTTGAAACTGGGATAGTATTTCCTTACCAATCAGTCGAAACTAAAAAAGAATGTAACATTGATCCTCATGTGACTTTTCTGCAATTGATGTTGGATGCTTAGCTATTTGAATGGAATCCCTTGAAGACCATAATTTGGCTTCACTTCCATTATATTTTACTGACCGTTGGTGGCTTTTCTAGGGCTGGCTTGTTCCATTTTGCTTTTGTAATACAAATTATTCCAACTGTAAAGAGGAAATTATGTTTATCAACATGCAAATTTTCTAGATTGGTGACTTTTCTTTTTTCTCAATGGGATGCTTAGTTATGAAGTTGCCATTTTTTCTTAGGTTATAATGCTTGGAAGGTAGGGTAAGTAGGGATAGAGGAAAAATTATGAAAAAATGTTCAATGTCATTTTTGTTATGTTATTCTATATTGGATTGAAAGAAAAAAGGTCTTGTAGGAGTGCAGAAATACAAAACTTACAATATATGATATGTGAAGTCCTTTGCCAGTATTGTCACCATTGATATGATTACAGATGCTTGCCTTCAACTATAATTATGGTCTTCGGCAACAGTTGTATTATCTACCTCTAATTTACTACACTTATTCTGAAGTCTCTGTTGTCAAGGTTTTTTCACAGTGGAACATGTGACCAAGATTACAATTTTTATCTTTTCATCATCAATGTGAATTAAATCTTCTATATTTTTTTATTTTGATTGGTAGATTTTTCTTTCTAGTTCCAAATTCTACAACTGCTGATTGCAATTTATCTTTTGGCCTCTCTGTAGATTCAAACTACTGCCTATGTTGAGTACTTTGGCCAGTTTACATCAGAACAATTCCCTGATGATATTGCAGAGGTATGCTTTATCTCTGTGAAAATTTATTGTGTGGAACATGAAAGGGGGTTATACTCAACAGATGTATTCGGTATATATGAAAATTGCTAATTTCAGCATGAGTCTCAAGATTTAAGGATTTATAAGAGATGTTACTTATTCATTATATATTCTTGTGCAGCTGATTCGTAGCCGTTATCCATCTAAAGAAAGGCGCCTTTTTGATGATGTTTTGGGTATTGATTCTTTACTTATGTTAGGCTTTTCAAAAAATTGATTGCACATTTAAGTTATTATTTTCAAAAATTTCTTTATTCTCCTGTTAGAAAAAATCTTTTAGTCACATAATGACCTTGTTATGCATTTATTTGATAAACAGCAATGTTTGTCCTTCATCATCCAGAGCATGGGCATGCTGTTGCTCTTCCAATTATATCATGTATCATAGATGGAACGCTGGTGTATGATAAGAGCAGTTCTCCATTTGCTTCTTTCATTTCCTTAGTTTGCCCAAGCAGTGAGGTATGAGAATAGACTATTCTAGAAATGCTCTTTCTTTTCCCTTCTAATTATATACTGAATACTATTCATTCTTGGTAAGCTATATTGAATATTATTCACTCTCGGTAAGTTATCTTTTCTACCGCACTTTTTTAGCTGATGGTTAAAATTGATGAATAATGAATGTAATTTTCTCTGCGAGTTGAGTAAAATCTTTATGTTGCTATGTTTTTTTTCCATTTTTCAGAATGATTACTCTGAGCAGTGGGCTTTGGCATGTACGGAGATTTTACGAATTTTAACTCATTACAATCGCCCAATATACAAGGTGGAACAACAGAATAGTGAAACTGAGAGAAGTAGCAGTAGTAGCCATGCTACAACAAGTAACTCCAGAGAGGGGGAATCAGTGGATGTGCCTTTGGTGCAAGCAGAAAGGAAACCTTTAAGGCCTTTGTCCCCCTGGATTACTGACATATTGCTTGCTGCACCCTTGGGGATCAGAAGTGACTACTTTCGTTGGTTAGTATTGTTCACTTTAATGTCTTGTTATGTCAAGAAGAATAGAAAAGAGTGTTGGTTTAATGTCTTGTCATGTCAAATGGTTGTACTTGTCTATAGCTAGATTCATCAATAAAATAAAACGGAAAAAGTTTGTTTATGGACTGCCTGGTATAAGGAGCTCCCCAAACAGCCTTCATTAAAGTGATAATGCCTATTGAGTTGTGGTATAACGTTTAGCAACTCAGGTCGTACGGTGGCGGATTGTAGATTGGTATACTGTTGCAATTGATGTCATTAGGTTGAATGTCCAACAAATTTTAGGACTTATATGAGTGGCTTCACAATATGCGTATCAGCAGAGAACTGAATCCGCAAACAGATAATAATATTGTATCATGACTTATAACCAACTCACTCTTTGGATGTCTATTTAGGGTTTTTATTTTCCTTCAACAAAAAATTTAAGGTATTTTTTTATGCTCTTTGTCTTTCGTTTCTTTTTCTTTTTTTTAATTTTCGTTCTGTCAAGGGTTTTTATCTTCTTTTTTAAATATTCCATCTCAGTTGTCTATGAATGTGTCAATTGCTTCATCAAGTTATATTTTAACAGGGTTTGAGAGTGCATTTTTGTGCTTGGTGTCTTATTTTTTTCTGTCTCCTTACATCTAAGTTCTTCATCAATTGATTGCTTTGGTTTAAACATTGAATAAAGTGTTTCAAGTGTTTCAGATTTGAATAAAGTTTTTAAGTGTTCAGAACATTGAATAAAGTTCTTAAATCTTTAAACATTGAATAATTTTTAAGTGTTTCAATCTTTGAATAAGTTTTCTAAGCGTTTCTATTGTCTAGATGTGAATCTAGGACTTGTGTGTAGGTTATGGGGAATTGTTTTGCTGTAGTTGTGTGGTGTTTTCCTTTTTCTCTTTCCTTTTCTTTCTGTGGGTGGAGGGGAGGGATTCCATAATGTTGCATCTGCACACAATGTTGTTTTTACTGCACGGTGATTTTGTTGAATGTAGAGTTTTGCGCATGTTAGATAATAATGAGTATCAATTAAGAACAAAACTTATCATTATTTTCTTATACATCAATACTTAGCTTTTTTCACATAGCAAAAGGTCGTATTTCCCATTTCACCACTTTTTATCTTTTGGTTTATTATTGGATTTAATAACTTGTGGTTTACATGCCCTTTTTTTTTATCAACTTTCTCTACCTTTCTATGTTACAGGTGTAGTGGTGTTATGGGTAAATACGCAGCTGGAGAGCTCAAGCCACCTACAATAGGTTAGTTGAATGTTCAGTTATGAAAATTGTAAATAGTCACTTCTTGCATTTTGTTATTTTGCTATTATGTTGAGTGTTAATTATTTAGGTCCATTATAATTTTTCAAGTGGAGTTTCTTGATATAAAACTTTTGTAAGTAGAGTTTTTCTAGGCGGATTTTTTAACAAAATTTTATTAATTATTTGGTTGTTACAAATAACTTTTAGAGAAATTGCGTAATTAATTTAACAGACAAGTTTTTAAGGTTATATTATAAGGAAATAACATAAAATCTTTAAAATAAAATGGAAGTATTTTAAATAATTTAATCTTTTGAACTAGTTCAAAAAGATCTATTGACAAAAACTTGAAATTTAGCATTTTTCTAGGAGAAGAAAAACGCTTTTTTTAATTCCTAAAAATTCTTCTCCATTACCAACAAACCTTGTTTCCTTAATGAAAATAAATTATAATAACTTTAATGGTCATGCTTTTTTGGGTTCTATAATGGAGTTGTTGTCAAAGATCATGTTAAAACTTTCTACAGTTTTTGCTGGAATAGTTGAGGAATAAAATTTGCTGATCTTCAACTTTAAGAGTGTTAAAGAAAATAAAAAATTATATTGAACTCTCTTGAATTTTAAATTAAGGACATAGACATGCCTTTATATAGGCTGAAATAATAAAGCAACATAAACTAGGAATTTTCATAAACTTAGGAATCCTTATGAACTTAGAAACCTTAAACAAATTAGGAAAAGATTAATAATAAGTCTAATTTTAATTCTAACACTCCCCCTCAAACTTAAGAAGGTGGAGTAAGCTTGAGTTTGGAAGCTAATGCGATTGAGAAGAAAATATTGAAACATCGAAAAATAGGAGAAAATCACTTGTGTTTGGAAGAAGCGATCTTGTGCCTTTTAAGAGGCGAGAAATACTTGATTGTGCCTTTTTTTTAGGTTAGAGAAATATTTGACTCTTTTATACTAAGTAAGAAATATTGGCTGTACCTTTTCTTAGGCGAGAAATATTATCTGTGCCTATTTATAGGTGAGGAATGCCTTCTATGGGCGAGTAGTAGTAGACAAACATGCAACCATATCAAGAACTATGGAACTATGAACAGTACTCTACTACAGCACCGTGAACAGTTTCCATGAACATGAATTCGGGTTCCAAAACTTTTTCTTTGTTTTCCAATTTCTTTTAAAGGTTTGTGGAATTTTTTTTTCTTTTGCTAAAAAACTTCAAGGTTTCCAAAATTTTTTTTTTCTTTTGCTAGAAAATGGAATCATACTCAGTAACTACCTTTTAGGGTAGCACATCATTGCTATCAAACATTTCCTAAATTTTTTCATACGACTTTTAAATTTAAGATCGAACTCGCTCTAATACTATTTTAAAGAAAATAAAAAATTATATTGAACTTTCTTGAATTATAAACCAAGTACATAGACATGCTTTTATATACGCTGAAATAATAAAACAACATAAATTAGGAATCCTCATAAACTTAGGAATTCTCATGAACTTAAGAACCCTAAACAAACTAGGAAAAGATTAATAATAAGTTTAATTTTAATTCTAACAAAGAGAATGATGAAGATATATATTGCAAAGTCATCAACAGAGAGCTAGTAGAGGAAGAAAATAGTGTAAGTTTTTTTTTTTTGGTTCAATCTTTGAATGTATGCATAAAAGAAATTTGAATGTAGCATTTAAAACTATTACAGGAAAATAACCAAATTCCACCAAACCTGGTATGAGCGGGGTTTGAACCCCAAATCTGTTATACTACCTGAAGAGATTTTACTAGTTGAACCAATTAAAACCTCACAAAGGTAGATTATTCGAATATAGCTCACTATAATGTATCTTTCCTAAAATGTATGGTTGTAGGATTGAGAATATTTCATTGACATACTCTTAAGATTTTGACTAAATGCAAGCAAACTCTCTTATTTTAGAAATTCATCAGAAACCTACCCTGAGGTTTTGGAAATTGTCATATACTTCTCCTGCTTACTTCCCAAACTATGGGGGTCTACTCATAATGAGCTCAATGAGGTGTTAGTTTCTCCGGGTATAGACTCTTGGCTGTACTTGTACGTAGATCACTTCCAGTTTAAGTTAAAAGAGCTGTCTGGTGAAATCTAAGCAAGTAAAGCTTAACCTCTTACTTACACATATGCTTTAGAGAAAAATGATAAGACAATTGCTAAGTAGTGTTAGGAATTTAATTTACTAATATCATGTGCTTTATACTGGTGCATTGTTATACAAGTCATTATTATCATATGCCATGATTTCTTCTTTTCAAAATTTAGTTTTAAAGATAAAGAGAATACAGGTTTGTTTCTATTTTCTGATACATAATACACAAAGTTAAGGTCTCTGCTTATAGCAAGAAGAGATTGGTAAAAAGGTAAGTAATTACAACAAAGGATCTACATATCCTTCTAGTCAACTATTTTCTATTTATTGGAAAAATACTGTCAAAAAATAAGGAACACATATTAGGAAATAGATCCTAGAATCTGGAAATAAGTTTGTTGTTTCCAACATTCCCCTTCAAGTTGGCTTAAAGATGTCTTCCATTGCCAGCTTGGAAACTAAACTGTCAAATTGTTTCCTATGAAGTCCTTTGGTTAGAACGTCTGCCACCTGATTAATAGAGGAAACATAAGCCATACAAATGATTCCATTATCAATCTTCTCTTTGATAAAGTGCTTGTCAATCTCCACATGCTTTGTCCTATCACGGAGAACTGTGTTGTGAGCGATGACAAATGTTGATTTGTTCTTACAGTAAACCTTAATTGGTTGCGGAGTGGAAATTTTTAATTCTTCAAGAAGTCTTTTCAACCATAAAACTTCACAAATTTCATGAGCAACATACCTAAATTCTGCCTCTGCGCTACTCCTGGTTATAACATTCTGTTTTTCATTTCTCCATGTGACCAAGTTCTCTTCTACAAAGGTGTGGTATCCCGATGTTGATCTTTTATCTATGACACTTCCTGCCCAATCTGCGTCTGTGTTAGCCTTTATCTATAAGTGGGCCTGGTTCCTAAAAAGTAATCCTTTATCAGGCATTCCTTTTAGATACCTAAGAATTTGAAAGACTGCTTGAAAGTGCTTTTGGCCTGAAGAGTGCATAAATTGACGTACCACGCTTACAGCAAAGGTAATGTCAGGCTAAGTATGTCACAAAGATTAATCTACCTGCAAGTTTTTGATATTGTTCCTTATCCACCACATCCTTTGTTTCAGTTGTTGTAGTTTCATGTTTGGTTCAATGAGAGTCTTAACTGTCTTGCATCCAAGCATTCCAGTTTCACCCAGTAATTCAAGAACATACTTGCATTGGTTTACAAAGATTCCTTCCTTGGATCCAGCAAACACCATACCAAATAAATACTTTAAAGTTCTCGAATCTTTAATCTCGAAATCTCCAACTAACTTATTCTTTAAAGCCTTAATTTCTTCAAAGTCATCTCCAGTGATCATTATGTCATCTACATAAACAATAAGCACAACCATTTTACTTGATCTTGAGAGTTTATAGAACAAGGTATGGTCAGCTTGACTCTGAGAGTATCTTTATCCTTTTACCGCTCTACTGAATCTTTCAAACCAGGCCCTTAGGGATTGTGTGAGTCTATACAAGGATTTTTTTAATCTACAAACCTTGTTCACTCCCAAGTTTTTTTGGAATCTAGGTGGAAAATCCATAAACATCTCTTCTTCAAGGTTGCCATTTAAAAAAGCATTTTTTTACATCAAGTTGATGTGCAAGCCAGTTACTTCTTGTGACTATGGAGAGAAGAACAAGAATAGAATTGATTTTGGCCACCAGAGCAAACGTCTCTTGATAGTCTATCCTGAAAGTGTGAGTGAACCCCTTTGTTACAAGTCGTGCCTTGTATCTTTCAATACTCTTTGCGGCCTTGCTTTTTATGGTGAAGACCCACTTACACCTAACAGTAGTTTTGTCTCTCGGCAAATCAACAATTTCCTACGTTCCACATTTTCTTAGAGCATCCATCTCCCCTTTGACTGCTAGCTTTTAATCCTGGCTACTTAGTACTTCGTGAATTGTTCTAGGCACAGAGATATTAGAAATATTTGACAGGAATGCTTTATGATTTTCAGAAATTTTTTGGTAAGATAAATATTTTGCAATGGGTTAGAGCTAATTTCCTCCTCATGGAATTCACAAGCCACATCATAACCATGGAATTCTCAGCATCCCAGGTTGCATGCGACAAATCTGTAATGGCTGGCTCTCCAGTAGGGCTAGTCAAGTAACCCATTTTTCCTTTTCCTCTGATGTACATTGTAATTAACTATGACCAGTGTAAAAAATTATCACCATTGAGACAAATAGTGGTAATTTGGACCGGGTGAGACCTGGAATTGGAGGAAACATGAGGTTTATGGGTTTGGTTGCCAGTAAAAGGTTGCAAAGTGGAAGTAGGTTGCGAATATAGGTTTTTTATCTGTTTTTTGATACAGAATACACAAAGTAAAGGTCTCTTGTTATAGCAGGAAGAGATTGGTAAAAAAAGGAAACTAATTACAACAAAGGATCTACAAATCCTCTTAGTCAACTATTTTCTATTTATTACGAAAATATTGTCAGAAAATAAGGAACGCATATTAGGAAATAGATCCTAGAATCTGGAAATAGGTTTGATGTTTCCAACAAGTTTGCCAAAGTAAACGAATAACATAAGGGAAAAATCTGTTAGAGCTTAAATACTATTATGAGTGCCTTGTCTAAGTTGATAGATAGTTAAGGGACCAGCATAGTAGTATTAAGCTCTAACATGTCCCTTACCAGGCAAGGCATCTAGGCCAAACATCAATTTAGTAAGAACCAAAGGTACAACTTATTATAAATTAATTAATACAATGGGGTGATTAAAACTAACAAAAACAGACAAAAATGTAAATGATAAACATGGTTTGGTAAAAAACCTTTATCCATAGACAAAGGTTGTGAAATATTTCGCTACAATGAAAGGTTAATACAGGACCATGTGCTTTTAAACCTGAGTGCATCACATCCAAGGGCTTTACATTTATTTCTTTGGCCCTTTCTTTTTCTTGTTGTGGAGAAGTCACCCTTATAAAGGGACAAAATACATGATTTGGGATTTAATCCAAATAACTTGAACGCTCAAAGAATTTTAAAAAACTGAATTGGATCCATTAATTGGGTTTGTTTTGGTGGGATTCCGAAAATAATCGTATCCTTGCCAGGTTGATCTCAAGTCACCATTGCAATATATTATCATGATTGTCGTGAATGGTATTCGGTATGATATGGAGAATTAGCAAGCATAATTTATATTTTAGTGAATGGTATTAGGTAAGCATCATTTATATTTTGCACACATGATTATGATAACGATAATCTTACATATGTCTAGCAGCAATGTTCCTTGTTAAGCTTTCTTTGGCTGCCCTTGCTTTTGTGATCATTTCTTTTGTATGGTGCAATGTCCTGATTGAGCAGAGAAATATGTAGTGCTTTGCTGTCTCCCTATATTGTTTGCACATATGACTTCCATGCATTTATGTTTGCTTCATAATTACATTTATGATATTCTGATGGTCTTCGTGCAATTTTAGTTGGTATTTTGAGTAATCACTTATAGCTTACAAGCCAAGTAGAGAAAATGTATCGAGTGGTATGTTTAAGTAATCACTTTACCCAAAAACTTAACTTGATAGTTATGGGTAAAAATCTATTAGGCCTCTTCACATGTAATGCTAGATTTGTCAATAAGTTTGTCATATTGATTAAGGTCAACCTTAAGCGAATGTGGATGCAATTATTAAAGAGCATGCAAATGCAAATGATGTGGGGTGATCCAAAGCATGACCTCCTAGTCAAATGATAGCAATACCGTTTAAGTAACCACTTGACTTCTTATTTTAGTTAAAAAAAAAAAAAAAGCATCCGCTTACCCGATGAGCTTAAGATGATAGGCGAGGATGTGACTAAAATATTTGATAGTCACCGGTTAAATTTAAACCTTTTTCTTTTTTTTGGGTACCGTACTAATTAAAATTAGATATTATTTACAAGGAAGAATGTTGTCTTAATGATTTTATTTATTGTTATGAAGTTCACTGTAAATTTTGTGTTCATTAAAGATGTGATTTTCTACTTGCTTGTGTGTGTACAATATAGAAACCTTTTTTGGTTTTTTACCTTGGTGGGGGTTGGGGTGTGGGGTGGATGGACATCATGAAGTAGTAATTACAATTACAAAGAGGATCATGGGACTTGTTAATTGATTGTTGTTTCTTCTTAGCTTCATCTCGTGGATCTGGAAAGCATCCTCAGCTCATGCCATCAACTCCAAGGTGGGCTGTTGCAAATGGTGCTGGTGTCATATTAAGTGTGTGTGATGACGAAGTTGCTCGCTATGAGACTGCTACTTTAACAGCTGCTGCTGTGCCTGCACTTCTACTTCCTCCTGCAACTACAGCTTTGGATGAGCATCTAGTTGCAGGGCTTCCAGCTCTTGAGCCATATGCACGTTTATTTCATAGGTAAACTTCAGAGCCTTAAAGTGTATTTAACTGGATTTTCTGCATATTTCGGTCTATAATTAATCTATGGACATGAACATGAGCTTCTTGGTTTAATTTGGATAGAGAGAGTATATTGAGCTTGATGATTCCCTAAAATCTGAAATAGGGACATGCCTATTAATTTTTGTGCTGTGTAATTTAACCAAACCTTTTAGCATATGTTTTAAGGAAGTCAATTCTTAGAGCATAAAGAACCTGAGTATATCCATTATGAAAAATACAACATTACTCGGAAAAGGTTTTCCAAATTTTCTTGTTGAGCATACTTATTGCATCAAAAGGTGTAAATTTGTACAAGTGTCCAAACGGGCGCTGTTTGGGGTGTCATATTTACAGTTGTGGACCATGCCAATCATCATCAAATGTGATGCCCTACATGTTATAATGTATATTCACCACTTTTAAAATTTCTGCATTAGATATTATGCAATTGCAACTCCAAGTGCCACTCAAAGGCTGCTTCTTGGACTTCTGGAAGCACCACCATCATGGGCTCCAGATGCACTTGATGCCGCTGTACAGCTTGTAGAACTGCTCCGGGCTGCTGAAGAGTATGCAACCGGCATAAGGGTAAGTTGATTGCCATTGATTATACAATTATGTTTTGATGATATGTTTGCAATCAATATCAGTTTTATCCATGTCATTCAAACTTTTGGCACCCTTTTCCTTTGGTTGGTTGAGTTTCAGTCATCATTATTCTTTGAGAATTTTTTTGTTGAACTAGATGTTGATGCATGTATTTTATAAAACAGCCATATTCAGGTCTCATTTTTTGATGTTTACATATCAAAACTCGGTGGGCTTGGGTGGACCATATTTTTGGGTCATAGAAGTATAGGGTTGGACTAGAACCATAAGAAATTTACAATGGTCAAAGCTAGCAGCCCAGCTTGAAAAAACTTGTTATTCAAATAGTTATTCTTCTTGCACTTAACTCATCTTAAATTGCTTTGTTTGAGTACTATTTTTGTTTGGACTACTCTGGGTCATCATTATTTTTCTAGGGTGAGGGAGGAATAGCAGTCATCTCATCGCAAGTGCTGGCCCCTGCTGAACCTTTCCAGGCCCATGATTAACCCCATCATAAACTTGCTTAAATATGAGATGAACTACCGATTCTCTAATTAAAAAATTGGCGTCTTCTTACTTATCACTAGTGGAACTGGGCAAAACACTATTAGCTGTAGAAAAGGATTCAGATTGGCACTCTAATTTGCAATTATAAGTTTCTTTTGGCTTCTGCAATGAGCAATTGTGCTATTGATAGGGATGTTAACCTCTTACTTATAATTTGCTTGACCACTTTGTTTTGCCATAAGCCTCTTGTATGCTTCTTTGCTTATTAAATGTTAACCCTTAAGAATTCCCTGAGTAGCCAAACAACACAGCTACCCATGTAAAATAAACTCAATAACATTTTAATTATTGTTCTTTTCTGCTGCATGGTATACAGCTTGCTTAGGCCATTGCTTCTACAAATATCGTCTACTGTAGTTAAGATTCCTTTTTTTTGCAATATTTGGCAATATGAAAAAATGATTGTTGAAATTCTCCATAACAAATAATAATGTCTTCAGTGTGATTTGGAACTTTCTCTGGATGACTAGTCAACGGGAAGCTGGCATTATCAGCTCTCCTGTTTCTGCATATTTGCTTGAGAGCACTTGATCACATGGGTCTAATGTATTTTTCTGAAGATTTCCAGATCAATCAATCTGGTTGGTAGTAGAACTTGGTAGAGTATCAGGTTCTCAAGCTATATGGGTCAGCAGTAAGAAGTACCATTTGGTTACAGTTGAACCATATTTGATGATCAAAATTAATTGAGTACATCAATGTGGGATAGAATTAGAAACTTGTCCTTACCAAAAACTGGGAAACAAAAATTTGTGTGGTATTTTGTGTTTGGGCGGCTAGAGTTGGCTAAAACTTGAGCTTTAGGACAGTGAGAGAAAGGTTTTATGGCTTGGGAATTAGCTACAGAAAATTTTTATGTTAAGTTTTTGAGTTTGTTAGATACATGTTGTAGAATATTGGGTAGCCGGCAGAAACTTTTGAAGTACCGTATTGTGCATATGGCTAGAAAAATGTCGAATACTAGTTAATAATTGCATTAGTACAAAATAGCTTCTTGTTGCAGTGTAGCTTCCACTACTGTTCCTCCTAAATATTGTTACCATAATTAGTAAAAGTATGTAGGCTAGTACTTTATTTATGAAAGCTTAAAACGAGCACTGTATTCAGAAATATCTATCGGAAGCTTATTTAACCCTCCACATTACCTGCTGTAGCATTAAAGGATTTTGTTGTTGCTTGGGAAGGCCTTGAATTTGGATGATGTTTGTTCTGGCATTTCCATTTTAATTCTTCAGTTGCTCCCTTCATAGCTCTTTTGCTTCTTTTTGCTGATCATCTGTGGGCTATTTTAGTTTTCTGAGTTACTACCATGTTAATGCTTTTTTTTTTTTTTCCCCTTGTTTTAAAGATAGTAATTAGTACTAAAATTTGAAGTTGTTTTCAAGTGAAATATCCCCTTAATTTTAATGGCCTTCTAATCTTCAAAATGGTGTCCTTACTTGCATTTCATTTTGATTTTATATCAAATTCAATTCATGTTTATTTAATTGTTATATATTACTCTCAATTTGCATGTTTTTGATGTTGTAGCTTCCTCGGAACTGGATGCATTTGCATTTTTTGCGTGCAATTGGGGTTGCAATGTCCATGCGAGCAGGTATAGCTGCTGATGCTGCTGCAGCTTTACTTTTTCGCGTACTGTCACAGCCTGCATTGCTTTTTCCTCCATTAAGGCAAGTTGATGGAGTTGAAGTTCAACATGAACCTTTGGGTGGTTACATTTCATGCTATAGGAAGCAGGTACTACTTATTGGTGTTAATTTTCAGCTTATTATTATTATATTATGCAGGTTTTATTTTTGCAGTATTTAACTTCCATCCCTAAAATTGTCTAAACAGATAGAAGTGCCTGCAGCTGAAGCAACTATTGAAGCCACAGCCCAAGGGATTGCATCAGTGCTTTGTGCTCATGGTCCTGAGGTTGAATGGAGAATTTGCACCATATGGGAAGCCGCTTATGGCTTGATTCCTTTAAGTTCCTCGGCAGTTGATCTTCCTGAAATCATAGTTGCAACTCCATTGCAACCTCCCATATTATCATGGAACCTTTACATACCTCTCTTAAAAGTCCTGGAATATCTTCCTCGTGGGAGTCCATCTGAAGCTTGTCTCATGAAGATATTTGTTGCTACTGTGGAAACGATTCTTAAAAGAACTTTTCCACCTCCTGGGTCCTCTGCAGAGCACATTAGAAGAACAAGATATATTTCTAGCGTGGGATCTGCTTCAAAAAATCTTGCTGTGGCAGAGCTTCGAACGATGGTGCATTCACTCTTTTTAGAATCATGCGCTTCTGTGGAGCTTGCTTCACGCCTACTATTTGTTGTCCTAACTGTGTGTGTCAGCCATGAAGCTCAACCCAATGGGAGCAAGAAACGGAAAGGTGAAGAAAATTATTTTCCTGATGAAAGCACTGAGGACTTACCAAAAGATCTGGAAAATAGAAAGGTGAAAAGACAAGGGCCGGTAGCAGCATTTGATTCCTATGTTTTGGCTGCTGTTTGTGCTCTTGCTTGCGAGCTTCAGTTGTTCCCTTTGGTCTCAAGGGGTGGTAATCATACAAAGTCCAAAGATATACAAGCTATAGCCAAGCCGGCCAAAATAAATGGATCGACTAATGAGTGTAGTAGTAGTATCGAGTCAGCAATTCATCATACTCGTAGAATCTTGGCAATTTTAGAGGCATTGTTCTCACTGAAGCCATCCTCTATTGGCGCATCATGGGGTTACAGTTCAAATGAAATAGTGGCAGCAGCTATGGTTGCCGCGCATGTTTCAGAATTATTTAGACGGTCCAAGGCTTGCATGCATGCCCTCTCTGTCTTGATGCGATGCAAGTGGGATAATGAAATTTATAGTAGGGCAACATCTCTGTATAACCTCATTGATATTCACAGAAAAGTTGTTGCATCAATTGTTAACAAGGCTGAGCCATTAGAAGCGCACTTAATGCATGCACCTATTTGGAAGGACTCTGTTGCGCGTTTTGACAGCCGAAAACAAAATAAATGCACAAACAGTGCCTGTTTTGATTCAGGGAGGGCATCTGTTTCACAGTGTGAAACTTCAGCCCATTCAGAAATTCATCTTAAAAGTGAAGGAGCATCACGCTCAGATGAAGGCTCAGGAAATACTCTGGGTAAAGGCATTGCAAATTTCCTATTGGATGCCTCAGATTTAGCTAATTTCCTCACAATGGACAGGCATATAGGATTCAATTGCAGTGCACAAGTTCTTCTAAGATCGGTGCTTGCAAAGAAACAAGAACTATGCTTCTCTGTTGTTTCACTCCTGTGGAACAAGTTGATTGCAGCCCCTGAAACCCAACCCAGTGCAGAAAGCACTTCCGCTCAACAAGGATGGAGACAGGTATCTAACATGTTTTATGCATCTTGAGGTTTATTTTTTATATCACTTAATTAACATTATTAACACATGATAAAAATTAAACAACATAATGTTCTGACTTATGATTAAAATCACATTTTCAACGATGTATTAGGAAAATAATACGAACTTGAGAAAACCTTGTCACATTAAAATATCCAAATGTTTGTTGTCAATGGAAATTAGGCATTGGACATGCTTGTGTCCAAGGTTGTCTCCCTGTACTATTATTTTTTACTCTGCTTATTAAAATATCTAAGATGCAATCAATCTATGTTTGCTAATGAGAAGCAATCAAAACTGTCCTTGATTCTGATATGCATTACCGGACTCATTTTATCTTTTGGTATGGCCTTCATCCTCTTTTACTTTGGAAGGCACTTGGATTAAAAGCTCCCATGGTTACCATTTTAAGGTTATTTTAAGAGTTCTAGAACTCTCACAAAGAAAAATATTTATGGCTACACATCCAATTATTTTAGTTTAGAGCAATTGTATGTGACATGCCTGCTCAGGATACCAACAGAAGATTACTTGGTCAAATTGAATTTGATACAGTTTTAACTAGCCAAATGACCTAAAAGAACTGGTAGGTAAGGGCTGAACAATAATATATAGCTCTGACGCACTTCACAAGATATTGGTTCGTCAGGTTTACCTAATGTCAAATTTACTGAAATTTTGTGGCATGATATTAAGGTTTTAGAGTTACTTGTTTGCTTCAAATATCAATGTGGCAATGATATCATGGTCCTTTGAGAGGGATAGTGCAAAAAGCCTTTTGAGTGTCATGAAACATAGGATCTGAAGAGAGAAAAAGTTTCAAGGTCTGGCTTAATATACTAGTGTAGTTTCCATGGTCTTCAATGACCTTTATCCTTTCTACCACATCAAACCATAGGGGAAACTTAACGGTTGCCTAAATGTGCAAAAAATCATCAGAGTGTTTTCAGTCAAAACCTGACTTTATAGCCATCTTGAAGAATCATTTTACAAACTCCCTTAATTCAGCATTCACACTGATCTAGCAAAGCAACTGCAAACTGAGAATGTAGTAGTAACATTTATATGTCTACCTCAGAGGTTCTATCTGAAATCAGATGCTTAACAGAAGGAATTATGTGATGAGTGTTTGTTTTCCTATATGCTTTATGGTGCTTAAAGCTCTAAAAGCTTCCATAATGTTCTAACAATGTGATTGCTCATCAATGGTTATACAGTCTGGCATCCCTAGGCAATCTTCATATCCCCAGTGCCACTTCTTTGCAAAGATGAGGTCCCTGCTCACTTAACATGGTATTAGAGCTAGTTTCTACCAGAGGTCAACATGATTGCATTTTTCTCTGTTTTTGCTTGGTCTTTTTCTTTTTTGTATCTGTCTTTTCTCTCTGGTTGTGGTTGGTCCACATGGCAAGCCTGTTTGATATTCGTATTCAATGGAAGGGGGTCTGTTGAAGTGCTTAATGCCTATTGTTGGGGCCCTTATTTACTAGCTTAAGCTTTTAGGTTGAGTGGTAACTTAATAAAAGATAACTGTTATCTTGCTTTCTCTGTCTCTGTCTCTGTCTCTCTTTATTTTTTTTTATATTTTTCTGATTAATTGAAGAGAGAAGAAGTCCAGAACATTGCCAGTCCAGTCAGCTAGGTATTGAAGGAGGTGGTCTTGTTGAACTAAATTTCTGACATGAGGAACTTGTTTCCATTCTGGAACTTCTGATGATGATTCAGTACCTCTAAGAAGTTTCATGTTTTAGCAAGATATGAGACACAAGGCTTGTTTTCTTACTTACATCTGTATGTGCTAGTTCATTAACTTTGCTACATTTGTCTTCTGACTTTGGAGAATCATGTGGTGCATCACAAATTTGTGTCATATTCCTCTCCTCGATTATTCATATATATACTCTGTGTGCATTGCAGTGCTAGTCAAGCAACCTCAATTTATGTAACTGATATACATGAGACCCTGGTCCTAGAGCATCAATAAAATGGATCCAAATTTCAAGGTTTGTGAGTTTTTATTGCTACATTATTGTTTGTCTGACTTTTTATGTTTGTTTATATAGGTAGTTGATGCACTCTGCAATGTTGTTTCAGCATCACCAACAAAGGCAGCTACGGCCGTTGTTCTTCAGGTCTAATTTTTGTTCAACTTGTAAACTATTGCTTGAAAAAGAAATTGCTCACTTTTCTTATTGGCTACTGATTTGAACATGACATGACTTTCCTAAGCATGACTCCATCTCCTGAATGAGGCATTAAAAGCTTTAGTAACTTTTCTGAATAGTATCTATAATGTTTCATTGATGCCTTATGCTGGAGGAGGTGTAGCACCTGTCCAAATTGGTAGCCTTTCCCCATGTACAGTTGCTTTTCAATTGCTTCATTTGTTTAGTCACGTACATGCCCTCATGTGCTTGTCAGGCGGAGAGGGAATTGCAGCCTTGGATTGCTAAAGATGACGATCAGGGTCAGAAGATGTGGAGAATCAACCAGAGAATTGTGAAGCTGATTGTTGAGCTAATGAGAAATCACGACAGTCCTGAGTCACTGGTAATTTTAGCAAGTGCTTCGGATCTACTTCTACGTGCCACGGATGGGATGCTTGTTGATGGGGAAGCTTGCACACTGCCGCAACTGGAGGTAGCAGCTCCTAAGACTAAGAATACTTTCAGCAGTTAAATTTTATTATCTGTATGGAAACTATTGAAGCACACTGTTAGCTAACCTACTAATTTTATTTCTATAAGCAGTAATCTGCTTAATTGAAGGTTTATGGTATTTTAACGATTAGACCAAGTATGTGTCTTCCTCTTTATTCATTGTTTTATTGGTGTGCAGTTACTAGAAGCAACAGCCAGAGCAATTCAGCCCATACTGGAGTGGGGAGAATCTGGATTAGCAGTTGCTGATGGTCTTTCAAACCTGTTAAAGGTAAAAAAGGAAAAAAAAAAAATACTATGATGCACTTTCATTTTTTTCTGTCTCAACAATGAATACAAAATATGCTATGAAGCATCCCAAGATCAATGTAGCAATTTATCAGTCAAAACGAAAAAATAAAGAGCGAATGACAGCATAATTACTTCCCAATGTCTAATGAGAGCGCATACTGACAAATACAAAAAGACTAACCTTGTTTGCTTATGTTTTCTAAAGCAAAACCTAAACTTGTGTCAACTTTTGCAGTGTCGTCTACCAGCTACCATCCGATGCCTTTCTCATCCTAGTGCCCATGTCCGTGCTCTGAGCATTTCAGTTCTTCGTGACATTTTGCATACCAGTTCAATTAAATCTATTAGCAAGCAAGTGGACAGAAATGGCATGCATGGTTCTTCCTTACAGTACTTCAATATAGATACTATTGACTGGCAAGCTGACGTTGAAAGGTGCTTAACTTGGGAAGCTCATAGCCGACTTGCAACGGGTATGCCTATTCAATTTCTTGATATTGCTGCCAAGGAATTAGGATGTACTATTTCCATGTGAAAAATAATATAACTTAAGCAGATGTTTCAGGTTTGTCATTATAATTTAATTTTCCAAGTGAGACTTGTAAAGGAATAGACCTGATCAATTAGCTTCGAAAAATATCATTTGGTCACACGTTATCCATTCGTATCGTTCTTCAAGGATGATCGTGTATAGTCGTAAAACACCAGACGGGGCTATATGATGAGGGTTTATGTTGTGCTGCATAAATTTAATTATAATCATGTTCATGATCATCTGTATGTTAATAGGCTGTAAGCCAGTTAGATTATAAAGATGTAATTTAGATTTTCTTTAGACAGGAATTGGTTGAACAGGCATAATTAGTTGAGCTTAATGCTTTTATGTCTCAATCATCCTAGTATTTGATAAATTCAATTCCATTTCCAGCATTTACTGATGTACTTGGTTTCTACTGTTACGGCTATTGCTGCAACGAATGTAAATTAAGTAACGATTAATTCTGAAACGGCATCCTTTTCTGCCGTTTTGGGCTTTATGACATTCACCAGCAACAAGATCGGATTGGGCACGGTGCTGTACGAAATGTAGCAGGCCAGCGGGACGTGTGAGACTTGAGTTTGTATTTTTAGACTTTCGAGCCTATTGGAGTAGGAATTGGGTCAAAGTCATAGCATGAATAATTCGTTAGGATATTTAAAAATTAGAAAGAGTTGATCATATAAATAATGATAGTTTATAAAATAAAATATAATGAGATTTTAATAATAAAAACGCCAATCTCGTGGGTTTCAATTATAAACTAAAATAGACAAGAAAATTATAAACTACATAATGGTGTTGGTAAAAACTTTGCACGTGGGGAAAGGTGCATTCTCTTCTTTGAAAATGTCCTCCTCAGTTAGCAAAAGACGACACCTACAAGAGTTGCCAGTGAACGTCAACAGCTTGAATTCCCTCGTGTCAAGCAAACATTGTAGATCTTAAAAAGAGAAAATTTGGAGAAAATTTGATAAGGCACGTATTGGTCACACAGTACACTAAAAGTATTATTCAGGTACAATGATACACTCTTCTTCACAAACTAACCTGTCACCTTTAAATTCTCACGGGATCTCAATTTTATATCAACGAATGTCTTGAGCACTGCGCACATTCATACTAATTGTTTATAATCTCATTTTAGTTCATTAAACGTGGATGGTGGCTAATTGAAGTTATCGATTAGTTTCAGTATTATTATACCGCCAACAAAATCAATGGAGGGGCTCGCGAACTTGCACTTGTACTTTGTTTTTATATTTTTTTGTCGAAGCACCTCAATACCTACAAAATAAAATTAAAATATTTAAAAAAAAAAAAAAACACTGAAAACGAACTAAGCATTGTGAAGTATGCTACCTGATGATGGATAAATTAAGCATAATTATGTAGCAAAATGGAGATATTAGAATACCCCAAAACATAGCATTTGCTCGTTTTGAAGCAAAAGAAAAAATTAAAAGACTCAACAACATAAATTGGCTTCCTTACTTAACAGATTCATGGATGATGAGAATGCAACAAGATACAAACCTAATCACTCAATTATCCAAGTATTAATAGGACTTTATAAGATATGCTTATGTGTAGTGTGTGATAGTCGTAAATTGATCATCATTTGTCATATCATCCTTCACATTATCAGAGCATAGTATGTATAGAAGTTTAGAACTTCAAATCTCGCTAAGATGGTCACTCTTAAGCAAACACATTCAAAATTTAAGTTAACACTCAAAAGTTCGCGAGATAAACATTATGCTTAGATTTTTAATTAAAAAACAAAACTCATATACAATTGAAAGAATAGGCTATTTTTGATATGACGATGTGATCTCATGAATGAAATATTACTAACTCGATTTTCATGGAAATAGATATAAACTAATGAAACAACACACAAGATCAACATAGAACTTTTCTTTTAGATTGTAATAAGGCTAATGGGTAAGACATTTACAAGAAAAAATGAGTAAAAAGTAAATCAAAGTTTTGGGAACTTCATACATATACTTTTATCATCTACCTTCAAATTCTGATAAGAATGCAGAATGCCATATTTTTTTCCCTTAAATTTTTAGTTCTTTATGCTTATTTAGTTCTTAAATGTACTCATTATTCTCATATTTTGATTTAGGATGCAAATGAAGACATTAAGTGCAAAACGAAGCTAATTGCAGGATTTTGGACAGTTTCAACATCGCTTCGTAATCTGGGCATAAATTTCTCATCCAAGCTCGAATTGAGATGATTCAAAATGCTGTAGAACATCAAGAAAAGGATCTACAGCTTTCATGTTTTGAGTTTTGAGAGATTCTGGCTGCATCAAGGACGAATTTGGGCTTGAAGTTGCTACACCTGTGTGGTTGACGCTCTGAAATGTTCCTTGGCCAACAATTCTAATACGTGGATTTAATGCGGTTTATTTTTGAAAGTTTTCAGATCTTTTGCATGGGAATTACAGCTGAAATCACCACCCTCCTATTTACATTAAGATTTTATTTTGTTTTTAATATTTTTCCTTAATTAGTCAAATTTGAATATTTTTATTTTAGGAGATTTGGTAGAATTCTAGGAGGTGAATTAATATTTTTATTTTTGAAAGTTTTCAAAAGGGAGGAGAAATCATGAGACAGAGGACCCCTCTCTCTCTTCTCTTCTCTAATTTTTCTTTCGAACTGTCATCATGGCCCTGCGTGATTAAATTTTTATAATTGGTCGAAGGAAACGGAAGCCTCGGAATTAATAAAACTGTGAGATTTGATTTGATTCTTATTGTTTAATTTATGCTTGAGTAACGAATGTTCTTCTGCGCCTATTTTCATGATTGTCTCATTTAATTACTAGGAGGCCTATTAGTTTATTATTCATTGCAATCTACTGCCAAGTCAGATATCAAATTCGTAATTGTTTGATTCCTCTGAATTGTGAAGCAAATAGGATTTAATGATTTGCTGCGTTAGAAATTATTAGATCTTAGGAAGAATGTTCAACTAAACTAAATGCAATCGCTTGTGCTTGCGTTGTTTAGATTAATTGGTCTCTCTAATTCTTAAAACTGTTACTAAATTAAATCTTTAGAACTTTTCTTGGGTTATTTAGTAGTTAGGGTTAATTAGATCGCTTATTTTCTAATTAACTACAACTAAGAAATAGCTCCAATAGTGAATATTCAAAGTGTAAATTGATATATTCTAATATCGATGATTAGTTGTAAAATTTCGATGGTGGATGTTGACTTAAACCATGTTTTGTTCTTTTGATTGATTTTGATATTCAAATTTGAATTGTTCCGTAGTTGTTTTCTTAAAACTGTTTTCCTTATATTCAAACCACCACACACCCCCCCCACCCCCACAATCCTTGTTCATGTAGCCATAAAATTAGGCTAAATACCCTCCGTGGGAACGATTCTTACTCGCACCACTATATGTATCTTGTTTAGGAGTTTAGGTTTTACTTTTGGTTACCTGCGACAACATACCAAATTCCACTCAACAACACAGGTCACCATTACTCACCTATTTTCACCTTTCTTTTCTTTTTAAAGCATAACTTTTTCTTTAGCTTTATTTTAGCTTTTGACGTGAGTGCTCATTGCTTAATTACTCAATAAAATTAAAGCTATGCATCTCTCTTCCCTTTTTATATTTTTCTTTTCTCTTTTTCATTTCTCTTCTCTTTTTCTTCTCTTTAATAAAGCTTTTTTTGACAACAAGCACACAAATAACATGCAACAACCCTCAAACTTATTTTAAAGCATACATTATTATATTTTTAAGATAACTTGAGAGTTTTCAGAAGGATAAAGACAATAATTTCAGCTATCAGGTTTGGTTATTGTTGGTTTTATGAAGGAAAAAGAGATTAACTTGAGGTTCAAGGTGATTAAATAGGGAATGATGTATAAGGTTGGCAAGATAGGCTCAAACAGTTCAAAAAAGGCCTAGAATCACTTCTCATGTGTCGTACAATCAATCTTACATCCAAAACATAAAAAATCAAGATAAATAGCCAAAATAAACATGATGTGATCACCAAAATGAAAAGATGACAAGAACAGATATAAAGTGGTTATATAACACTTAGAATTAATGCACAAAGGGTCGAAAGCTCATTAAAAAGGTCATACGAGTCTACACTATCTTGCATGTAATATTCTAATTATGTGAATTCATCAAATCAAGATTCAGATCAATTTTGATATGAAGTGCATATAGATTATAAACATAAACAAACTAAACCAATTGTACAAGGGTAAAATTATGATTATCGCTTAATAACTCATCACTTCAAGTTGGCATGCCTTATTCATTTTGTAAAAAGCTACTCACAAAACAAGAAAGTTAGTAATTGATTTTCATTGTTCACAGGCTGAACAGTAGCCCCTAAGCTTTTTTCTTAGCCCAACATGGCACAATATTGTTGACGGCATAGCATGACATGACCCATGGACTTTTTTTCATGACCCGTGAACAATGTCGTGCAGTGCTGTGCTTGGGTCGGCCGGTCCGTTTTGCCACCTCTAATCAAAATAATAAAACAAAATATTCTTTTCTCGTCATTATAGTTCAATCTCCATTATTTCCAATATATTTGAGATTAGAATGTTAAGTTTAGAAATGTTTGTTTCATTTTATTATTTTTAAAAATATTATTTTATTTAAATTAAAATGCTAATAGTAAGTTTGGATAAAATTATATACTAAAATACTCTTAACATCTTTTCTTTTTTTCTTGGTAATAATTAGTATGTATTGATCATAATTTCTTTTAAAGAAAATAAGTATAACATTTATTTAATATATATTGAAAATTTTATATTATTTTCATCATCCCAACAATAAATTTAATTTATATATTATTACGTGCCCACGCAACGCGCAAGTATACGGGATCATATAAGTAGTAAAATAATAAAAAGGGGTTATCGTACCCACGAAGATTGAGTTTTTCGAGTTTTAAACTAATTATTATAACTATAGTAAATTGACATGATTTAGCTAATCTGAGTTGCGAAATGGAATTAATAAAGTAATAACTAAAATTTGCTAATGTGAAAATAGGAAAATAAACAAGAAACGGAGTTAATAGTGCAAGTGTGTGAACACAATATGAAAATAATCTTGGGGCCTTGACTTCACCGAATTGTTGATATAGTTATCTTAATCAAGAATTGCTAATGCTTTATATTATTGTGGATTTTAATAAACGCAAGTGCACGTTATCACTACAAGTAATATATGATAAGTTATGTATCGTTCTCATGAGGATTGATTAATTTGTTAAATACCGAAGATAATTAATCAAAATTTATTTGAAGAATTCAATTAATGTTTGATTAACAACAAATTGCAGAAAATTAAATTAAACTAATAAAGTAAAATTGTGAATTTCAATTGATTAAAACACTAGGGCAATAGATTTCACCATAGCAATTAAAATTTAATTCCTTCAATTGTGTTGTTTCAATTTATTATTAATACTAACAAAAAATTATTATAATTTATTTGATAATCTTTCTCAAGATTTATCAAAAATACTTACACATATTAATCCACTATATCTCTATGTGAATCAAATTAATTGAAAGTTCATTAAAAACAGTGATAATTATTCTAAATTCTGCATGAATCATGGTAGTATATTTCTGTCTAACATATAATTCATGACATTTATTATAAGATCAAAACATATAAATCATTTCTCAGATTAATATGGTTCACAAATCAATCAAATATTGGCCAAATATTCAAAAGCATTAAGCAAAATAATGAATGCTCAGTATTGAATAACAAACCATAAACAACACAATTTTCTGGAAAATAAATGTTCGTAACTAGGCTACATCTTTGCCCTAATTTAGAAAATTTAATTCCTTATTGAATAGTGAAGAATTATACAAAAATTAAACATTCTAAACATAAAAATACAGAAAAAAAGATTTGGAAGGAAATGATTCTAATTCTCTTCTTTCTTTTTATGAAAAATAAGTAATCTTCCTCCTCCTTTGTGCTCCAAGTTGAGAGAGAAAACCAGAATACTTCCTTTTTCAGCTGCTGCCTCCATGTTAGAATCTCAAACCCTAAAATAAAGGGTTATATTCATACTATCTTCAAATCAAGGATTAGGTTTTAGGCTTCATTTGGGTTTTTTAAAAAGAATGCAATTAAGTCCATTTAATTTGGCCCAAATCTCTTCTTCAATTTTAATTGGCTAGAAAATAAAATTCTTTTTCAATTTCTGTAAATAAAAGCACAACAAATGAAAATAAAAGTAAACAAGTAAAAATGACTACATAATGTTAAAAATACTTCTTAATATTTGTGTAGAAAAAACACAAATATATATAAAAAAATTGATATATCAAATACCCCTAAACTTAACATTTGCTAGTCTTCAAGTAAAAGAAAAATTCAAAGACTCAAAAACAACATAAACTAGCTTCCTTACTATATCGTTTCATGGTCAACAAGAATACAATAAGATACAAAATCAATCAATCAATCAATTATCCAAGTAGTAACAATGCTTCATATGTTATACTCAAGTGTAGAGTGTGATGGTTAGTAATTGATCATTATCTCTCATGTCATCCTTCACAATATTAGAATATAGCATGCATAAAAGTTTAGAACTTCGGTCACTCTTAAAGAAAGTGCTCGAAATTTGGGTTAACATTGTAAAGTATGTGAGATAAGCGTTACGTTTAAATTTTTAATGGAAAACAAAGCTCACATACAAAAGAAAGAGCACGCTATTTTTGATTTAATGATCGTGATCTCATGAAGCGAATGCCAATAACTTGATTATCATGACAACAAATGCCAATTAATTATACAACACACAAAATCAACGTAAGACTTTCTTTCAAGGTTGTAATGAAGTCAATAGGTAGGATATTCTTAAGAAAGAATAGATAATGGGTAAAACAAACTCATAAGAACTCAATAATGTATGCATACATTAACAAATCTCTTCTTTTTTTTTTTTTCAAAGCACACTATTCTCTGTTTTTTTTTATTCCTTTTGACATTCGGCCATAATTTTTTTTTTCAACTATACTCCACCTTTTGACGCGAGAACTCAACGTTTGCGTAGGCACAAGTCTCGGTTACTCAGTAAAAGCATAGTTTGCACAAATGAATACAATTTTTTTTTTGTCGTGCAACAAATTGATAAAGCATTGTGCAATTAACCACATACGTAGCAAGTAACAACCCCCAAATTTATTATGAGGCATATGTCAACACCACATATTTATAACTCAAAGGATAGGAATAGGGATAAAGACAATGGACTATTGGGATTGGTTGTTATTGGTTTTAAGAAAGATAGAGATCATTTTAAAGCTTAAAGGGTTAACTAAGAAAACATGCATAAGGTTGGCTAGAAAGGCTAAAACAATACAAAAGGCCTAGAATCATTTCTTTTGCGTCATACAACCAATATTGCATTTAAAACGTGAATAATCAAGTTAATTAGGCAAAACAAAATATAATGAGATCATTGAATGAAAAGATGACAAGAAGGATGTAGAATAATCATGTAACATTCAAAATTGAAGGACAAAGGTTCAAAAGCTCACGATTAAGGTTATATGAGTCTACACTGTCTTGCATAACATTATCTAATTATGTGAATCCATCAATTTAAGATTATGATCAATCATGACATTAAGTGCTTATGAATTGTGAGAATAAACAATGAAACCTAGTTAGTACAAGGATAATATTATGATCAAACTTAATATCTCATTAATTCAAATTGACCATGTATAAATCATTTTCAAATTTTCCAACTAAATAAGGAAGTGACTCAAACAACTCAAAAATAGAAAACAAACACAATTTTTTTTTTATTATAACTCAAACAAAAGCAAAAGTAAAAAAAAACAAATACCAAAATCTCCAAAAAAAATAAAGCCAAAATAAGAAAGAAAAGAAAAATCAAGCAAAACTAAAACCTCTACCCCAAACTTAAATCTAACATTGTCCTCAATGTTTGTAATTAAAAATTATGCAATGAATAGATCAAATAAAGGTGAAAATGCAAGGAAGTACTTCAAACATAAAGAAAAGAAAAACGGAAAAGATAGCACTTGATTTTGGCAATCAAATTCAATTGTTGCAGATTTCATATTCTCCTTATCCTGCACTTTAGATTGCCTCCTAAGTAGCGCTAAGTTTAACATCTTCAGGTAGGCCAAGTTCTTTATCAAAGAAATCATTCAAACACTAGCTAATGTGATTGTGGTCTTACATTGCTCAAAATCACTCTCCACGTAATGCTTTAACCTCTGTCCATTAACTTTGAATGTTCCTTGTGTATCATGATGAACTTCAACTGCACCATAAGGAAATACATGAACAATTGTAAAAGGACTAGACCATTGTGAGCGTAATTTTACTGGAAAGAGGCAAAGATGAGAATTATAAAGGAGAACTTTCTGACCAACCAAAAATTCTCATCTCATAATATGCTTGTCATGCCACTTCTTCGTACGCTCCTTATAAATTTGTGCATTCTCATAAGCATTATTATGAATTTCTTCAATCTCATTCAATTGCAGTAACCATTTTTCTCCTATTGCTTTCATGTCAAAATTCAATGTTTTAATTGCCCAATATGCTTTGTGCTCAAGTTTAATTGGAAGATGACAAGTTTTACCAAACACTAGCTTGTATGGAGACATTTCAATGGGAGTTTTAAATGCTATGCGATAAGCCTATAATGCATCATCTAATTTTTTTGACCAATCTTTCCTTGAATTGTTGACCATTTTTTCGAGTATCATCTTTAATTCTTTATTTGAAATCTCCACTTGACCACTTGTTTGAGGATGATAAGCAGTAGCTATTCGATGAGTGACACCATATTTTCCCAATAAAGCTTCAAATTGATGATTGCAAAAATGTTTACTGCCATCACTAATGCTTGCTCAAGGAGTGCCAAATCGAGTTAAAATATGCTAGTATAGGAAATTCGTAAAAGCCTTAGCTTCATAGTTGCATACAGCCATTGCTTCCACCCACTTCGAAACATAATCTATAGCCACCAAAATGTATTGATTTGAAAAAAATGATGGAAATGGACCCATGAAGTTTATCCCCCAAACATCAAATAATTCCACTTCAAGAATATTATTCAGTGGTATTTCATTTTTCTGGGAAATATTTCCAGTTCTTTGACATCAAACACAAGCAACAACAAATAAATAAGAGTCCTTGAACAATGTAGGCCAAAAGAAACTAGATTGTAGTACTTTTGTCGCTATTTTTGTTGTTCCAAAATGCCCTCCATATTTGATGAATGACAATGTCGCAAAATGCTCACCATCTCATTTTCCGGAAAACAACGCCAAATTATTTGATCTGGGCATTGTTTATGTAAGAATGGATCCTCCCAATAATAATGCTTGACATCTGCAAAGAATTTATTCTTTTATTGATATGACAAATCAGCTAGAATAATGTTGCTAGCCAAATAATTCACAAAATCAGCATACCAAGGTGTATTCGATGCTTGAAAAGAGAAAAGTTGTTCATCTAAGAATACTTCATTAACTGAACTTGTTGCATCATCTTCAATTTCTTCATGTTCCATTCGAGATAAATGATCAGTAACTAAATTTTTAGATCCTTTTTTATTGTGAATCTCTAAGTCAAATTCTTGCAGCAAAAGCACCCATTTAATGAGTCTTGGTTTTACATCCTTTTTCACAAGTAAGTATTTGATGGTTGAATGGTCAGTCTAAACTATTAATTTTGAACCAATCAAATGAGAGCGAAACTTGTCCAATGCAAAAACTATAGTCAACAGCTCATTTTCTGTGGTAGTGTAATTTAATTGAGCATCCGTCAAGGTTTTGCTTGCGTAATAAATGACATGCAAAGCTTTACTTTTTTGCTCCCAAAGTATAATCACACGCATGACACATAGTTTGAAATGGCAAATCCTAATATTGAGCCACAATGATAGATGCAGAAATCAACCTCTTCTTCAAAGTGTTATATGCCTGCAAACAATCATTAGAAAAATCAAAATGCGTGTCTTTTATCAAGAAATTGCAAAAAGGTTTAGAAATTTTTGAAAAGTCCTTTATGAAGTGACGATAAAATTCAGTGTGTCCCAAAAAACTTCTAACAGTCTTCACAGAAGTGGGCAGTGGCAATTTCTTGATGATTTCAATTTTTGCTCGATCAACTTCAATTTCTTTTGCTGAAATGTGATGACCTAAAACAATACCTTCTTGAACTATAAAATGACATTTTTCCCAATTCAACACTAAGTTGTTTCTTCACATCGCTACAAAACTAAAGCCAAGTTATTCAAGCAATTATCAAAAGAAGAACCCAACAACGAAAAGTCATCCATAAACACTTCAATGAATCTCTTCACCATGTCAAAGGAAATAGCCATCATATAATGCTGAAAAGTTGCAGGTGCGTTACATAAACCAAATGGCATCCTTCAAAATGCAAATGTGCTATAGGGGCAAGTGAACGTTGTCTTCTTTTGATCTTCTGATGCAATAGGAACCTGGTTGTACCCAGAATAACCATATAGAAAGCAATAATGCGAATGACCAGCAAGTCTCTCTAGTATTTGATCAATAAAAGGTAATGGAAAGTGATCCTTGCGAGTGGCATCATATAACTTGCGATAATCAACACAAACTCCCCATCCCGTGACTGTTTTTGTCAGAATAAGTTCATTGTTGTCATTCTTCACAATGGTCATCCACCCTTTCTTTGGAACGACTTGCACCGGACTTACCCATGGACTATCGAAAATTGGGTAAAATCATTCCAGCATCTAACAATTTCAGAACTTTAGCCCTCACCACTTCTTTCATGTTAGGATTTAATTTGCGTTGATCCTCAACTATTGGTCTAAAACTTTCTTCCATTAGGATTTTGTGCATGCAAATTGAAGGGCTCATACCTTTAATATCAGCAATAGACCATCCCAATGCTGTCTAGTGATCTCTTAAAACTTGAAGTAGTTTTTTCTTCTTCAAATTCACTTAAAGAAGCTGAAATTATGACTGGAAATGTTGAATTTTCACCTAAGTATGCATGTCGAAGGTGAGATGGTAGTGGCTTGAGCCCGAATTTAGGAGTGGATGACAATGGTTGAGAATTTTTTTTATTAAGTTCTTCAAAATTCTGCCTTTGAAGAGAATAAGGTGGAGCAACTCCTAAATAATGAGCATACTCTACAATTTCTGCATTTTCAGCTTCGATAGATTTAGTATGCACAATACAAGCTTCAAGTGGTTCATTTGGATGCTCACTTCTGAATGTTTCGGCTACCAGCTTGTCCAGAGTATTAATTTGAAAACAACAATCAGTTTCGAATGGATACTTAATTGCTTTGAACACATTGAAGACAACTTGCTTATCTTGAACTCGTAAGATTAATTTTCCTTGTTGTACATCAATCAAAGTTCTCCCCGTAACTAAAAATGGCCAGCCTAAGATAAGTGGAATTTCTCGATTAGCTTCCATATTCAGGACAATAAAATTGGCTGGAAAAATAAACTTATCCACTTTAACCAATACATCTTCAATTACACCCCTTAGATGCTTAATTGATCGATCCATTAATTGTAAGGAGATAGTTGTAGCCTTTGCTTCGCCAAGTCCTAATTTTCTAAAAACGGAAAAAGACATTAAATTAATACTTGCACCTAAATCACATAAAACTTTTTCAAAATAACACGCTCCAATAGTGTAAGGTATTGTAAAACTCCCTAGTTCTTTTAACTTTTGTCGTAATTTATTTTGCAAGATAGCACTGCACTCTTCTGTTAACATAACCGTCTCATTTTCCTCCAATTTTCTCTTGTTGGATAAAATCTTCTTCATGAATTTAACGTAGCTTGGCATTTGCTCTAACGCATCTGCAAAAGGAATGTTAATATGCAATTTCTTAAATACATCAAGGAATTTAGAAAATTATTTATCTAATTTATTTTTTCACAAATGTTGAGGGAATGGAATTAGTGGCACATAATTCTTGTTAGGACTTGCTCTTTCAGCTTGCGGAATGGAAGAAATTAATGCTGTAGATGTTTTGTTGGCATTTTCAGAGTGCTTATCATTGTCCTTGTCAGTTGTGGTTGTTACATTTGATGGACATAAATCAACTTGTTCTTTCGTTACTTCTTTTAACTTGTTTTTCAGCTTACTGAGTTGTTTTCCATTTCGAAGTGTAATTGCCTTCACTTGCTTCTTCAGATTTGTCTCCATATTGCTTGTAAGGAACCTTGCTGCCTTTCTACTAATAAATTTGCCATTTGACTCATTTGTACTTCAAGATTTCGAATGGATGCAATTAGTTTTGCAATGTTGTCTCAATCTTTGTCATGAATTTAGAGCTGTTCATGGTGAGCTATGCAAGTGCATCTTCCAAATTCACTTTCTTTTCTTGTGGCTAAAAATCAAGAGGTGGCTTCATTACATTTTGATTGTTGCTCCATGAAAAATTTGGATGATGTTTCTGAGCTAGATTGTAAGTGTTCAAATAAAGATTCTGAGGTTGCCTTTGGAAATTCGACACAAAGTTTGCTTGCTCAAAAGATGAAGAAGCAAATGGATTGCCTACTTGATAGTCAACACTAGCATGATTTCCTCTACATAATTCACACGCTTGAACTTGAGATTGGATAGCATTAATATTCATATTACCAAGCTATCTTGACAAATTAGCAACCTGGGCTGTTAGCAGAGATGGCATCAATTTCGTGCATTCCAGCAGCTCTTCTTTGTGTTGAACGATCTAAGGGCTATTGATAATTATTAGAAGCCATTTCTTCTAGCAATGCGTATGCTTCAGCATGTGTTTTGCTTATCAATGCACCACTTGCTGCAGCATCAATCGTTGTTCTAGTTGTGCAGATTAATCTATTGTAAAATATTTGAACTTGCAAGCATGTTGACAATCCATGATGTAGACACCTTTTTAGCATATCTTTATACCTTTCCCATGCTTCATATAATGATTCCATGTCGAATTGAGAAAAAGATGTAATACCTCATTTTTGCCATCTTTGTTGGAGAGAAAAACTTTGCTAAGAATTTCTAAGCTAATTCATTCTAAGTTATGATAGTTCTAGGAGGAAGTGAGTTTAACCATCCTTTCGCCTTGTCCCTAAGTGAGAACAGAAAGAGTCTCAACCTTATTGCATCATTTGAAACACCATTGTGCATGAAAGTGTCACAAATTTTTAGAAAATTTGCAATATGTGCATTCGGATCATCGTTCGGCAATCCATTGAATTGGACAGAAGTTTGAATCATCTGAATTATTTGGGGCTTAAGTTCAAAGTTGTTGGCTTAAATTGTAGGCCGTCTAATGCTGGATGAAGCATGATTAATTGTTAGAATAGCATAATCCCTCAATGCTTTATTATTTCAGCCCTAACAATAATAGCCACATTTTCTGCCATAGTGCTAGTTTGTTGCGTTGTTGATGCTTGTTTACACTCTTTACTTTGCTTGCGAAACTTCCATTTTATCGTTCTATCCAAAGGTACAAGATTAGAACTTGTGAAATGTCTCATGCACTAGAGAAAGAACTTGAATTCACAATAAGAAATAAACGTCAAATTAAAATCAGAATTAATCAGAATCAACATTAACAAAGATTAAAACAATTCTTGGCAACAACGTCAAAAACTTGTTGTAGATTTTAATAAATGCAAGTGCACGTTATCGCTACAAATAACATATGATAAGTTATGTATTGTTCCCACGAAAATTGATTAATTTGTTAATCATCGAAGATAATTAATCCTAAATTTATTAGAAGAATTCACTTAATGTTTGATTAACAAAAAATTGTAGAAAATTAAATTAAACTAACAAAGCAAAATTGTGAATTTCAATTGATTAAAATACTAGGGTAGTAGATTTTACCATAGCTATTTAAATTTAATTCCTTCAATTGTGTTATTTTAATTTATTACTAATACTGACAGCAAATTATCCTAATTTATTTGATAATCTTTCTCAAGATTTATCAAAAATACTTACACATATTAATCCACTATATTTCTATGTGAATCAAATTACATGAAAGTTCACTAAAAACAGTGATAATTTTCTAAATTCTGCATGAATCATAGTAGTATATTTCTATCCAATATGTAATTCATGACATTCATTGCTAGATCAAAACATAAAAATCACTTCTCAAATCAATACAGTTCACAAAATCAATTAAATATTGGCCAAATATTCAAAAGCATTAAGCAAATAATGAATGCTCAGTATTGAATAACAAACCATAAAAAACACAATTTTCTGGAAAATAAATGTTCTTAACTAGGCTACATCTTTGCCCTAATTCAGAAAATTTAGTTCCTTATTGAATAATGAAGAATTATACAAAAATTAAATATTCTAAATATAAAAATAAAGAAAAGAAGGTTTGGAAGGAAATGATTCTAACTCTCTTCTTCCCTTTTTTGAAAAATAAGTAATCTTCCTCCTTCTTTGTTCTACAAGTTGAGAGGAAAAACCAAAATACTCCTCTTCCAGCTGTTGCCTCATTCTTAGAATCTCAAACCCTAAAACAAAGGGTTATATTCATACTATCTTCAAATCAAGGATTAGGTTTTAGGCCTCATTTGGGCTTTATGTGGGCTTTTTAAAAAGAATGCAATTAAGTCCATTTAACTTGGCCCAAATCTCTTCTTCAATGTTAATTGGTTGGCAAATAAAATTCTTCTTTAGTTTCTACAAGTAAAGGCACAACAAATGAAAATAAAAGTAAACAAGTAAAAATGACTACATAATGTTAAGAATCCTTCTTAATATTTGTGTAGAAAAAGCACAAATATATATAAAAAAATTTATATATCATTTATTTTAATTCACCAATCACTAATTATAATTTAATCTGGATACCTCTCCCGAGTGTTGAACCAGGTCCTATATCTAATTAATCTAGTCGACATTGCTATCTGACTAAATTAATCAAACGTTCTTTTAGTTTTACTGGTTATCAATGACCAAAGAATTGAACACCTCCTAGTCTCCCAATTTTCTTAGTGTTAATTGATTATTTAGACATTGATATCCTCCCAGACTCTCAATGTTTATAAACTATATTTTCCTTATTCCAATAAACAAATTAGTCTCTCTTAAGCAATTCATTCATTCATAATAATTCAATTTATTTCTTTTTCCAACAAATTAAAAGCATTAATTACAAGGAAACATAAATGATATGGTGGCTCTCTCCCAAAAAATATAAAAACCTAAGAGAAATCTAAATCCAGCTATTAGTTGGTGATTCAAGAGCCAAAAATCATGCAAAATCATCAAGTTTGAACCCACGTGGCATGTAGCGCTGTTTTGGTGCGGGGGTACTGAGGAGGCAATGTGTATGGCGTGGCCGTGCCAAGCTTGCTGCCTTTTTGCTCTCATGTGGAGAAGCAGCGAGCATGGTGTGGTCACACCACAGTTACTACCTATGACCTATCAAATTAAAGCTTTGGATGTCTAATTTCTAACGCTATAAATGGATCATGATTTTGAGTTGTGTAGACAAAGTTATCACCATTTTAGTACACCATACTACGAACGTCGATTTTTGCATCTTTGGCCCAAGATCAATGGAGAGGCTCGTGGACTTGCACTTGTGCTTCATTTTTATGTTTTTTCTTTGAAGCACCTCAAAACCTACAAAATAAAATTAAAATGCCTAAAAAGAAAAATAAACACTAAAAATGAACTAAGCGTTGTGAAGAACGCTACCTAATGATGGATAAATTAAGCATAATCATGTAGCAAAATGGAGATATCAAATATCCCCAAACATAACATTTGCTCGTTCTGAAGCAAAAGAAAAAAATTAAAAGACTCAACAACATATATTGGCTTCCTTACTTAACGGATTCATGGCCAATGAGAATGCAACAAGATACAAACTTAATCACTCAATTATCCAAGTATTAACAAGGCTTCATAAGATATGCTTATGTGCAGTGTGTAAAAGTCGTAAATTGATCATCATCTGTTATATCATTCTTCACATTATCAGAGCATAGCAGGTATAGAAGTCTAGAATTCCAAGTCTCGCTAAGATGGCCACTCTTAAGCAAACACACTCAAAATTTAAGTTAACACTCAAAAGTGCATGAGACAAATATTATGCTTAGATTTTTAATTGAAGAACAAAACTCGTATACAATTGAAAGAATAAGCTATTTCTGATATGACGATGTGGTCTTATGAATGAAATATTACTAACTTGATTTTTATAGAAATAGACACAGACTAATTAAACAACATACAAGATCAAAATACTACTTCTCTTTTAGGTTGTAATGAGGCTAATGGGTAAGATATTTACAAGAAAGAATGAGTAAAAGGTAAATCAAAGTTTTGGGAACTTCATACATATGCTTTTATTATCCACCTGCAAATTCCACTCAACAACACAGCTCGCCGTTACTCATTTATTTTCACCTTTCTTTTCTTTTTAAACCACAACTTTTTCTTTAGCTTTATTTTACCTTTTGACGTGAGTGCTCATCACTTAATTACACAAGAGTCATAGTTACTCAGTAAACTTAAAGCTATGCATCTCTATTCCCTTTTTATATTTTCCTTTTCTCTTTTTCTTCTCTTTAATAAAGTTTTTTTTGACAACAAACACACAAATAACATGCAACAACCCCCAAACTTATTTTAAAGCATACATCATTACATTTTTAAGATAACTCGAGAGTTATCAGGTTTGGTTATTATTGGTCTTATGAAGGAAAAAGAGATTAACTTGAGGTTTAAGGTCATTAAATAAGGAATGATGCATAAAGTTGGCAAGACAGGCTCAAATAGTTTAAAAAAGGCCTAAAATCACTTCCTTTCTCTGGTGCAATCAATCTTAGATCTAAAACATAAAAAATCAAGATAAATAGCCAAAATAAACATAATGAGATCAATAAAATGAAAAGATGACAAGAACAGATATAAAGTAGTCATATAACACTCGAAATTAACGCACAAAGGGTCGAAAGCTCATTAAAAAGGTTGTACGAGTCTATACTATCTTGCATGTCATATTCTAATTATGTGAATTCATCAAATCAAGATTCAAATCAATTTTGACATGAAGTGCATATAAATTATAAACAAAAACAAATTAAACTAGTTGTATAAGGGTAAAATTATGATTATCGCTTAATAACTAATCACTTTAAATTGGCATGGTTTATTCATTTATAAAAACTACTCACAACACAAGAAAATGACTTAATCAATAGAAAAGAATTGAAAAATTAACACAAAATTGAAAAATAAAAGAAAAAAATACCCTAAAAATCTACTTCAAGCAATTCCACTCCCAAACTTAAACTTAACATTATTCTTAATGTTTAAAATTAAAGATCATGTAATAAATAAAATAAGTTGGAAGAGGAATAAAATATTAAAAATGCAAAGAGAAGGAAAGGAAGAGATAGTACTTGATCTTGAATTCATCTTCTCCTTCTCGAACACATTAGGTTGCCTCTTGAGCAGCATTGAGTTTAACATCTTCAGCAGAATGTGGTCATTGAATTTGATCAAGTGGAATGATTAAGCAGAAAATTTTCCAAGTGTCACCATTCTCCACAGAAATAATGCTTGAGCTTTTGGCCCTCTACGCAAAAGCACCTGCCATTTCCATCTTTCAATTTAATCTTGTCAAAATGTAGTACTTCCTTAATTTTGAACAAAGCCTACTTCCTTGATTTCAACTTGACCGTTATCAACTTTAGTCTCGGACTTAGCAATAAGTGACGATGAACCACTGCGAAGTGACTTCTACAAGTAAATTGATCATGTGACTTCTTTTTCTTCTTCTTGAAAATTTTGGCATCCTCATACACTTCTTTCTAAGACTCTTCATTCTCATTTATTTGCACATTCACCACACAATTGTTGATAACATCTACCCTATGATAAGTGTTTATGATGTTGGGCGATTTCTTGTTATGGTAAATGTCAAAATTGACCTTTTCTTCATTTACCCTCAATGTCATTTCACCACACTACACATCAATCAAAGCTCTTCTTGTAGCTTGGAATGGCCAACTAAGAATAATGTGGATCTCTCAATCTTTCTCTATATCAACCACCACAAAATCAAACCAGAAAGATGAATTTACCATCTTGACTAACACATTTTTTATAACTCCCTAAAGATAAGTTATGTTCCTATTCTCCATTTGTAAGAAAATAGTTGTTTGCTTCACTTTACTCTGACCTATCTTCCAGAAAATTGAAAGTGGCATGAGATTGATGCTTACCCTAAGATCACATGAAGCTCTCTCAAAAGTAGATTTGCCAATGGTATATGAGATAGTAAAACTACTCGGACCATTCTCCTTCTTAAACATTGAATAATAGAGCTATACTCCTCCATTAGCTTCACCATCTTATATTCCTCTAAACACTGCTTCTTAAACATCACCTCTTTCATGAATTTCACATAATTCGAAATTTGCTCCAAAGCATCCACGAACAAGATGCTAATGTGAAGCTTCTTAAGCATGTCAAACAACTTGGAGAATTGAGCATCTGGCTTCTTCTTCTAAAATCTCTGAGGGAATGACAAAGGTGGAGTGATAATGAGAGGATTATCTAGAAATGAAATATTTCTAGGCCTTTAAGACTTCTTTAGTGCTTCAACTTCAACTTCTTTGCCTTTATCTTCACTCTTCTTAGGCTTTAATGGTTCTAACTCTTTACCACTATTGAAGCCGACAGCTTTGCATTTTTATATTGGCTTAACCTCTATATCATTTAAAAATTTTTCACTATAAAGAGACTCGATTGATGTAGCTAGTTGGCCAATTTGCGCTTCCAAGGATTTCACTATTGCTCCCATATTCACCATATGAGTTTCCATATTGTTCAACCTAACTTCATTTTCATTGAACTAATTCTTAGTTTCCACAACGAATGTACTAGAAGGTTTCTTTTCGGCCATGAGCAGTTGTTGAAATCCCGATGGTGTTAGTTGCATAACATTCCTTGCATTACAATAAAAGAAATTTTCATGGTTTCGGAGTTCTAAATGGTAATGGGTCAACAAATTATTACTTGGTTGAAAGTTATATTCCTATTGTTGAAGTATTGACATTGCTTTTCCTCCACTCCCTTAGTGAAACATGAAATACTAGTGACCAAAGCTATCTTTTGGGTTAATGAAGCCTCTCTTATAGTAAAGGCTTGAATATGATTTAACAATGCTGTTATTTGGGCTGAAAGTGATACCAAGGGATCTATCTGATGCATTCTTATAGCTTTCTTTACCAAGGATCTCTCGTTTGGCCATTAGTAGTTATTGAAAGCCATTTCTTCCAATAGGGCATAAGCTTTTTCGGTTGTCTTAGATAGAAGAGTGTCATTAGTTGCAACATCTATAATCATCCGATTTGCTCATTCAATCCATTATAGAACAACTGTATTTGAAACTAATCTTGGTACCCATGCTGAGGACACTTCTCGATCACATCCTTGAATCTCTCCTAAGACTTATATAAAGGCTCAAAATCTAGCTGCCTAAATTGTGTAATCTCACCGCCCAGTTACAAAGTCTTTGACGGTAGGAAGAAATTTGTAAGGAACTTCTGAGCCAATTTGACCTAAATAGTGATGCTTTTTGGTTATAAGGATTACAACTAACCTCTAGCCTTGTCTCTCAATGAAAACAGAAACAATCTCATTTGAATCACGTCTTGTTCCACTCTATTTATCTTAATGGTGTTGCACACCTCCAAGAATATAGCTAAATGAATATTGGGGTCTTCATGATCTAAACCTCTATATTGATTTTGCTAGACCATGTTTATCAATGCAGACTTAAGCTTGAAGTTGTTGGCATTGATTGTTTGGCAACGGATCCTCAAATAGTTATCATTAACTACTGGCCTGAAGTAATCTTGAAGAGCTTTTGGTTGTTGAGGCTATTGTGGTAGATTATGATTTCTTTCATCTACCATAACTCTAGACTAATTCCTTCTTTCTCTCCTCAATTGGCAAAGAGTTCCTTTAATCTCAAGGTCCAAAGCAATAAGTTCATAGCCACGAGCTCTTCGTATGCACCTACGAACTTTAAAATGAAACAAACATTAAACAAAAATAAAATAAAAGCCTAAATTAAAATTAATATTACGTAATTGTAACATTAGTAAAACTCAAAATTCTCAGTCCTTGGCAATAGTGCCAAGAACTTGTTACGTGCCCACGCACTTGCAAGTATATGAGATTGTATAAGTAGTAAAGTAGTAAAAAAAGATTGTCGTACCCAAGAGGACTGAGTTTTTTGAATTTCAGACTAATTACTACAATTATAGTAAATCGACTTTACCTAGGTAATCTAAGTTTGAGAAACAGAATTAGTAAAATAATAAATAAATTTGCTAATGAAAACAGGAAAAATAAACAAGAAACAGAGTTAATAGTGCGAGTCTGTGAATACGATATGAATATTAATTTTAGGGCCTTGACTTCACCTAGTTGTCAGTATAGTTATCCTAATCAGAAATTGCTAATACCTTTTGTTTTAATTCACTAATAACTAGTTATAATTTAACCTGATTACCTCTCTCGAGTGTTAAATCAAGTCCTATGTCTAATTAATCTAGTTGACATCCCTATCTGACTAAACTAATTAAACGTTCTTTTAGTTTTACTAGTTATTAATAACCAAAGAATTAATCACGTTCTAGTCTCTTAATTTCCTTAATGTTAAATTGATTAATTAGACATTGATATCCTCTCGGATTCTTAATGTTCATAAACTATGTTTTCTTTATCCTGATAAACAAATTAGTCTCTCCTAAGCATTCATTGATTCATAGTAATTCAATTAATTCATTTTCCAACAAATTAAAAGTATTAAGTACAAGAAAACATAAATGAATCAAACATACTTATATTAATAGTTTTAAATCATTTAAAACATAAATCAACTAAGTCACATCAAGACCTTGAATACAGAGTTTTAGCCTAGCATATCAATATCCAACATCAATGCTATCTTGAAATTCATCATCCAATAAAATAAAACAAATAATAACAATTCAAATGAGTTTTAAGAGAAATTAAGAGTTTAAAAGATAGAATTAGGTTGATTCAAGCTTTAAATCCCTAATTCTTCAAGTGATCTTCCAATCCTCTCCAAGAATTTGTTGATTCTTCCACTTTCTCTCACTAGAACTCCCTCATTTTTTTCTACCTCTCACTCTAAAAAATCCCCTTTCTTCTCTTAGATATGATGGCTTTCTCCCAAAAAACAGAAAAACCCAAGAGAAGTTTAAATCCAGCCATTAGTTGGTGATCCAAGAGCCAAAAATTGTGCAAAATGATTAAGTTTGAACCCAAGTGGCACAGAGGCACTGTTTTGGTGCAACAGCACTGAGGAGGCAGTGCGTATAGCGCAGGCATGCCAAATCTTGGGGCGGCTGTGCCAAGCTTTCTGTCTCTTTACTCTTATGTAGAAGAATGTGAGCATGGTGCAACCGTGCACCTTGATATCACAGCTGCACCACAATTATTGCCCATGACATACCAAATTGAAGTTTTGGATGTCTAGTTTCCAACGCCGTAAACGGGTTGTGATTTGAGTTGTGTAGACAAAGTTATCATTATTTTAGTACATTATACTTAAAACATCAATTTTTGCAGCTTTATCCCAAGATTAATGGAGAGGCTCGCAGACTTACTATGGTACTTTGTTTCATGTTTTTTTTGTCGAAACACCTCAACAGCTACAACATAAAAGTAAAATGCTTAAAATGAAAAATAAATACTCAAAATGGACTAAATAATGTTAAGCATACTACTTAATAATGGATAAAATAAACATAATCATGTTGCAAAATGGAGATATTATATATTGTAATTTATTATTCTCTCTTTTTTTATCATAAAATACTTATGTAGGTTTACCTCAACTTATTTAAATATTCCTGTACATTCTTTTGACTTTTGAAAAAAATATTAGATTTTTTTATCTAAATTAAAATATTAACAATAATAAGAGAAAAATGTAATAATTATTTTATGAGAAAAAATAGGTTAAGAGCATCTATAGAATATTAGAAAGAAAAAGAAAAAATTTAAGTAAAACAAAAATAATAAATTATAGTATATGAATTAAATTGAATACCGTGTCAACTGAAATAATAAAAAAAATACTTTTATATTTTTATTTAATAGTTTAATATAATTTTCATTAAAAAAATTAAAAGAGAATTTTAATTATCTTTATTTATAACAAATATAGTATGTATTTATATTTTCTTTTATTTATATTAATTATCTGCTTGATAATTTTTTTTGAAAATACAATGAAATTAATATAATTTTTAAATATATTAAATAAAATATTATACATGTTTAATCTAAACTTTCTTTTAATTATTACATACTAAAAATCATTTCTAAGAAAGTTAAAAAAAAAAGTTAGGAGCATTTTTAGTAAATAATTTTATCTAAATTTATTGTTATTATTTTAAATTAAAGAAATAACATTTTTATTTCTAAAATTTTTTTGAAAATAATAAAATAAAACAAACGTAAAAAAGTTTAGCATTTTAGTTCTAAATATGTTAGAAATAATGGTAGGGATAGTCGTGGGGCAAGGATTGCCATCCTCAAACCTGCCCTATTTTGGAAGCTTATCCCCAAACTTAGCCCTTCCTAAGTTAAAAAAAAAGGGGGCTGGGGCCAACTCGCTCGGTTTTTAGTCTGGCCCTATTTAATCTTGTTTGAATAATTTTTTTTACAACATTAATTGAATTTTATCTATTTTAAACCAAATCTTATAATTTTAAGCAATATTCATTCTTTAACAAATTTATAATTTTAAGTCCTATTAATTCTTCTTTGAAAAAGTAAAAAAAATAAATTCAAAAAAATTAAAAATATACAATATAAATTTTTCTTTATTAGATACATTGAAAAATAATTCATATTTTCCTCATTTCAATTCAATTACATTTTAATTTCTCCTTTTTCAATTCAATCACATTTTGATTTTCCTATTTTCAGTTTAATTAACCATACATAAGCAAATCAAAACAATACAAAAATAGTTAATTTTCACCTTTTGATTTATATTATTTGGTGTTTAATGGCTGGCATTCGATCTTCTTCCATTCCATGGAAACTAAATGATATTCCATTAATTCTTCTAAGATGAAGCAGTACTTGGAGAATTAAAAAAAACTAATGAGAATGCAAGATATTATATTAATAGTGGCCTATGTAGGTAAATTAATTATTGGTTAAGTTAGTCAATTATAGTTTTAACTATATACATGCGTTGATGGAACGTGTAGTTAAGAGATAGTTAAATAATACTTTCTTAAACATGTTTTAATGAAAAATAAATACTTAAAACATGTGTTAATGGAAAACAACTATTTTGGAGGTGTTTTAATAAAATACAAATTGATCATCTCCTTGCCTATAAATAAAACACAATATATTTATTTTCTATCACCGTATAATTGAAATATTATGTCTAACTAATAAAAGGTTAAATGGGAGAAATAAATTTCTTCATTGGATCATATCTATTATTGGGTTGTTAATAATGAGAAAAATATATTTTATTTTTTTATTTTGATTAAGTTTAGGGATTAAAATAATAATATTCTAATAGGCTAAACTAACGAAAATTTAAGTTAAGGGATATCTTCCTATTTTTTTAAAGTTTGAAGGTATTTTCCTATTTTCTCAAAATTCAAGGGATATCAAGTACCCTTTAAAAACCTAGGAGGGTATTTGCCCTTTCCCTAAAAGTTAGGGAATATACTACAATATTTCTTTAAAAGATATTTTAGATATAAATTAAAAAATAAATAACCCTTGACATTTGGATAATTATATTCAAACTTTAATCAGAAAAATTAATAGTCCTTTAGACATAATTTACAACAAATTGAATCGGTGGAGATTGGTAGTAGGCTTAATTTGGCAAGCATGACTTATTTAGAGTTGGGCACATTATCATTTCGTAAAGGCTATGTAGACAATTCCTATTTTATGCCAATTAAAGCATTGGTGTAGCCTCTTTGTTAGTTGGTCTGCCGCCTCTACCTCCGCCTCCATCACTTTCCTTCAAGCTTCTAGCATTCATAAAGTCTCAAATCTCTTCTTCTTTGTATCCTTCAAATTTCCTTACATTATTTATTTATTTTTGCCTTTTTTCCTTTTTCAAACTCTAAAAAAATGTCATTGCTTTTCATTAACATTTTTCCACCACATCACCGTCCCACTATCATCAATCCAAGCTCCCTCACCTTCCATTAATCAACTCACTAAAATTAAGAGACCAACATCAACTTCAAATACTATAAAAAAAGCATTATCTTTACGTTCTTTATCATCGTGGCTACCAGATCCAATCAGTAAAAGTCATTGTAGCTACCATTTTACTATTTTTTTTAAGAAAAAATTCTCTTTTTCTCTGAGATTTGACCTAGTTATCCACTTTCCCCATGAATTTTCAAAAAAGTTCGTTACCCCCACCATTAGCTCCATCTCTATTAGAAACTACTTTTTGAAGGGTAGAATTGTACATTAGCATTTAAATTTAAAAAAAAAAATGATGATGACATTATCAAAGATCTGTGTACAAATCCCATCATTGCTATACTTTTGGATTATTTAATTTATTTTGGATTATAAAATTAAAAATGTACTTTAAATTAAGGCTAGACAAAAAATTTCGAAACCTAGAAAACTTAACCAAACTAGAGCAAAGTTGACAAGTTCGATATGATTTTAAATCATATTCGGTCCCGTCCGGCTCTGATTTTAAAAAATTAGAATTTTTAGTCTAGTTTCGACTCTATCTTAAAAAAATCTAGACTGGACTAGAAATATTTTAATATATTTTATCACTAGAACAACGTCATTTTATTTTTTATATATGTTAGCATAAAAAACTATGTTATTTTATGAAATTAAAAAAGGAAATTGTAAAAAAATTAAACCTGAGTGGACCTAAACTAATTGGCTCTATTCGATTAAAAATCTATTTGGTCTGAATTTGATCCGGTTTTAGCTTTAATTCAGTTTGAATTGGCTTTAAAAAATAAAAACTTGAATTTGTTCTATCCGGTCTGATTTTGGCGTCTCGTTCCAAAAAGAAACATCCTTACCTTTATTTTAATCATAAAATTAATAAATAATAAACACATACCACACAAATTAAAAAAAATTAAAATAAAAGAAATAAAGAGGAAGAATGATATTAAAGCCCTGTTTTTGAAAAAAAATGTTAAATAACTACTCAAAAGAACAATATTTGTCAGTTATACTTGTTTCATTATAATTTTTTGTTCTAGTTATAGTCTGATTGCCTTTGATCGTTTAAATGACAAAACTACTCTTTGTTATTGTGATACTATGATCTAGATTGCTTACAGATTGTAAGTGAAGATGTAATGATCAATATACTCTCATTAACTTCCTTAAAATCACTACACATTTAAAAGGCAAAAATGTAACTTTATGAGCTTAAAAAAGTGACCGTTTTTTGCCCCTTTATTATTGTTGAATCAACCAATATAAATTGGTTTCCCAGTATCAAATTTGTTCATTTCAATATTTACTCAAACACATGCCAAATATCTTCCATTTTCTCCTTAAAATGAATTTTGAATTAAATAGAGGAGGTATAAAGTTATAAATAAGTGTTGTTTTTGCCACAAGAGGGCCAATGTTAAGATTTCTGTAACAACTAACGATCCTAACAAGTTCTTTCTTTTACATGCAAATCACATATCCAAACTAGTAAAAATAACCAAAAGATGTCAAAAAACATAGTTTGCAAAAGTAAATTCATAATTTTTATCATCCTATGATCCAAAATTTGCAAAACATTCTAGACCTGCATTTCTCCCAACCCATGCTGTTGTCCTTCCTTCCTTGGAACATTCCTTCCTCTCTTGAACTAGTCCTGCCACCCTTTGAAGCAACCTGCAAACAACCACTATTAGTTAATCATTGAAAAACAAATAAACAAACATGTATGAAAAAGTCCAAAAGCAACAGCCTAAACACATGCAAAAAACAATAATCATACACCAATAGATGGGGCAGCTTGTGCATATAGATCAGTAGTAGCTAATATTTGCCCTGCAATTGTTGATGAACTTGCTCTGGATTACCAAACCACCAAAAAACACATATTATTAACTCCCTAAAAATGTATTTATGCCAATAGAACAACAAACCAATTAAGAAACATTATCAGAAAGCATACAAAGAAAAATGATTACCAAGAAAAATGATTACCAATAGAAATCATACAAAAAAAAAAATCAATACCAATAGAAACATACAAAGAAAAATGATTACCAATAGAAAGCTTACCATATTGGCCCTTGGTGCTTTGAATCCTCTTTTGTTGCCTGGAATGGTTAGGCGAGCCCTCCTATTGTGTCCATTTTGCTTGCACAAAACACATTTAAGATTGGCTTTAGTGTGATGTCCTTCAGTTGCCTCCCTCCGTCGTTCTCTGTAATTTTGGCCTACCTACATTTAGGACAACCTCAGGTGGCTCAAGCTAAAAATCATTTACTATTAGCCATACACTTTGATTTAGAAGAGGCCTAATGCTTTGCTCGTACGTGGCTAGATAAGCTTCCTTCCTCAACTTGTTAGAAACATAATTTACAATTTCATGGCCTATATGTGCGTACAGGGTAAAACATGATTGTAGGGCAATTCACTCATTGATATGCCTCACAATTACAAACCTTTTTCTTTAAATCAATCACAAATGTCTTACTCTCCTACTCCAAAACCTTAAACTTAGAGTTTGACGCTAAAATAACTCTACAACATCTTCTTGCCTTAGTTGCTACCTTAGGCTTCCTATGCACATATTGTGGAAGTTATGTCTTCCAATTTCTTGCTTCAATAAGTCTCATGCATTCTTTTTATAACTTTTCTTTGTATGAACTCTAGCAAAGCAAGAACTGGTTTTGCACTGTGTGCACCTAACCAACTATTCCAAGACTATGTTAAGTTATTTGTCATGTGTTCACACTTCAAATCATCATCAAATGCATGCTTGGACCAGAAATAAGGAAAGATCTTAACTAACCAATCACATGCCTCATTTTTTTAAAACTTTATCATATCCGTATACTTGCTGAAATTTGATTTACTTGTAGATCTTGCTACTGCCCAAAATAGATCCTTTAACACCATTATAGGCCATTGACCCTTCATTTTGGCACAAATCTATGCAGCATAGTGCCTCACATTGGCACTTGCTCAATACTTAGCCAACCCCTCAATCACTTTCTTCTATCAATTAGTCATAGAAGTGGTTGCCTTCTATTTTGAAAGTTAAGAAACTCCTCTAATAACTCACTAAACTAGCTCCATAACTTTAAAGTTTCACCCTTACTAATGCAAACAATAAGTGGAAACAGTCTATTATTTGCATCCAATGTCATAGTTAACAATAACATTCCCTCATGTAGTCCTTTTATATGACACTCATCTAACCCTATAAACCTCCTACAACCATGAATAAACCCATACTTTAAGCCTAAAAAACTCATAAAAAACCTCATAAACCTAATTTTATCACCCATATAGTATGTCTATAACTTCACCATACCCCTGGGTTTCTCTCTGTCAATATTTTCATATATAATGGTTACTTTGCATAGGACTACAAAGTCTCCAGTGCTTCTAAATAGTGCTCTTTTCAACACATGCACTCTAAACTTATGTGCAAGCTCATCCCTCGTTGCTTTAACATCTATTTGAAGGTTGTAGGTTAGTGTTTGCTTGAACTATTGGGATATCCATTCTTCAGTGTCGTCTTTTTTTTTTGCTATACCCAAAATAGGAATGCTGATCATTACATTTCTTGATGATGAAAGTAAGGCCATCCTTGTATGGAGCTGCATAAATTCTCTAAGAGCAACCGGGATACTTACTTTCCTTTATAAATCTTCTCTTCTTATTTCTCTTTCTTAGAATCCTTCCCTTAGAACATACTCATCAATCTTTGCCCTAAATGCTTTAATGGTTGGAAATTCATAACCTACCTCGAACTTAATCTCTCCTTCAGCACTTATCTTGTACATTTTTCTCCTTACTGCCTTTGCCTTTTGTAGCCCTTTTCTATTTGTCACTTCTTCATGTAATAATGTCAACAATCCTTTTCTCCATTATCACTCTCCTAGTTAGATAATTTCCCACCACTGTCATAATTTACAACTTCTTCATCATTGCCATTAGTTGGAGGTTCAACATCAATCACTATTTATACTGTTTGTCCCATCATCAAACCACCTAGCTTCCTCATTATCAACGTCTCCAATAGGTATATATTGTTGGTAGTAATTGGGTTTGCCACTTCTTTCTAAGTCAGGTTCTATGGCTCAAACACTGGGTCAAGTTTTGTGCTAGGCTTTTGTAGGCTCAAATTCTAGATCAGGTTCTATGGATTGGGCTTCTATAGGCTCAAATTCTAGGTCAGGTTAAATAGTTGGAAATTCTATGAGTTTACTTTTGTGGGCTCCATTGCAGTGGCCTTAGATGTTGTGGGCTCAAGTGGTGTCAGCTTAGGCTCTAGTTCTATAGGCTATTTAGAGTTTTCAACTTGGGAATAAATTGGTATGGATTATGTTTGTCTATCTAGGCTATAGGTTAGGGCTAATTGGGCTTGAATTTTTGTTCTATTTAAGTGTGTTTGTGTTGTTGTCTAGGGTGCTGCATGTGCTTATAGTGGAATCTGTGTTTGGGCTTCTATGTGGGGTTTTATTTTGTCATAAAAAAGCTTTCTTTTGGCAGTATTAGGAACACGTGGGATAGGTTTCTTAGACTGTTGAAATGGTATCTTAGGGGTGACAATCCTTAAAGGCAAATATTCTACTTTAATCTTCATGTCATATAATTCCATCTTGTTATATCTTTTTATAATGTTCAACTATATGTCAGTTACAATCTCAGTTTTTACCCACTCCCAAGCATAACAACAAAAGTTTTGAACTTCTCCTTTGACAACAATTCTCTGTCAAACACCCATTCACTCAATTCATTGTATATACTGACTAAACTTATGTAGTTTGGGTCAGCCAAACCAAGCTATCCTCCTTTCCTAAAAACCTAGCAATCAACCTCATACCCTTACTTCATCACTTGCCATCTGTTTAAAGCAATCCCCAAGCAACCATCAACACAACAACATGATAATAACAAATTACATTACACTGTACAACATGTAAATAATCACAACACATCACAAACTAAACATTCACAACTTTTGATACATCACAAACCAACATTTACAACTTTTACATCACAAACCAACAATTATAAGACATGCATGCACAAAATCGTGATAATACTAACTAACTATTTTTGCTTAAATCACAATCAGAACCTACATCAATTTACACACATATACTTATAAACCTATACATTTGTAACACTTGTTCAACAACAACATTATCTTAAATACATAATAAACACATTTACATGACATTTCCATTGCGTCTTCAACAACACATTGTCAAAATAAAAATCAAAATTTTATACCCAAAAGAATAAAGCAAAAACCCACGCAACAAGTGTGCGAAGTTTTTTTATTTTTATAGTAACACTTGTATTTCAGTTATGTTAGGAACTGATTTCATTAGCTTTTTACCCTACAAATAACGATAAGTACATAAAGTTTATAGTTCAAACAAAAGTATAAACACTTATCTCTTTTGATGTCCAACAGTTGCAACAAGTCCTTTTATTTGCTCCAAACATGATTTTTTCGTAGATTATGATTGAGTTCAATGATTTTGATAAGGGTTTGCTATATAATGGATCCCAATTTTAAGGTTGGAATGGGTATAGATGTCAATTGGGTTTATGCTTCCTGGGTTTTGGCGTGATGGACATGAAAGGTTGGCTAAATGAAGATGGACAATTAAGATTATCATTTCATATTTGGATGACTAAGATCTTCTCCGTCTAACTCTGATTTGACTTTGCCCTCTTTACGCTTTTTAATTTATTTCAATATTTTATTTTCTTCAATTGACATATAAAAGTAGCTTTTTACTGTTTAAGAGCGTAACAAAAACAAAAAATTGTATCGGAAGGGTGTAACTGACAAATATATTTGTTTGGATGGTTACTTGATATTTATTTTCAAATATTCCTAAAAAAATGAATAATGATATTTCTTTTTTCACTTTACTATTGCATTCCTTTTGTTCATCCAAAATCCAATCGTTTATTGTTTACTTCCAATCAACATGAATGTTTAGTCCCACGACTCAAAAGCATTGATTAGGAAGCCCCTCACTTGGATTGGGTTGTAGTCTTGCTTTCAATGAAGCTTTCTTACCTTTGGTGATCCTTTTCCTGTTGGGTCATGACAATAGAATTATTCTACTGTTGATGAAGCCTTTGAGTATGGCGTGCAATAATAATGCTAGTGACAGGACAAAGGGTAAGTTAACTATAAGAAAGTGTTTTGGTGAAGACTTTGTGTGTGGCTTTCAATGAATGAGATGAAAGAACATACTGGTGTGTTTTTGGATTTGAGTATGGATCTATTTTTGCTTTTAGGTTTTAAAAAATTGGTAGATTAGGGTTTAGATATCATTTTAGGCATTAAATTTCACTTATTTTGGCATTGCTTAAATCAATTTGGGCATTCAATTAAGGGAGATGGAAGTTGAACTTTTGCAAGGAGAATGGTTGGGGTTTTTGATTTTGAGAGTGAATTAGTAACTAGTAAGATTGGGAAAAAAAATTCGACCTTTAGAAAACTGATTCAGATCAGACCAAAACCGATAGCTTCAGTCTAATTTTGTATCCTATTCAATTTGATTCGATTTTCATAAAAAATAAAAAAATTTCGGTTCAATTTTAGTTTTAGAATAAAAACCCAAAATCAAATTGGAACATTATTTTATATTAAAATAATGTCTGTTTTATCTGAAACAAAAGAAAATAGATATACTAGTAAAAGAAAAAATAAACCTAAAAAAAGAACCAAAACCAAACCGAATTGACGAGCTCACAATCATTCGGTTCGATTCTAATTCGATCCTACTCTAACGTTCAATCTGATCTGATTCTAAAAATTAAGATCACAAAATTTCTCGATTCAGCCTAGTTTTGGAAAAACCCAGACATAACTAGATTGTGCTTTCCCTTAGTATCAAGGATGGCTCAGATTTCTCAATGTGACGGTATTTTTTTTATGTTCTTTGTACTTTGCTCTCTCTCTCTTTAAAATTAGAAGATTAAAATAAAAAATAACTTTAATTAATGAAAGTTAAAAAAAAATTAATGTGAACACCATAGTTATTTGAAAATTTTGTTAAAATATTTATTTTCTTCATAAATAAATAAATACATTTTTAATTTTGTTTAAGATATAGTTATGCAAAAAACTAGTGAATGAAAGAAAATTGAGAAAAGTGAAGAAAAATAAGTAAACAACGAAAAAAATAAGTGTGACAAACATTTTTTTTCAATTTTATGTATTAAATCTAACAACTATGATAAATTTAACTAGTCGTGTATGAAGTTAATAAATAAAAAAAAGGGAGAATGATAGCTAAGTATTCGTTTTTTAAAATAAATATGAAATAGGTACTTAAATAAAAAATATTTGTCAGTAAAACACCTTATATAAGTTAATTTTTTTTTGCTATTGTTGGAATTTGATCGATAAAATGGCATAAATACTCTATTGGCATATATTGATAAATAAATTTATATAAGTATCCCTAATTCTTAATTTTTTTAATTATAATATAATTATTTTTGCATGTTTGCAGTGCTTGCTTGGTCCAAACGACCTCAATAGATTGTTTTTGTTTCTTGATTAATCATAAGCAAAATTGGATATATTTGTTTCAGTTATGAGCATAATAAAAGCAATTTACAAATATTTTACTTGGTCATCAACATTATGCAATTATACCACTTAATACTCAACTTAACAAATGAAAGCACAATACACCGAAAATCTAAGTTGCAATCACCACCACAACTCATAACCGCAAGAATAACAAGAGTCACAAATACATCAATATTTGAAATTAAAAATTGACAAGAAGAAGAAGAAATTTTGGGGTTTTTTGTTTCAATTAAACCAAAAACGAATTAGTAGTATTTCAAAATATAACTTTTAGATCTGAAAAATATAATTGAAAATGAAAAGCTAAGAAGAAAAAAGATGAAGGTACTAGTGTGGCGAGAAGGAGAAAAGATGAAGAAGAACTGGCGGCAAGGAGAAATATTTACGATTTGAGTACCTGCTTGACATTTGTTTTAGCAAAAGGGTACCCCAGAGTCATTATCCCTAACAAAAATAAGTGATTAATCTAAAATTCAAGAATTAAATGAGGGAAGTCAAGCAAATTCACATCATTTTGAATTATATGCTTTGATTATCTCTCTCTCTCTCTCTCTCCGTTATACTCTAGGCCATAGTTCATGCCATTAGTCTCAAGCATATTGAGTTTATAAAAGACAAAATATATTTTATCTTTGTACTTATTATAATTAGGGATAATATAGTAAAATTGCCAATTATTATTTTAAATAATACAAATCTTTTTATTAAATCTATATCATAGGCCCACAAGTTAGCCATCAAGGGTATGAAGGTAATTGTCAATGGAAAAGTGGTTTTTAACAGAGACGAGCTAACGTTGGAGGTAAAGAGCCTTGTTTAAAAACTTAGAGGGAGGTGGGTAATTAGATCAAATTTTAGGGGGTAAAAGGAATTTTTTTAAACTTGAAATTTGGGATTGTTGCTATTAAAATTTAAACCGTAAATTCTAATATGCTGGCAAGTGCATGAATCACTAATAATTAGTGACAAAATTACCCCAAGGTTGATTTCTTGTGGAAAAGTAGTTTAAACTCTTATTTACTCCTCTTTAAATAGTAATTTAACAAACAATAATATGCAAGACACTTTAATCAAATGGTTGAAGGGATTTCAAATAGATTAATTAATTAACTAAACTAAAAGAATGAAAAAATAATGAAGTTATGTTGAGTTCAATGAAACTCAATGAGAGTTAGCTAGCTATTGAATCTTGCATTGAAATATTAGATCAATCAGATAATTATTTAGAGGTTTAGTTTATTGGTCTTTCCACTAAGGCTAAAAAGCTCCAATGATCATGGTTTATTCTCACTTACAATTAACTAATAAATTTTCTTGATATGAGGTCACTACTTAATTAATTGGATTAGTCATAAAGAAATCACACGACCATTTAAATCAAATCAAATTAATGAATCTGATTTAAACTTTTGTTCAAGATAGCTTAATTAAGGAAAAATAATGTTTCTTAAACCTTAATTCTCAATTGTTAAGTTCAATCACAAATAATAGATGACAAATCCACAATTCATAATTAAAGGTATAAAGATCAATGACAAAAAATAATTTCAAACTTTTATTAAATATAATTCATCAAAATATGTAATACAATCATAGTAGCTAAGCAAACTCTCATAGTATGTTTATCCTTTCATTATCAAGTTTAAACCAATGAATCCAAATATGAAAGTTCTAAACATATTAAAAAAAAAAAATCTTGAAAGAAGTCTTCTCTTTTTGAAAGGTTTACCCCTAAGGTTTTCGCAAATGATTGATCTTCATCTTCAATCTCGTAGTAAAGATTGCTCGATGAAGGATGAGGAATGTGCTCACTCCTTTTCCCAGTATCCTCCAATCTCCAAAAAAACCTTCAAACCCTCGATTGTCAAATCTGTAGTTTTTTTCATCCCTTAACTTGGTGCCTTCTTCTTTTATTAAATTGATAATTCTTGGGGAAAAAAAAAAAAAGATCTCCAACACAAAAGAGGTAGTGGTGTCTCCTCTATTTCTCCCCCCACGAGAATTATCTTATTTCCATATTTGATGAAAAAGTTATGCCCAAATTACTCAAGCATGTCCAGGAAAAGGTTTCTTCATATAATCTCCACTTCTGGCTTCATTTTGACCTCCAAAATGTTTGACTTTGACTTTTGCCATGAAAGACAAAATTTTGCATCTTTTAATTTTCTTTCCATTCCAGTTGAATCATTCAAATAGATTTCTAAGTAAAATGTTGTTGTCAAAATGCTGAATCTATTCAGCAAATTTTGGGAAAAAATATTTAAGGAAACAAAAGCTTTTATTTTGATGCAAATACGGATGCACACAAGAGCAATGATCCAATTCAGCTACCTAATGGTCCCGTTACAAGAGCAAGAATGAAGAAATTCAAAGATGCATTGAATGGGATGATTCAAGATTTGTGGGATGATTTTGCAACAATTCAAGAGTGTAAGAAAGAGTCAAATATCAAGCTTGGACTTCAAGACAATAATCAGAGCTTGGTAACATTGACACAAATACAAGAAGGCAAAACCTAAAGATTAAAGCTTCTATGAAATTCAACTTCTCAAATTTGTATAAGACCATATTCGAATGATGTCTCAAGGCTAAGCAAGCATGTTCAAGTCTTTTAATTGCAATTCGAATCAGATCGTCATCATGATGCAAGTTTCGGATTCCATGTGTCAGTTTGGGCTAAGTTGCTGTTCAAGCCCATTAGCTATTTTAATCTTATTTATAAACATATATTTATAGTTTGTTATGTGTTTGGGCTGTTAACTCTAATTATTAAGCCCAAATTCAGTTTATTTTATTTTAAGTTAGAATAAGTTTAATTTTGTGGCCAAACACTCCAATTAGGGTTACTTATCTCTTGTACCCTTATATATTCAGCCACATGCTCCCATGGAGGGGGAATTACTTTTTCGAATGAAATTAAATTGAGAGTGTTTTCTCTTGTTTTAATTCTTGCTTGAATCAAGGTTCTTACAATCAAAACTAATTACTTTGAGGGTATTTATTCTAAGGCTCTATTTCACAAGTTGAAATTGGGTTGCAGACTTGGGTGAATCTGATTTAGCTTTCCAAGAGGTTGCTTCTATGCGTAAAGATATTGGGTCTCAAGTTTAATATACTCGGGGTTCGTATCAGTTTGGTATCAGAGCTACGGCTCTAAATCAGGTTATATCGTCTTTCAAATTTGTCTATTTGTTTCTTTAGTTTCTGAGTCTGTTTTGCTTCAATTCCATTGATTTTCATTTTTTGTGTTTATTATATCAAAAAAAAAAAACAAGCAGAGGGTTTCCTTTCAATTCACAGCAAGTCAAGTTTGGGTTCTATTAATCTCCAATTCGGTTGATTTAGTCTTTGTCTAATTCGTTTCTTTTGTGTCTCTTTTTATTTATTTTTTGTTTGCTTACTCTTAGGTGTTTGGAAGTAAAAAAAAAAATTTAAAAAAAAAAAAAGAGAAAAGCAGAGCATTTGGCCAAGAGAAGAAAAAAAAAAGGGGGGGGAAGGTGTTGAACAAAAATAAGGATAATAAAAAGAAAAATCAGATTACTTCAAAGAGTTTGACCAAATCAAGCCTACATTCCAAAATAAGATAGGATTTGCTTCCTAATTTTTCCATAATTTTTGGTTGACTTTCTTATTCCTGTACTATTTTTTTTTTTTTGCTTTGGTCTTAATATTTCGTTTACCATTTCTAAAATCTATTTCCTAGTCCTTGTGCTTACCCAATTTGTTGCCTATCTAAATTAGTTTTATTTTACTTTTCATTGTATTTAGTAAGTTTGTATAAATTTTGATTTTTACAACTAATCTTAATAAGAGAATTAGAGTGAAAAAAGGCTTAGTGTGAGCTTATCTAGAGAAAAGCCATAAATAAAGTGAGAAACACGAGCGAACTTGAGTAATAATATTACTTGAGTGAAACACGTAAGGGAGTGAAGTGAGGAAATTATTCTTTTGCTTTACTAACTGTCTTGCAGGATGAGTGGACAAGCAAGAAATCCACAAGGTGAGATAGATCGATTTCAAGACTTAACTGAGTTGTTGCAAGCCATGGATAGAAAATATGGAGCGTTGGTTGATAGAATGGAGAGGCTGGAGGTTTCAGCCACAAGAGGGCAGCCACCTAATGCTCCTAATCCAACCATGCAAACTAGGCGAGTTCCGAGAAGAGCTCAATTAGATGATAGCTTTAATGATAGTGAATCACTTGATGACAATGGAGAGGAAGAACAGGTGAGACCGAGGGTAAGAAACAATAACAATAGCAACAGTGGGGTCAAACTGAAAATTCCACCATTTTATGGAAGAATGGATTCTGAGGCATACTTGGATTGGAAAACGAAAATTGAATTAGTGTTTGATTGCAATGACTACACTGAATCCAAGAAGTTGAAGCTTGCCGTGGCTGTTTTTGAAGCTTATGCTATTACTTGGTGGAATGATACTAAGCAAAAGCGAAGGAGAAATAGGGAAAGGCCCATTGAAGAGTGGAGAGATCTAAAATCCATCATGCGCAAGAAATTTGTACCAAGCTACTACTATAGAGAATTGTATAATCGACTTCAAAATCTCACTCAAGGGTCTAAGAGTGTTGAGGAATATTACAAGGAGATGGAGGTAGCAATGATAAGAGCAAATGTAAAGGAAGATAATGAAGCTACAATGGCAAGATTCCTCAATAGTTTGAACAAGGAGATTTCTAATGTGGTTGAATTACAGCCATATATGGAGTTAGAAGACTTGTTTCACCTTGCATTGAAGGTTGAGAAGCAACTGAAAAAGAGAGGTCGTACAAGTCAGTTTTCCTCTTATACTTCTTCATTCAAATCAAATTGGAGAAAAGATGATAAAGCTTCATCATCCAAGCCTAAAATTGAATCCAAAGAGTTTCCCAAAACATCAAACTCAAGCAAAGACAAGGGTAAGCTTGATTCTACTACTAACACCAGAAATATTAAATGTTTTAAATGTCAAGGTGTAGGACATTACAAGTGGGATTGCCCAAATCAAAGAACCATATTCATGCTTGAGGGAGAGTATTATTCGGCCAGTGAAGAGGAGAATGAACAAGAGACGATGCCAACTCTTGAAGATGCAAGTTATGAAGAAGGGGATGATCAATTTACTATGACAGAAAGTGGTAAGGCTCTTGTATCAAGAAGAGTTTTGAATATGCAAGTCCAATAGGAAGAACGTGATCAAAGAGAGAATCTCTTCCATACTAGGTGTCTTGTAAAGGATAGGGTTTGTGATGTGATAATTGATGGTGGTAGTGTAACTAATGTTGCTAGTACTACTCTTGTAGAAAAGTTGGGGTTACCTACTTTAAAACATCCATATCCTTACAAGTTGAAGTGGCTTAATGATTGTGGGGAAATTAGGGTGACAAAGCAAGTTCTTGTTGCCTTCAAAATAGGCAAGTATAGAGATGAGTTGTTGTTTAATGTAGTGCCCATGCATGCTGGTCATCTCTTGTTGGGACGCCCTTGGCAATTTCACAAAAGGGTGTTACATAATGGTTTTACAAATCATTATACTTTTGAGAAGGATGGGAAGAAAATTACTTTTGTACCACTTTCACCTAAAGAAGTTTATGAAGGTGAGCTTAGAAGAATGCAAAGTCAGAGAGAAAACAAGAGTGAGAAGAAAAGAATGAGTGAAGGTGTAACAAAGGAGGGTGAGTTTTCAAAAGAAAAGAGTGGCAAAAATAATGAGAAAGAAAAAAAGTGAGTTTGAATGGAGAGGGGCAGAATTCAAATGAGGGAAAAAGAGTGGAGAAAAAAGAAACAATTGAGTGTAAAAAGAAACAAGTGAGCTTTTATACAAAAAGGAGTGATATTAGGGTGGCTTGGTTTTCCAACAAAAGTATACTTGTACTTATGTACAAGGAACTTTAATTAAATACTAATGACCTTAATACTTCTTTGCCTACTGCATTTGTTTCTCTTTTACAGGCTTATGAAGATGTTTTTCCCGAGGAGGTACCCAATGAATCGCCACCATTAGGGGTATCGAGCATCAGATCGATTTTATTCCTAGAGCTTCAATTCCAAATAAACTAGCCTATAGGAGTAATCCCGAGGAGACAAAAGAGCTTCAAAGGCAAGTTGAGGAGTTGTTAACCAAGGGATATGTTAGAGAAAGTATGAGTCTATATGCTGTTCCTGTTCTGTTGGTACCTAAGAAAGATGGCTCTTGGCGTATGTGTGTTGATTGTCGGGCAATTAATAACATTACGGTAAAGTATCGCCATCCTATTCCTAGGCTAGATGATATGCTTGATGAATTATATGGTTCTACTATCTTTAGCAAAATTGATTTGAAAAGTGGGTATCATCAAATTCGCATGAGAGAGGGTGATGAGTGGAAAACTGCGTTCAAAACAAAATATGGTCTGTATGAATGGTTAGTTATACCTTTTGGTTTAACTAATGCACCTAGTACTTTCATGAGGCTTATGAACCATGTTTTGAAAGATTTAATTGGAAAATTTGTTGTTGTATACTTTGATGATATTCTTGTGTATTCCAAAAATTCGAATGAATACGTAGAACATTTAAGGGCTGTACTTGATATTTTGAGGAAAGAAAAGTTATATGCTAACATTAAAAAGTGTTCTTTTTGTTTAGATCGAATTGTGTTTTTAGGTTTCGTGGTAAGTGCTCAAGGCATTGAAGTTGATGAAGAGAAGGTAAGTGCTATAAAAAATTGGCCTATTCCTAAATCGGTAAGTGAGGTAAGAAGTTTTTATGGATTGGCTAGTTTTTATAGACGATTTGTAAAAGATTTTAGCACCATTGCGGCACCCCTTACAGAGGTAATTAAAAAGAATTGTACTTTTAAGTGGGACAAAGAACAAGAGCATACATTTACTTTATTGAAAGATAAGCTTTGTAAGGCACCCATTCTTGCCTTGCCTAACTTTGCTAATACTTTTGAACTTGAATGTGATGCATCAGGATTGGGCATTGGGGCTGTTCTTATGCAGGAAAAGAGGCCAATTGCCTATTTTAGTGAAAAGCTCCGTGGCGCCTCATTGAATTATCTTACTTACGACAAAGAGCTTTATGCTTTGGTTAGAGTTTTGGAAAACTGGCAGCATTTCTTGTCGCCTAAGGAATTTGTTATTCATACTGACCATCAATCTTTGAAGTTCATTAAAAGTCAAGGTAAGTTGAACAAACGACATGCCAAATGGGTCGAATTTATTGAGACTTTTCCTTATGTGATTAAATACAAGTAAGGTAAAGACAATGTTGTGGCTGATGCACTTTCACGGAGGTATACTTTACTTAATGCTTTAGATGCAAGAATGCTTGGATTTGAACATATTAAAACTCTTTATGATGATGATACTGACTTTTCTAGCATTTTCAAAGTATGTGAGAAAGCTGCATATGGTAAGTTTTATAGAATGGATGGGTTTTTGTTTAAAGAAAATAAATTGTGCATACCTATTTGTTCTTTGAGAGAATTGCTTGTAAAAGAGTCTCATGGGGGTGGTTTAATGGGACATTTTGGCATTACAAAAACTTTAGACACTTTAGATGAACACTTCTATTGGCCTAAAATGAAAACTGATGTGTAAAGAGTTTGTGGTAGATGTGTTGTGTGCAAACAAGCTAAATCCAAAGTTTTAAATCAAGGTTTGTATACTCCTTTACCTGTTTCTAGTGAACCTTGGACTAATATTTCCATGAATTTTGTTTTGGGTTTACCTATATCGAAAAAGGGGAAGATTCTATTTTTGTAGTGGTTGATAGGTTTTCTAAAATGTCACACTTTATACCTTATAATAAAACTAATGATGCCACTAATATTGCAAATATGTTCTTTAGGGAAGTAGTGCGTTTGCATGGCATTCCAAAAACTATTGTTAGTGATAGAGATGTGAAGTTTCTAAGTCATTTTTGAAAAGTTTTGTGGAGTAAATTAGGTACGAAATTGTTATATTCTACTACTTGTCACCCACAAACTGATGGTCAAACAGAAGTTGTGAATAGGACTTTGGGAACTTTGTTACGTGCTATTATCCAAAAGAATTTGAAGAATTGGGAAGAGTGCATTCCATTTGTTGAATTCGCATATAATAGAGTTGTGCATTCTACTACTGGTTTTTCACCGTTTGAAATTGTTTATGGCTTTAACCCACTAACCCCTTTGGATTTAGTTCTTTTACCTTGTGATGAAAGAACTAGCTTAGATGGGAAAACGAAAGCAAAATTGGTGAGAAAACTACATGCAGATGTGCGCAAGAACATTGAAAAGAAGAATCAACAAATTACAAATCAAGTAACAAAGGATGAAGGCGCGTTGTATTCGAGCCTGGTGATTGGGTTTGGGTACATATGCGAAAGGAAAGGTTTCCAATTCAAAGGAAGTCAAAACTACATCCAAGAGGAGATGGTCCCTTTCAAGTTGTTGAGAAGATCAATGATAATGCCTACAAATTGGATCTTCCTGGTGAGTATACTGTGAATGCAACTTTTAATGTGGCTGATCTTTCTCCTTTTCATGTAGATGGTGAAGATTCATGGACGAATCATCTTGAGAAGCGAGGGAATGATGCAAATACGGATGCACACAAGAGCAATGATCCAATTCAGCTACCTAATGGTCCCGTTACAAGAGCAAGAATGAAGAAATTCAAAGATGCATTGAATGGGATGATTCAAGGTTTGTGGGATGATCTTGCAACAATTCAAGAGTGTAAGAAAGAGTCAAATATCAAGTTTGAACTTCAAGACAATAATCAGAGCTTGGTATCAGAGTTACGGCTCTAAATCAGGTTATATCGTCTTTCAAATTTGTCTATTTGTTTCTTTAGTTTCTGAGTGTGTTTTGCTTCAATTCCATTTATTTTTATTTTTTGTGTTTATTATATCAAAAAAAAAAAAACAAGCAGAGGGTTTCCTTTCAATTCACAGCAAGTCAAGTTTGGGTTCTATCAATCTCCAATTCGATTGATTTTGTCTTTGTCTAATTCGTTTCTTTTGTGTCTCTTTTTATTTATTTTTGTTTGGTCACTCCTAGGTGTGGCAACAATTCAAGAGTGTAAGAAAGAGTCAAATATCAAGCTTGGACTTCAAGATAATAATCAGAGCTTGGTAACATTGACACAAATATAAGAAGGTAAAACCTAAAGATTAAAGCTTCTATGGAATTCAACTTCTCAAATTTGTATAAGACCATATTCGAATGATGTCTCAAGGCTAAGCAAGCATGTTCAAGTCTTTTAATTGCAGTTTGAATCAGATCGTCATCGTGATGCAAGTTTCGGATTCCATGTGTCAGTTTGGGCTAAGTTGCTGTTCAAGCCCATTAGCTATTTTAGTCTTATTTATAAACATATATTTATAATTTGTTATGTGTTTGGGCTGTTAACTCTAATTATTAAGCCCAAATTCAGTTTATTTTATTTTAAGTTAAAATAAGTTTAATTTTGTAGCCAAATACTCCAATTAGGGTTACTTATCTCTTGTACCCTTATATATTCAGCCACATGCTCCCATGGAGGGAAAATTACTTTTTCGAATGAAATTAAATTGAGAGTGTTTTCTCTTGTTTTGATTCTTGCTTGAATCAAGGTTCTTACAATCAAAGCTAATTACTTTGAGAGTATTTATTCTAAAGTTCTATTTCACAAGTTGAAATTGGGTTGCAGACTTGGGTGAATCTGATTTATCTTTCCAAGAGGCTGCTTCCATGCGTAAAGATATTGAGTCTCAAGTTTAATATACTCGGGGTTCGTATCATATTTCCTTTTTCTTTGGCGTGTTTTTAGGTTTTTTTTTTTCTTTAGTTCCTACAATTACTTAAAAAAAACTCAATGCAATGTAATCTTAAGATAAAACACATGATTAAGAGCTAAAATCATAACAAAATATTAGGATAAATATATATGCCTACCTTGATTTATGGGAGATGATTCAAATGGTTCATTGTCAACAGAATTTTGGATTGCTTGCACAATTGAATTTAGGAAAGTGATTAATGAATTTGTGAGCAAAATAACGAACATAGTGCAATTTTTTTTGTGTGTTTTTCCTTCTTTTTGATGTGTTCAAAAAATATTGAATTTTAATACAATTTTCTTTATTTTGAGTACTATTTACATATTAAATTTGATGTCTTATAATGTGTGCTAAATGAAGCTTTTTATTTTTTATAAACTAAGGTGTATTGTTATTTTTAAATTTATGGATTAAAAATATTGTAGATTCACAAATGCAAATAAAGTATTCGTTGAGAGGAGAAGGAATTTACAAGAGAAAAGGAATTAAGGAAATTGACAGATGATGCATGTTTAAAAAGGATGTAAAGATGTTAGATTATCATTATTTTGTAATCCAAATGGTTGATTGTCAGCAAAATTTTGGATTGTTTACAATTGAATTTAGGAAAGTGATTAATGACTCTATGAGCAAGATAAGGAACAAACTACATCGATTTTTCAGTTTTTTTTTTTTTCTCTTTTTAATGCATTCAAAAAATATTGTATGCAATTTTCTTTATTAGGAGTACTATTTATAATTACACATTAAATTTTGATATCTTATAATGTTTTATTTGCAATATAATCAAAATTATTAATGTTTTAGGAAAAATAGTGAATTTTTTTATATATGAATATATTTTAGTGTCAAATAACATATTTTTTAGATATATTTAAGTGTGATGGTCATGTCCAATTTGCTGACGATGACTACATTTCTCATTTTTTTACGTTTCTCTTAGGTCGAAGGCATGTGCTACATTTTATAATGACCGAATGAGTCTTTTTTACACTGATGACAAAATATTGGTGGAACAAATCTTATTTGGAGCTACTCAACTTAATTTGTGACGAAGAAGATGGATAGATTCTTCATAAGTTGCAAGTAAAGTATGTAGTATAGAATTTAAAACAAAGAATCTTATAATAAAATGTAACATTTCTGCACACACTACTACTAATGTTCTTCTTAAATACTCAACCAATATATGATAATAAGAAGGGAAGATATATCTCTAAGAAGCACATTCGAGTAGTTTCCAATATTTGTGGTCATTATATTGTACATTTTAATCGAGCCCATCTATGGTATCCAATGTCCTCCTCTAAAAATTTTATTGCAACTGAGATTTATCTTCCATATTTTCTCTATTTCGTTAATAAATTTATTATCCTAATATGCCTTTACGGGGAAAATTGCGTGATAGCCCTATCAAGTTTGCTTAATTACTAAGTAACTCGGTCGGTGTTTTAAAAATATTGCATTATGTCCTATTGTTAGTTGACTTAACATTAAAATTTGCTTTGGCTCAAATCGGGTAAGGATAAGCTTAGGGGTCAATTGTTTCTCGGGTCAGTCAGGTAAAAATCCCCTACAATGGCTAGTTTTTGTGAATCAAATTAGGAGAGTAGAGTTTTTTTTTTTTTTTTTGAAAAATTAGGAATTTGAAAAATTTTTGTAAAATTAGGCTACCTAGGTAAAAGGGTCTAGAAGTGTGTCTTTGGTTAGTATTAAGAAAGAAAATTTTTACTTGGCTAAATGTGAAAATAATCCTAATTTTTTCGACTAAATTCTAAAATTTTACACAAATAAATTATTTATATTAGTAATTCATTCATTAAATGAGTACTTATAGGTGTGAGCGATTCATTTAAAATAAATAATAATTAAATTTAAGCAAGTTTTATCGAACAAAAACCACCAACAAAACACAAAAAAAAAAACAAAAGAAATTTTTCTAAAATCACCTAATTTTAATTCTAAAGTTCATAAATAGTTGCTATCCAAAATTGTATTAAAAAATGACTAACTAAAAATTTTTTAGAGAAAATTGTTCCCTTAACCGGTCTCATAAAAAGTTTATTAAAAAATGATCAGTTTCAATTTTTTTCGTATTTGAAAATTCACTTTCTAATAAAAAAATTTTTTTTTTCTTTTTGTTCGAGAGTGCACTTTTAAATTTGTAAAAAGTTGCTAGTAAAAAATTGATTATGAAAGTATTTTTGTCTAAAATTTATTGTTATAATCATTTTGAAGACGACATTGAATAGTGATGAAAAGTGAATTTATGCATTAAAATTAGATATTTTTAAAAAATTTTAAAAAAAAAGGCCAAAATTGATAAAACAAAATAGTCAAATTGATCATAATTGTATTGATCAAGCACTAATTGATAATATATAATTAAAATATGATCGACATTTTTTGAATTTATGACAAAAGGAAAGGAAAAAGAAGAAAGAAGAACTATATGTGATGGGGTTTAAGAGATTTGGTGAGGGCAAAATAGTCTCACAGCATCAAAACCCTAGTGGGAGTGAAGCCAACGCGTCATATAAAAGGCGCTTTAAAAACCCTAATCCAACTTCTCAGTTGGCTATTCCATTGACGCCGAAGAGCCTCTACACTACTCTGTCTTCTTCTTCACCCGTCTCTACGTACAAGATGGTAAATATAACGTTTCATTCTTGCTTCTTATGTGTTTTGTTTGTTGTTTCGATCCCAAGTGGCATCTGGGTTTGCGATTTTTTTGGCCTTTATTTGAATCTTTAATTTGAATGGCATCTGATGTGTGTGGGATTTGTGTGTGAATGAAGTCTTTGGTGGCTAACGAGGATTTTCAGCACATATTGCGTGTGCTGAACACGAACGTTGATGGGAAGCAGAAGATTATGTTTGCTCTTACCTCAATTAAGGGTATTGGAAGGCGTTTTGCTAACATCGTCTGCAAGAAGGCTGATGTTGACATGAACAAGAGGTTTGCTTTCTCCGCTTTTTGTCTGTGTTTTGCGAACATATCAGTTTGCTTGGATTGGATTATTTTGTGCTATTGTTGCAACCATAATAGTGAAAACGAGCTGAAGTCGCTTTTATTTTGATTTGCTTTAAATGCTTGATGCGGATGATTTGAGTATTTTTATTAGGAGTACTGGTTGGGAAGTGGCTTAAGGGTTTGTTGTATTTGTACGAAACTATGAAGATGTAAGAAAGTAATTTTCTGAAGCTCTAATATGAAATGTTATTTCTATGGTTGGGACGTGGTATGCATTTTGGGGATGATGATGATTGAGTTAGGGTTTTGATTTTGATGATGTTTCTTTTGTCGACTTTATCGGCGAAAAGATATTTACGATAATTGTTGTCAGGGCTGGAGAGCTAACTGCTGCCGAGCTGGATAATCTCATGACCATTGTTGCAAATCCCCGGCAGTTTAAAATCCCTGACTGGTTCTTGAATAGACAGAAGGATTACAAGGATGGAAAATATGGTCAGGTTGTATCCAATGCTCTGGACATGAAGTTGAGAGATGATTTGGAGCGTCTGAAGAAGATCAGGTAATTTGTTTTTACTCACCATTCTCTGATATTTAGGATTTAAGATGTGTTGAACCTTATAGAAAGGGAAGGAATCCGTTATGTTTCTTCTCATTTTGTGTTTGACGCTTTTAGAATATAATGAAACTAATATTGGTTAAGCGTCTGTGCCTGGCAAATGCTTAGTTGGGAAGGATTATAGTTGATTGTCGTAAGAGAGATAAAATCCATATTTGATTAATTGCCCTTCTCTGACGACCTTGCTGGCCAACCTGCCTAGGTCCTGTAAGGATCACTAATGAAATACTGCATCTAGGGCCACTTTTAGGAAAAACGCGTGGCTGTCTCTGCACCCCTATCTCTTTTATGACTTAAAACGGTTAAAACAAAGAACAGTTTAGACTCTTCGCTTACCAAAGATATCTGTTTGTTGGAAAATTAAAGTACTTTGTCAAGGCTTTATTGTAGGTGCCTTTAAAAAATTCTAGATTACTAATTTACCTCATGCTAAGAACATAATAACTGCCATTAGATGAAACTTGTGGTCAATTTTGTCACTAATGATGAAACTGTCACACAGGAACCATCGTGGTCTGAGGCACTACTGGGGCCTTCGTGTCCGCGGTCAGCACACTAAGACCACCGGACGTCGTGGAAAGACTGTCGGTGTCTCCAAGAAGCGTTGAGAATGTCTTCATCAATGTTTGAACTATTATATACATGGTCAGGGACAGTTGGTTTTGCTTTTGAGGAATGTTTGGGTCAGACAATATTAGATTTCATTTTCTTACTTTCGGATGCCTTAGCAGGCATGTGAACTGTGTCTTTTTCTGTCAATTTTTCAAGTGGTAAAATTTTTCTCGTTCAGAACGTTAGCAATTTATTCAGATGTGATTTTTTTTATCTTAATATTTTTCAACCTCCTGTGTGCCTGTGATGCATAATACTCCATATTTCGTGGAATTACAATTTTAAACCGAATATGGGATGAAGTTAAGTAGCTCGAGACTTGAATGCTGCCGCCGATTGAGTTCGATGTGACTCAAGATTATCAGTGTTGAACGAAGAAATTTGTTGTGGGAAATTCAGATTTTAGTTAATAAACATAGTGGGTTATTGAATTTTAATATAAACTGAAGACTATTAAGATAGGCTAGTGAAAGTTTTGGCATTAAATCGGGAACTATATGATATGCCTTGCAATTTAAGATGGAAATAGAATATATATGCCCAAAACATTTCTCTTACCTTGAAAACTACCTAATTCACATCATTAGCTAGAAAACTACTTAATTCACTTCATTAGCTAGACATTTAGGGCATGCGTCTCGGCAATTAATATACTATTTTGATGGATATGAGATAATTCATATGAAGAATTTTGTATGAATAGATGTTTTGACAAATGAATGCGGGATCATTGCAAGATGAATTAAAGGCAGACTTAACTCACGGCTGAAATCAATTATGAAAGCATAGAGACTGACTTCAAAAAGAAGGTGAAGAAAGAAACAGTATTGTATTGGTTTAGAAATTATATGGGGAAAAAGAATAATTAACGTAACTTATATTTCTGAAGCAAGAAAAAGCAAAATTTATAGGGAACCTACCCTATCTGAAAAAAATCTTTTCCCTCAATGGGATTCAAATAGAAATATAGAAAGCTAGCAAGTTACACAACGAGCAGTGAAATAATTAGAAGAATCAAATGATTGGTAATTTCTAATCTCAAGTGAAAATCAATCAGCAGCTATGTTTGTATGCTCAACTTAATCCTCCTACCTGTATAATCAGACTTTATCATCATCCTCATTGGATTCTGCCAAACTGCCATGTTTTTGAGGTCTGCCTGTAGGAAGTGAATAGCTCCGACGTTCCTTTCCGCCAGGCTTTGTTGAGGCATTGCTGTACCAAATCATTCCAACTATAGCAATGATCATACCCAGAACCACATGCAAGTTGAGACCTTCTTTTCCGAAAAAGATGAACCCCATGATCAATACAAATATCGTCTTCATATGACCAAGAACTTGGAAGGACACAGCTGTGAATCTGCCAATGCAGATGAACTGGCTGAGGTTTGTCCCTACTGCTATAGTGCATGACACAATTATAAAAATCTGCAGGCCGAAATGCCATTGGAATTGTGAGTAGCGATTCTTATTTTTCTCTTGTACTCAAAATAAAAACTTTGTAAAAGACTGACAATGTTAATAAGCCTCAAACAGGGGCCAACATATGTATAATACTTACATGAGAGCAATTAAATGTCCAACAAAAATAATGTAGCAAGTGAGAGAAAGAGAGAAGGGATGGCAATGCAAGGAATTTATAGGTTTAAATGTGAAGTTATAGACCAAGGTCTAATATAGAAAATTGTTTTCCTTCAATCAACAGTTTTAGGCTTTAGATGGCATGTAAGAACCATAAGGTCATGCTTTACAAGAGATAGCCAAGCACTGATGAAATTAGAACTTATGAGAATGTTTGTACTGTTCAACAGCAGGAAGAAGTGGACATGATACACATAACCATTTATAAATCAAAGTTTTCTCTACATATAAACACTTGCCATTCCCCAAATCAGCATGCTTGTGCAAAAATTATTTTTTTTAATACATGTGTTCAATAATTATTTGATCTATGCGGCATAAAAATGTTCAACAAATAGAAGGTTCAGATCTGGTCCATATCTAAATTAAGTTATCAATCGCCCCAAAAGCTTAAGTATGGGTCAATACAGTAGTACTAAGCTCTAACAGCCCCAATGTGTGCAAGATCAATAATAAAAAAGCTTATCACGTGGACCCAGTGCAAATAACGACAAAAGACAGAAACAAATACCAATGCAGATCAAATATGAGGACCCAGACACAGGATCTCTGGGCTCTGGTAACATGTTAAGTGACCACTTGCCAAAAGCTTATGCTAGCAGGTAAGGAAAGACCCAAAAAACACTATCCAGCTCTAATGACCATGATTGCAAACATAACTGTGATACATAAAAATTTAGAAAGATATAATTTCTGTTCTACTTACCACTGAGGCTATGTTATAGTCATAGGCATCAAGTCTTTTGTCTGTCAACCAATAATCAAGGAATGGGCCTATTACCAAAAGTGTTGCAGCTTGGGCAGGAGCAGTATGTCCCAATAGATTGAAAGAAGTGAGTGAATACTTCCGTTGAAGGTGATGCACATACTGCAGTCACAATGTTGCCAAAATTGTTTATCAACCCACTCTTATAATAAAAAGAAATTGAGTGAATGTTCAAATATAATAATAATGCACAAACAAAATAAATTAGCCAACTATAGAGATCTAGACAGTTAAAGGTGATGTGCTCAGGACAGACAACTTACATACTGTTGCATTGAAGTGCTCCAAACTGCAATAAAGGCAGCTATGAAACCTCTGGCATTGACGCTTACATCAGTAACTGTGCAAACACCAACACCCAATAGAACAACTGCTATGCTTAACTTTGTGTCTCTGGAGTATCGAATCTTGTCCAACGCAACTTCCAAAAGGCAGGATACAGGGATCATACTCAGTTTTGCAATCTGATAAGAAAGTTAGAGAAATATGTAATTGCTAAAAGCATTCTGAAAACTTAATAGTTAAATCTCGGTGTATAAATATCTACCTGATAGAACCCCACTGAGTTCCACATCAGACTCACATTCATACCAACAATAGAGAAGTTTGCAAAAACAACAAATTTTAGACGCTCTGCAAGGGGTAGATGAGAGGGTTGGATGTATCCGAGCCACCTTAGAACAGCCGTCATAAAGGTTGTGGTGGCAAAGTGCAAACCAGTTAATGTTGTGGCTACAAAATGTTGTAATTTAACATAAATAACAAAGAACGAAAAGGACGATAAGCAACATGTTAATATTATTAATGAATTCTAAATTGAATAAAAATTGGAAACAAAGTTCTCTATATCATGAGCTCCAAGGTTACAAAGAAAACAATAATTATCATCATTACTATCACCACCATTGTTTATTTACTTTTTCTCATAGAAAACAGATTTACTGAGGTCAACTGCATTCTAATATAAAGCTTTATGTAAATTTCAGTTTTGGTGGACTTATCAGTCTGCTACCTAGAAATCTTATTTTAATCTGCTTCTGTTAATTATATTAAATGGTAATTTGAATTGACTTAATTGTTTTTAATTACTTCTACATATCCTCTCTTCTTAATTAGACAAAAAAAAAAAAAAAAAACTTGTGTACCTATTTCCTGCAAATCATTTACCATCTTCTTTGAATATTTGTTCAATTATTGCAATGAATTACCTTAAACAAAATTATTAGAAACCAAACTTTCTAGTCTTCTCTCTCGACTTTCTTAGACTGCAATTCTCTATCAGATATTCACAAACTTCTTTTCCTAAATTTAGAAATATAATTACACTTTTACAATTAATTATAAAACTCAAAACTGTTTATCTATTGTTACACTGTTTTCTGTTATGAGTATACATAAAGCCATTTTTTGACTAAATAAAAGAATCTCGAGGTATGCACTAATGAGGGTGAATTAGAATATCGAATTGCATAAAGCCATTTTAAAACTAAATAAAAAGCCTCCGGTACACCCATGCTGCTAAGTAATTATGTTGAAAAGGAAAAAAATATCCATGTGGACTTCAAATGAGAAATTACCAAAACTAAAGCCATATGTAGCCATTAAGGCTTTATTGACTATAATAATCCCAACGGAGGTGACAATATTGAATATCCAAGCAGCTGCATCTGCTGCCGCCTTCCTGTCAGCTTTGCTAGCAGGAGACATAATTCTTACAGTTTATAAGCCTAGTGTATTTTATTCCTCAGCAGCCTTGACGAAGAAACCCATCCATATGCACAAGAAGTGCAGGGCAATTACCCTCTTTGGCAATTAATGTCCTACAAAGAAAATATTAGCATTAGAATATAAAAAATTAATCGTTATGGAACTACAAAATCATAAATAATTTGTATGAAAAATAATTGAAATAAAGAACATTCAGCTGATTTACTGGAAGGCATGGAAAGCGGAAATAAAGCTTCAGACAGATGCGAAAGTAATTAAAAAACAACCAAAGATGGCAATAAATATGGGCAGGCATAAATTTTCTTTTCATGTGTACGAATATATTTATAATTTAAAGTTGGTCTAACACTACCTGTCAGAGTAACTGAAAAAACCCAGACCTATTTCTTTTTTACATTAGGATATCCTACAAAAAGTTTTAAAGATTTCAATTCTGCATGTACCACAATTCCAGCTAGACTTGAGACCATGGTTTGAATGCTCCCTATCTTTCTTTTTAATATTTTTCTCCTTTTCTAAAATATTGTATCCAAAATTATTGCACTATGCCAAGAGCTCTTACCACTTGAACCAACTAGTACCCACAAAAATAACAACATTTTTTTAATATTGTCAATCTTCCTTATGTGCAATAATACACAAAAAATTGGAAAGGAGAATTCGAATCTCATGCTAAATTAAAATCGGTTACAGCCAGTTCCTCCCCCTTCCTGCCTTTTTCACTTGCATTAACTCGGTTTTGCAGCCAACTAGCCATTGCCCTTCTTAGTAAATCATCCCAACCAACGCTTCATAACCTTTATTGAGGAACACCACTAAAAAAAGACATAGTAATAGTACTTTTTCCAACTTGCATTCCAAATTTTTCATACCCAAGTAATGAAACATCTATTGAAACTGCCATATAGATGATGAGATTTAAAAAAAAGAAAAAACAAACTGAGGATACAAATTATGATTAAAGCAATATTAAATATGATATCCAATTTTAAACTGCAGAATGTTCACTACATTAAATTCCATTTGAAATACAAAATTTCCTTACAGTCCACTCGACGTCCACCATAACCACTTTAACTATGTCAATGACATCATTTTGACTACAATTTTCCCTCGCTTCGCTTCTCCTACCTAATTCTTTTACATCTCTAATAAAAGTAATCTCATAACTCCGTAACAAGATCAAATTTACTTCATAGAACTGGATTAAAAATCTTAGATACATTCTACTCTACTCTCTCCTACACAGTACACTAGAACTTTAACTACAAAATCCTCATCAGTCAGATATCAGATCCGCAAAACCTCAGATCAAGAAACAATAAACTGTCATAATAAATCCGATCAAAATGAAGCAATTCAGAGAACCAGATCTACCATTAAAAAGAAAAAAAATACAATTGAAGACAATTCAGCAACTCTAAAACAGATCCAACACAGGAACAAGACAAAATTATCAAGTAAACAAGAGAAATGTTTTCCAAAACGGTGCGTACCGTGGGATCGAAAGGAGAATGCGAGGGAGTTCCGTTGTACGGATGAAACGAGCGCCTGCCCGCGTTTTGGACGCGAATTAGTATAGGCTGAGAGAGAGAGAGAGAAAGAACGTGCGTTGGTCAAAGTGGAGTGGAGTGGAGTGGAGTCGAGTCGAGTTGATTTCGTTATTGGTATTATTTCAGTTTTCTTTACGATTTGGAGAGAGAGAGAGAGAGAGAGATCGTTAATATAATTTCGGTTCAGTTCAGAAACGAAGGGCTGGCTCGCGGAAACTGGAAGGCAACTTCAGCCAGCAAATTACAACGCTGACGTTAACATATTGGTATTTTGCTTGCATTTTTCGCTTCTTTATTTTGTGAAATGGGGTAATATCATTTTCGTCCTTAAATTTTTGTAAACTAATAAATCAGGATATAATTTTTTTAATTTAAACAATTTAATTTCTGAAACATTGTTTAAAACTAAATTGTTAAAATTGAGTAAATTATATTCTAATTTGACATTTTAATAAAGTTTAGGATGAAAATGTTATTATGATATTATGAAATGAGAAATACAACTTATGGGTTTTTAAAGTATTGCTACTTGTAAGTTTTAGTACTAATAATTTAAATATGCATTTAACGTTGATGACACATTTAAAATAGGTCATTATTGATATTTTTGGACTCCAAAGTTTTTAATTTACATAATAATATGGTTAATTTTGAGAAACGAATAGTAAAAGGAGGCTAATACTTATTTTAAATATAACTTATTTAACAAATTAGGAGTTAATAGACTAGGTTATTTTCAAACTATTAAGATTGTAATGTATATTATACTATATTTTAGAGAGAAAATAATTTTTTTCCAAACGTAGGATAAGTAATGTTATGGATATAAACTATTTACACAATGACATAAACTAGCTATACAAACTATCATATCACGTCGCTTGTAAATAATGATACTCACACTACTTATTACTGTTTTCATTAACCAATACTATCATATCAATTATAATAATTTTGTATAAAATGTTATTACTTTTGGCATTATGCATTGAGCAGATAAACAACAATAACATTATTTTAGAAAGTATTATAAATACAAATAATTAGTTTAACTGGTACAATTTTTTTAAATGATATAAAAAATAATATGGGGTTTAAATCTTGTTCACATGAAATAGAGAAAATGCTTTATTTATTTATTTGACTTAAATTAATAACATTAATCTTTAAATAATCATGTATCATGTTAAATTAAAACTGATGCAGGCGGGATAGTGGGGTGGGATAAAAAGCATCTTGTCGAACGCCGAATCTTATTTAATTTTTTAATATAGTGGATTACATAAAATTTTTAATGGACGGGATTAAATGTTGTTCTAATTTTAATGATATGAAACATAAGTGTCAAGAAAACAATTTCATGAGAAACAAATCAAAGGAGAATATTTTATTGAATAAAAAAATTATTCAAACAACTAGTACAGCCTCTCTATATAATAGAGGAAACTTGGTGTTATAAGTTAAGTCAAATAAGAAAAATAACTCCTATCTAGAGAAGAAGATTATAAATTAAATAATAGATTAAATGGTAAAAATAAAAGACTTTTTAAACTAATTAAATTCTAAAATTATCTTGCATTAGATTCCTCCTCTCTTAAAGAAAACTTGTCTTTAGTTTTGTTTGGCGGATGAAATTTATAATTCAACATTAAATTATCTTATAACTTAAAAGAGTAGCTCCTCTGAACAAACTTCTTTGAAACTTAAAAGTACCCAAATTTTATCTTTTTCTTATACTTGTGTGTGGCTCTTTGAAAAAATGTGTACTTGTAACAATAAACTACTTTCATGCTTCTCATAACTCTTCTCATAGCTCATTTAATGTACTTATCAATTAAATTTATCTTTGTGGTCAAACTTCTTCAAGTACAACCTTTATGTCTTCAATATGAATAAGTAAAACCATGTCAATGATAGGCGGGTCTTCGACTTGAATTTCTTATATATACTCGATTTTCAAATTAAGATTAAATAAAACCTCTTTTTATACAATTTCTAGCATGTCTTCAATTTTCTTTTGAAACTTATCTTCAAACACTGTCTTACGGTCAATGTTAACCATGTTATCGGATATTTTATGAGCTACATTGTCAACAACATCACTAATAACTCTATCAAAGTCAAACTTTAGTTGCACTTCAATTTCTTTAGCTAAAAAAAATAGCATATGGTAATGTATTAATAGTAAATGACGACATTCGATTTCTTATATCAATATGAAGCCCTTTTAAAAAATCTTTCAACTAAAAACTCTTCACTCTTATAAAAAAATGAATGTTCATAAAAATTTTCAAACTCCGTAGCATAACAATGAACAGACCTCATACCTTAACATGTCAAACAATAATCAAGAGGAATAAATCGTGACCTCATCAATCACTTCATCTGATCCCATGATTGAACTTTGTCTTCTTGGCTTGCAAGTCGTGTTCTTTGTAACATATTCCACCAATATAATACACTCCCTTTTAACAGAAAACAAGTAACAATTGTACTCGTTTTTCTTTAAGTATCCTCCTAACTTCAAAAATTGTTCCACATCTTCCAAGCAAAACAAAACTAATCTAAAACTAAATTTTTTATCAAACAGCAACGCATCATGCCTAACATGATAAATCATGATTTTAATTTTTAAAAAATTTTTTTTTGGGTAAAAGGATGTATTTATGGGTGTGGTTATGTTTAATGGTTCAAGAAAGCTCTATCTAGTACAGAGGTAGGCTTTGATATCAATTGACGTAAACAGGACAGCAGAGTGGAATAAAAAACACCTTGTCGAACGCCGAATCTCGTTCGGTTTTTTGACGCAGTGAATTAGATAAACATTCTAACAAACGGAATTAAATGTCATTCTAACCCTAACCGTTCGAAACACAAGTGTCAAAAAAAAATCCTATGAGGGGCAAAATTAAAGGATAATATTTTATTAAATAAAAAAATTATTCAAACAACTAGTACAGGTTCTTTATATATAATAAAGAAAATTTAGGGTTACAAGTTAATTCAAATAAGGAAAATAACTTCTACCTAAATAAGAAAACTATAAATTAAATAATAAATTAAATTGGTAAGAATAAAATACTTTTTAAATTAATTACATTTTAAAATTATTCTACATAAAAAACACACAATAACTCTTTTGTTATCGCTAGTAACATCTCGGAGAGAATAGACCAATTAAATTATATCTTTACATTAAATTTATCATAAAAATTATAACTATGATTAATTAATTTTAAAATTAATATTTACGAATGTTTCAACTTTCAACACTAAGCATTAAATAACAGGATAACAACAAATAGGTCCCTAGCTTTTGTTGAAATGATAAATAAACAATAATTTAAATAATTTAAATAGGTTGGATCCTAACTTTACTTGTTTGTTCAATATAAATTATATAGATCTTGCTAATGACTTATTTGCTATAAATTAATAACTTAAGCATATTCTTATTTATTATTTTTTAAATTTTAGAGACCTATTTATTGTTATCTATTATGATATCTGATGCTACATAATATCAATAAAAGAATTTGATAACATAACACTAATTGTAATAACTTGTTATTGTCATTTGATTTCACTCAAAAATATATGCAATTATATGATTAAGATTAATTTGATTACTATAGTTCATGGGTCAATTTTGAGTTTAATAATTAATATTATCAATGTCATTTTCCCTCTTGGCTATTTTTTTTAAGAAATTCTTTTTTTAAAAAAAAAAACATCTTATCTAAATCTTACCAAATTAAGTTGCAACTCTTCCATCATTAGGTGAAGGATTCGAGGAGATTTAGGATTTGGGTAATGCATCTTCAATGAGATGACAAGAAATAATAAATAAAGGATGAAATATGTTGATTGATGGTTTTATTTAATGAAATGACATATTGAGAATGATGATGTACCAAATAATAATTTACTTTTAGATAAATTTATTTTTGATAGAGTTTTATTTCAAATAGTGTAGTAAAAATCTATGTCAAGTATATAAAAAAGGAAAAGAAAGAAAAAAAAATATATGGAATAAGATCAGTAACCCTTTTTTTCTACATAAATTTTTATATTAATTATTAATTCTTAAATTAAGAGTATGTGAAAGGTCAATATTGAATGAAATAAGATTATAATAAATATTTTATATTTATTAATTAATATTTTTTATGTCTTTTTAATTATCTCTTTTTTCTCTTTCTTACCTAATAATTTGTAAAATCTCTCTTTTATTTTTTTTCTTCTTTATTATATCTTCTCTTTTTTATTATTTCTTTTCCTTTTAATTATAATTATAAAATAAAAAACTCAAAAATTTAAATAATTATTTTAATTTTCATTTTAATTATCATTTGCAAATTAAAAACTTAAAAATTTAAATAAAAATTATTTTAATTAATTAATTTATTTAAAAAAACTCATGAATCTTTTAAAAATTTTTATAATATATAAATATTTAAAAAATTATTTAATTAATGAATTTTTTAACTTATAAATGATAATTAAAATTAAAATATGTTTGAGTAGAGAAAATGTAATAAACAAAATTAAAGTGGAAGAGATATTAATAAATTAAAGGTAAGAAAGAGAAAAGAAAAAAGACATGAAAAATCTTATTGAATGAGTTTGTAAGAATTTTTTTATATTTATTAGATGCAATCTTAGTATAAAAAAAGGGGTTGTTGACTTATTATACTAATTAGTACATGTTTAGCTTGGTACTTTAATTAGTCAAAAGAAATTTTTTAATGTTAAAAGTCATTTTAAAATTTTTGAATGCCATTTGGTTGACACTGGAGAAGTTTTTTGGGAATTAAAAGGTTATTTTCTTTTTATTGAAAAAAAATCCAAAATTAAACTTTTGACAGTAGAGCTTTGTGAGCTTTTTTTAAAAGGCAAAATTATTTGAAGTTCTCTTATTTTATTTTAAAATTTTTACTTTGTTTCTTTATAATAATTTACTAAAACCTTATTCATTAAATATAATCATTTAACTTTTTTCAAAAGTTATTTTTGATAATAAAACAATTAATAAATTTTTATTAAAAACTTTACTTATAAACGTTATATCAATAAAAAATTTATTTCAGAAAAGTCTATTTGAAAAGGTAGATCAAACGAACTCTTAAATAGTATTTGTTTTTTCCACTTAAAATCTGAATATGACTGAAATATTAACTGAAATTTATATCTGTACTCTAAGAATATTGTTAAAAATGTGATGTTAAGCAAACGAAAAATTGATAAGAATAAGATATATATATATATATATATATACACACACTCATATATATATTAGGCTGTAAAGATTTGGTGGATCTTACCAAAAATTGATGGGCCACGAGTAAAGAATTTTATTCATTAATTTTATGCATTCAACGTGACTCTTAGTGTAATACTCCTACTTTTCATGCTGTTATAATGGCGAAGCTGTTGATCAACTGCTTACAAGTTGTCCTACTTTCTAGTGGTGATGTATTCCTTGTTTCTTAATGTGGAAATATAATGGAACAAAATGATGCAATAAATATAAATAAGAACCAAATTGATGTCCTATAAAACATGCTTGATGAAGCAATTATCTCGTATAAAGAAAATTTACAACAAATGCATAAATAGATTATATATATATATATGCATGGTAAAAAATATTTTGTACCTATACTTATTTTATGAAAAAATAGTATACACTATAAATTGACCTGAAAATTCTATTTTGTACCTTTTTTTTTTCCTTTTTCTTTGAAGGACTCTAGTCATTGTTTGCTAGGAAGAGAAAATTTCTTATCTTCATATTCACAGATTTTATCAAATTTACAACTTATGGGCATTGAAATTTATTTATAAAAGTTTGTAACTTTTCTTCATTTGTAATCTTATAGCAGAAAATCTCCAAAAATATTGCTTCATCTCATGACACATATCAAGCAAAAAGTGGCAAAAGTAATGCAACTTGGGATGATCATACTATTAAATATTAATGTACTGACCAAGATGTGTTGTTGAGACCTCATCTAAATAGACTAAAACGTAATTTTAGTAAGATTGGATGGAGAAATGTGACAAAAAAATATATATATATATGTGTAAGCAAACTGACGAAAAATACAACTAGAAGCAATTGAAGAATAAATAGACGTTGCCAACTTTGGACAGCTTTGATAAGAAAAGAAACAAGTTTGGGATAGGATTTACGAGACAAACTATCAATAAGAGAATAAATTGAAAGTAAATTTCTTATTTTATGTAATTATTACTCATTTCTTATATATAGTGGTATATGTATTATTGTTTAATGTAATGATTGTACAAGATTCTCGAAGATGCCAAAATTTCAATAAAAAAGATTAAGGAACCTTGATTAGTTAAATATTTTAATCAAAGACTTGGGCACACTAATAAGGTGTTGTAGCACATTATTTTATGGTAGTTTACAGCAGTGGATAATGATAATATATAATGGTGAAGGGTACGAGGAATTTAATTCACCTTCAAGGTTTGGTGATAATTTTGGTATTTCGTTATTTAATACTGATGCTTCCACCTAAAGGGAAAAAAATGAAAAAAAAAAAGTTTCAAAGAATTTTAGAGCAAGTGTCTCAACAATTAAATACTATTTTAAAGAAAATCTGAAATAAAAGTAGAAATGGGAGAGGTGAGCTCAATTGTAGTATAATCTTAATATTAAAAAAATTCTAATTTATTTATGTAGATATAATCGTAATGTATAGAAGTGGTATATATAGGAGAGAATTAAGATTATGGACAATAAATTAAAATAGTTTATAATAAATTAATCAAAGTAGGCTCATTAATTAAATATTATTAATGCAGTCTATTAATATTGACAATGTGATTGTTCATCTGGACTATCAATATAGTGACATTATAAAAGAGCCATTTTTATATAATATGATGATATAAGATTAGAGCAAATATAGTTTAAATTATGATATAAATTTTGTTACTAGCTAACAATATCAATAGATGATCATATGCAAATCAATCTTAATTTTGATTAGTAATGATCTCTTGTTTATGTTATTGAGTCTTTTGAGTTGTTTATTATTTTAAGAACAAGCTCAATATTTGTATTTTGGAGATTTAATGGGAATAAATAACTGATAATGTGACTTACAAATATGGAATCCATATTTCTTGTTAAAAGTTATAAATATGGTTTTCCTTGAGTGTTAATTCTAAAACTGAATAGTTTGAGCGCTTAATTTATAACTGGTTTATAAATTAATTATTTATTGAAAAATTAATGGAATTTAAGAATAAAAATGTAATTAAAGGGTAAAATAAAAAGTTGACCTAACCCTAATTATTGACCGCTTATGGAAGATTGAACTGCATATAGTGATTATATCAATGGATTGTTTAAAGTTTTCTAAGTAAAATGTATTTATAATTTCAAGAATTCAATTATAGATTTTTAATGGAATAATAATGGAGTTAATAAATTTAATTAATTAATTAAATAGTTTAATTAATTTTTTAAATTTATTAGAGTTTGAAATTCTAAGTCTCTAGGTCCCTAATACCACTTCCTAAATTAGTACATTAAATAATATAATGAATAAAATTATTACATTAAACATTTATATGTCTAGAAAATAGTTTCCTGGAATATTTATTTTAATTTGTATTTATTAATTAATTAAGAATTAACTGATAACATATTTTAGGGAAAAATATCTTTCATTAATATCCAAATAATTTAATTTAATAAATTATATACATAAATTCTCAAGAGATATTTATTATCTTTATTGTTTCTTTTAAATATTAATTTTGAATTAATGAGAATATTACTTCTATTAGAAGTTGTTTTACAAATTTAATTATTTAATCAATTAAATTTATTGTAATTAAATTTATTTTAATTAAAATTAAAATATTACTTCTATTAAGAGTTGTCTTAATAAATGTTATTAATTAATTAATATAATTTTTTAATTAAAATAAGAGTGATATAAAAGAAACATAAAGTGTGAAAACTATAGAGAAATAGAGGTTTCCCTTTTATGTATACTACAGAAAGAGAATCACCTTCCTTTTAAGATGCTTATATTACAAAAAAAAGCTCAATCTTCTCTTTGCTGCTACAAAAGGAGATTGATTTGAAAATTATTGGGGGAGGGAAATCTACAACAAAAGTAATTGATAAGCTTTAAGAGGTATTTTCTTTTCCACATTATTTTTTTATCAAAATTGTATACTCATATAAAATTTTGAAACTCTCCTAGGTTATTTTTCGCTATTTATTTGATAATATTTTTCAATAATTTTACCTAAATGGGAGAATAGAGAGATGTTTGTTGCATTAAATGAACCGAGTCAACAAGTTGCTTGGCTAAAGCGTAAAAGTGTTTGATTTTTCCTTTTTTTTTAATTGTATGAATTTTATTTCAGACTATCATATGCATAGTCCACTATGTTGGATATTTGGAGATATATGATTTGTTTTATTTTCATTTCTAATTTAATTAATTATTAAAATTAGATATATTATTTGTGTTCATAATGCTTATACTCTATTTATTTTTTAATGTATAATATGAACAACATGATTATTGATTATTATTTTAAAGATAATAAAAATTATAATTGATTAATCTTCTATTATTAAATTGTATTTATTTTCATAATAAATTTGTTTATCTAATTTTTTAAAGATATTTATAAAATAAAAAGTTTTATTTTTTATATACTTTTATAATATTTATTTTTATAAAAAATATCCCTACATGGATATATATGTTTATATATATATATATATATATATATATAACCTTCATTATAGCAATTTGTTAATACTAAATTGTTTTTCTAATTATATATTCAAATTTCTAATTTAGCACTAAAAAATATATGATGTAATACTTTTGATAATTGTTAATCAAATGGTAATGACCTTTCTAAAACTTGCTAGAACAAAAAGTATTAAGGAGGATAAGTGTTAAACATATTAGTTATTTCTCTTTAGCATTCCCAAACAGACCCTTAGTTCGTAAACTTCAAAATTTTAAAATAAAAATCTAGAAAATGATACTCAAATTTGATAAGGTAATAACATCATTTAGATTTAAAGAAAATACTTTTGATGAGTATATATATATACTAAAAAAATAGGCATTTTTGATACCCAACTCCCGTTACTTTTAAGAAAGTCTCAAGCCTAATGGACAAAAGTAGTCTTTTCCCATGAATGACAGAACTATAACAGAAATTATTGAAACTAAACAACGAGTATTAGGGTTCTTTGAGATTAAAATATCACCGATGTAAGCTTCTAAAATTGAAGCATCTTCCTACATCATCTTCCTATGTCAGTCATCAAATGTTGGAATTCTCAAAATATGCTTGTAATTCTGAGTTTCTATTTCATGTACATTGATTTTAGTAGTTTAATCAATTTTTAGGGTTTGGGTTTCATGATGTTGATTATGTTTTCCTAGTTTGCTTGACTCTATTATCAATCTCTGGTATATCTTTATTCTTAAGACTAATTTCAGAGTTAATTTTCATGATACATGTTTTACAAGTGAAATTGTATGAAATCGATGGGTCAGATGTGCTAATTTGGATGCTAATTTGTAGATGCATGAAATCAGCAGGTCATTGAAGTGCACATTTTGATTTGTTTATTCCTTATATTGCGATTTTTATTGTTGGAATGCATGTGCTGATTTCTTTATTCTTTATATTGCAATTTTTTATTGTTGGAGTGCATGTGTTGATTTATTTATTCTTTGTATTGCAATTTTTATTGTGAGAGTGTGTATACTGATCTAGGACCTAACTTTGACTTTTGTTGATAATATTTTTACTTTTTAAGTTGTTTATTTATTGATTTGGGAGTAAAAAAATTGTTTTTGCTATTGTTGTCAGGTATATTCTTTTACTTATTCACATTCACTTTATATGTGTTAAATATTACTTTGCATTGGATATTGTTGTTGGAATTATGTTTGGTTGTATATTGGAGAACATACTAGAGCTGTGATATGAAGTGGTCGTGGTTGAATATATGTTGAAGTATTGTTTGCTTCTTATTGGTTTTGATGTGATTTATTGTTTTTTCCTTTGAAACTTATAAAAAAGATTTAATTAATAAAACTGAAACAAATTAATATTCACTAACACAATGTAATGTACTGGCAGGTGCACACATAGAAAGAAACTAGATATTTAGTGGTAGATTATTAGAAGAGTATGTAAATAGCTATTTTGGCTATTTACAAAAAAAACTGGGCTATCTTGACAAACGAATCGTGATACATAATTTTTGTGTCAACTTTACTTAAAATTATATGACACATTTTATTTTTGTCATAATTTGTGACAAAAACTTGACACATAAAAAAATGTGTCATTCATTTGTGATATTGATATATATATATATGTCAATCATATTTTTTTATTAATCGAAATAATTATAATTCTATTTGCATTGGATATTTTTTATCAAATTTTAAAGACAATAATTATTTTTTGCTAAATAAATATTATTAATAGGACATAATCATCATTTTTGATAAATTAGAATTTTATTAAAAAAATTTAAAAATATTGAAATTGATTACTCCTATATCGTAGATTGATTAGATGTCCATGCAATAGTTGTTGCAATATTTTATATCAATATACATTGTTTGGACTAAGCACAGAGAGGTTTACCTTACTTTAGATAATACAAACTCCTAAGATTTTTCCAGTTGTCATCACTTAAGATCTAATAATTATAGTAATGTTATGGACATGGTCCAAGATGCTTCTGAGTAATGTTATAAAAATCCCAAGTGTTTTAGGGAAATTCTTGAAGATGCTGAAAAGTCATTACTCCTGGATTTTAGACATTCTAAGTTATTTGGTTTAATGAAAATTTTTAATGTGAAAAGAAACTTTGAATGGTTGGATGTAAGATTTACGGCTTTATTAGAAGCCCTTGTAGATATTTTGTCACTAAATAACACTATGCCTAAATTAATTTACAAGGCTAAGAAAACAATGAAATTGTTATGCTTAGAATATGAAAAGATAGATGCTTGTCTAAATAATTGAATTCTTTATAGAAAGGAATAAGCAAATTTGATGAAATGGAGAATGTAGGTGGAAGAAAGGAAAAAAATAAATCCAAAAGAATTTTAAAAGGGGTTTCAGCTAAGGTTTTATGGTACTTTACTCCTATTCTTATGTTCAAACATATGTTCCAATTATCCAAAATAGCTGAGCAAATGATTTGGCATTCAAATAAAAGAATAAAAAATAAAAGACTTCGCCATCATACAGATTCTTTGGCAGGGCAGTTAATTAATAACAAATGGCTTGAATTTGCACCAAAACTTAGTAATCTTAGACTTGTTCTCTCAACTGATGTGGTAAACCTACATAGCACCACCTATAGTTATGGCCAATTACAATGGTGACAAATAGTCTTCCCTCATGGTTATGTATGAAAAGAAAATTTGTAATTCTGTCACTATTAAATAATAGACTTAACAACTTGGTAATGATTTAGATGTCTACCTAGCACCCTTAATTGAGAACCTTCAAACCTTATGGCATGTTAGCGTAGAAGTTTATGATGTATGGAAAAAAGAATTTTTTAATTTACGGGCTGCTTTCTTGTGGACAATTACTGAATTTTCAGCATATAATAGCTTGCTTAGGAGTACTGTTAAAGGTATTTTGCTTGTCCTAAACTTAGAGAAAACACTAGTTTATGTTGGCTTAAACTGATATGCTCATTAATTTGCATTCATTATTGTCTTATATTCCTTAATCTTAACTATTAGTTCTCGTTCATTTTGATATTTTAATCATATTTTGTGTTGCAGGTATTCTGAAGCAAAAGTTAATCATCAAGCTTAATTAAAGAAAAATCAAACATTTTGGTATTCAAGTCTTTTGACGAAAACACATGAAAACAAGCATAAGCACGCATTTGCATGTCTTTTCATTGACACGGGCTAGAGGAGCAGAAATGGACGTACTAAGTATGCTACACTAAAATGGACATAACTTCGCCTAAAAAACTCAAAATCGTGTTCTGTTTGTTGCACTAAAAACTAGACATCTAGAGCTTCAATTTGATATGTCATGGCCATGCTCTCTATTTTTTTTTCCACACCAAAAACAAAAGAGAATCAAGTGTGAGGCAACAAAGGCAACGTGGCCACACCACCAGGGTCATTGCTGTGACAGACTCACTGCCTTTTCTACGCACCTGTGCCAAATCTTGCGTGCCTGCATTGCCTTGCTAGCCTAATGACGTCCTAAACTCATTTGTAACCCTTAAATCATCCATAGAAGGGTAGATTTGAAAAATTTTAGGTTTTCATACTTTTCTAGGTTGTGCCATTCTTCGATATAAAGCAAAAATGAGTTTTTGACAAACTAGAGAAGATTAAGAAGGATTTTGGGAAGAGTCTTTGTCCTCTACAAGGAGGATCACAAGTGCAACGGATGGAGATTGAAGATTAATTGGTTCTATTTCTCTTTCTTATGTCGTTTACTTGTGATTTTGAGTTTTTAACCATGTATTTCAATAGCTAAATTTCTTAGTTAGGGTGAAAAGATGAAACCTTGATTGTATATATTCATGGGTATTGTTGATTTTGGATGATTGGAATTTGATAAAGTGATGATTGTTATATTATGCCTAGTAATTAATGTTACTTAATTGAATAATTTAGGATTTGTAACTTTAATTCATTACATGCTTCAATGATTTGGAAGTGCTAACCTGGACTTTGAACTTAGTCCAATGATTAGGGAAAGATAGCCTAAACTTTGAATGAGTAATACATTAATACAAATCTAAAAATCATACCAATCTAAGAATTAAAATACAACCTCTCTTATTCAATTAAGGAACATATTGATATAAGGTTTAAGGACCACACCATTGCCTTACCTTGATGCTTCTCATATAAATGAATTACATTAGCGTAATAAACACATTAATTTGATTGTTAATACAATGTTTTTTTGTTTTCATAATATCTAATGCATTCTTGGCATGTTAATGATAGCCTACTCAAAGGTTATTGCATGTTCTATGATATACGAGCTAAATTCTACACCAAAATTAACTCATAATCATTGGAAAACTGATGCATGAATGTGTTCAAAGCTGATGCGTGAACACGTTTATTGCATGTAAGAAAACCATCATCGACCTAAGTTTCATGACTTTCAAATCATACTTAATACCCTGAATATGATAATTAATGGTTTATTCTTAAGTCTTAACAGTTAATTTCCCCTAATATATCCCTTTAATCCATTTAGCTATTTTAATTTATTTAGTTATTAGTTATTTTAATTTCCATTATTTAAATCAATCACTCAATTTCATTCAATCTAAGTTTTACTAGTTACGAAGCACTAATTTCCCTATTCCTTGTAGGATCGACCTTGTAAAATACTTACCATACTGTTTGCTTGATTTAACTACTTCGATTAACTTAATAGCTTATTCTGTGTTTGTAACAGTTAATCTTGGCAAATTGAAATCGATAACTATGGCCATTCAACTCACGGACAAATTGATCAAGTATACGATTGGAATGCTAGAAAATATACCCATCATAGTTGAGGATTTTATGGTGATGGAAGTTGAAAATAACACTAAAAGAGATGATTTGCCCATCCTTCTTGGAAGACCATTTATAGTAACTGCGGGAGCAAAAATCTATGTCAAGGTGGGTATACTCTCTATTAACGTACTTGGTAAAAGAAGAGACTTCAAGGCATTTGACACATTGAAATTGTCAAGTGATGGGGGTGAATGCTATTTTGTGGGTACTAATAATGATGGAGTTCAAGCTTTCTTAGAATGACATAGCACTAGAAAATCTTTAAAGACTCACAAGTTAGATGTTTTCCCAAGCATTGCACATTCATACAAGAAGAGCAAGATTTATATCCCATTTGATTTAGGAAAAAGTTTTTAATGTGCACGGTATTCAATTTAGCGCAATTGCATTTTCCATCAAATGAGACTCACTTTTGTGGACTCCCATATCACTTAGAAGATGAAAAGGCTCATCTAATTGAAGACATTAAACTTAACATTGCATGGGAGACAATCCATGTTTTCCAAAAAAGAAGAAATAAAAAGAAAGAGAAGTTTAATCAATCTTGCTTCAATCCAAAGGGTCTTGCATATTGAAGTCAGGCATATTTTTGTCTTTTTTCCTTTGTTTTATTTGCTTCGGAAGTAGTTTTGTTTACTACTCCCTTGCATTTATTTAAAGGAGAATGACAATTGTACTATAATTTTAAAAGTAAATATCAAATACACCCGTCAAACCCAAAATATTTGTCAGTGAAGCTTCTTCCGTTATATTTTTTCATTTCCGATAAACACTAAAAGGGTATAGTAATCTTTACAAATATATCATAATAAAATAAATTTTTAATAATAATAAAAAAATATTCTTTTTAATATATAAATATACAAATAACTATTATCATTAAAAAAATAAAAATAAATTAATTGAAAAAATTTTCTAAAAATTAATTTTAAAAATGAAACCCTAAATCTAATAAAATACCAAAGCAATCTTCTCTTTTCATGCCGCTCTTCCATCTCGCCACTAGCAACCGCCGTTCGAAGACTCTCCTGCCACTAATATCCTGCCTGTTTCACTTGCCAAAGTTGTTACTGCAGCCATCAGCCTGGCCGCGTTGCTTGCAAAAAGCTGTTGTCGCTGCTGCCACTAACCTGCCCGTGTCATATAGCAAAGCTGCCGCCGTCGTCCTTAGCCTGGCTGTGTCACTTGCCAAGCTATCCTCTGATTCCCTCACCTCCCTCTTCTTTAAAATCTTTCGTCTTGAAAATTTCAACTCCTATTAGTTATCAGAACAATAAAAAAGTTATTCCCCACCTGATAATTTCTTATAGGAGTACTTGGCAAGTTTTGATTCTCTTATGATGAAGAAATTTTACTTGAACCTCTAAGAATTTTTACTTTAGCGAATTGTTGTCATCTTGGTCAACGGTAGGGGCATAGAACGGCAGTGGGTTGCAGGATAAAAAGGAGAGATTTTGAGTGTCATGTTATTTGTAATGGGTATGCCTAAGTTGGTTAATATGATTGAAGTTAGGGTAGCTGCTAACTGAGTGTTGGGTTCTTTTTTTAAAAAAAAAAAAAATTAAATAAAGTTAATATGAGAAGTGGTTTGCTGCGTGTTTGCTTTTTTTTTTTTTTTTTTATTTGTGTTCTTCAATTTTGAATGGATTATTGAGTATAATATTTAAGATTGTTTGTTTGAATTTTTTTTAGTGTATGATGATTGAGATTATACTTTTAGTGAGCAATGTCTATCTGGTTGTTGCTGTTTGTGACTGCTGCTGTGTTTTGGTTGCTGTTTTACTGCTGTTAGGAATTGATGTTGGCTATTTTCTGCTACTGTTGTGCTGCTGCTGGGATCAGTCTTTCTCCTCTGCTGCTTGTTGTTTTGTGCTACTGTCGCCTTGCTTGGGTTGGTAATTTTGGAGTTTGCTTCCTATTTTTGGTTTCCTACCGATGAATTTCCATTATTGCTCCTGCATTTGTCTTATAACTTTAGTACTCTGCCTTTGGGATTCTTTCGTTTCTTGCACATCCTTCCTCGTTATTTAATAATATATTATTTTAATTAAAAAAAAGCTTCTTATGAGATTTAGTTGTGCTACTATTGAAAGAAATATTCAGGCTATTGAAAAAAATATTTTGTGTTGGTGATTTTTTAAAGTTAATTTTGTATTGGTGATTTTTTTAAGTTAATCTAAATAATGTTTGCATTATAAAATATAAGGGTATATTTGTCACTACATCTTTAGGTAAAAATCTTGTCATTGTGTAACAAATAATAAAGGGTATTTTCGTTATTACATTATTCAAAGGTAGTCAAATTATAACGGAAACAGAAAAATGTAATAGAAGGAGTTTCACTGACAAATATTTTGAGTTTGAGGGTGTACTTGACATTATTTTTAAAATCGGGGGCCCCCCGATTTTGCATATAGAAAAGAATAAAATTAAATTGTCATTCTCCCTTAATTTAACCATTGCATTCTTTTTGAACATTGAAGACTATGCTAGATTTAAGTTTGGGGTGGAAATTATAGTTTTAGCTTTGTTTTGACTTGTTTTGAGTTTTTTATAGCCTAATTTTCTTTGACTTAGAATATTGACAATATTTACTAGTGTATCACCAATTGGATGCTATGTATATAGAAAAGAATATTTGTGATAGCAATTATAACACACTTTTCCATCAACTAGGCACAAAGGATGGTATTAATGGTAAAAAAGACCTTGAAAAAATAGGAATTAAGAAAAAAAAAAAAAAAAATTAGTACCAGATGAGAAGCAAAAAAATTACCTACCACTAGCCTTTTATACATTAAGCAAAATTGAAAAGAAAATGTTTTGTGAAACTTTGTTAGAAACTAAACTTTCTAATGATTATTGTTCTAACTTTAGAAATGTCTGTCAATTGAAGATTGTTGTCTTCAAGGCCTTAAGTCCCATAATTGTCATACTTTGATGCAACACTTATTAGCGTTAGCCATTCAAATTGCTTACCAAAACCTGTTAGATTTGCCATGCATAACCAAGTTAGGCATCTTCTTTAATTCATTGTGTAATAAAGTGATAGATGTCGAGAACTCAAGATCACCTTATACTTGTTTAAACAATTTTTCCTTGTACACTTTTTTGATATAATGGTATACTTGAAAGTCTATCTTGTTGAAAAAGTAAGATTTTAGGGGCCAATATATATTAGATGGATGTATCCATTTGAATGATGCATGAAGGTATTTAAGGGATATGTTCATAATTGCAATCATCCCCAGGGATGTATTACCAAGAGTAATATTGCTAAGGAATCACTTGAGTTTTGTACACAATACTTTTCAAGTGATGATATAATTGCACATTTTGTTTTGGCAATTGAAAGATCCTTAAGTGCTGTAGAAATAAATATGTTTGATCTTCAAGTGCTAGAACAAGCACATAGTTGCATTTCGAAGAACATATTTGAAATTGACCCCTATGTGTTGTAGGTTTTGATTTAACCATAATTTTTTCTAGTTTATTTTAATGTGCTAGCAACAAGTACATATAAAATAATTACTTAAATGACCATTTATGTGGGGAACATATGGAATTTTTTAAGGTCACATATCCAAAGCAATTAAAAAGTCATATATAGTTACAAAATAAGCGTAACCATAATTTTAGTGTTTGGTTAAAGAAGAATAAGTTAATTTCCGTGATATGAAAAATAATACTTAATTGTTCTATGTTTTTACATTTGATTTCTATTGTAACATGCTAATTCTTATTTTCATATATGAATTTTAGGTTAATCATGATGTTGAAAATGAAATACATGTTGATGAAATGTTAAGGTGGTTGACAAATAAATTTCAGTCTTTGGTGACTAAATATGCATCCTATTTTATAAATGACTTTGCTTTTACAACAAGAGAGCAAGATAGCAATCATGTAACTTAAAATAGTAGAGTTATGGTTGTTGCAATAGCTATGCAAGTTTCAAGGTTCAAAAGATAAAAAATCCATATTCTAGTGATATGGCTTTTTATGGGTCGTCAATGAAATATGGTAACAAGACTATTTCTTGGATTTAGAATTAAATGGGAGATGGATGTATGAAAGTTATTGAATTATGACTTGAATTGTAGAAAACTTTCGGTGCTCAATTTATAATATTTATGTTACAAGTCAATTTTTATTACTATATTATTATTTTTATACTTAGAATTATTGTAGAAGTTTTTGTTTTGTCTATATAATTTTTATGTAATTCTTCAAAGGCTATTGAGTTGTATGCATAGTTGTTATTTACTAATGAGGTTTGTTTGCTTATAATTCATTTTCATTTGGACAATTTCAATATTCTATACATGTTCATTTCACATCAAATCATGAACATTTGAAAAGTAGGTACAATTAACTTTTTCCTAATAGTTCAAAAATTATAATTAGTTATAGCGGTATCTATTGATTGAACTATCTCATAATTAATGTCATTAGCTAGTTATAGACTTAAAAATTTATTGGTCGGTGGTGTTGATAGAGCTTTAACTCCTCCCAATTTAGATTAAAATTCTAAGCTTCTTTATATATTATTATAATTTCTTATCTCATCATTGAGTTTAAAGTTAGCAAAAATAATCATTTGGAAATTAGACCCAACTCTAAAACCAAAATGTTCACGTGTTTTGGAAATTTATTTATGTATTTATAGTAGTACTAATACAAGTTCTTTGCTTATGAATTTATTTTACCATTATTGATAGCGAAAATGTCTAAAATTTTTGATGATTTTGTACATAACTTTTAGTAATTAAATGATTAGAGTTAAGGAGTGCATAATTTTTTTTAAAATGAATTAGAAGTTATGTACAAGGAGAGGAGAAAGAAAAATTTGATGAGGAAAAAACAAACACTAATTTTTTAATCTCAATGAAAAGTCTAGGTGTCAAAAGCTAATTTTTTACCTTCATCGTATACTCTATTGTATAATATATGCACTACGCAAATTAAACTGTGCTTCACTCTACCAACATTTCATAAGTTAATGGGTTAGATTTGGGTTCATCATTAGCATGCACAATTCATTTGAACATTAAGAATGAATTTGATTTGATCATTTGTATAGATAACGTTTGAGAGTCTAAATAAATATTAATAAATTCTTCTTGTGGGGCGTGAAGTAGTTGCCATCATGGAATTTGCTACTTTATTCGGTTCATATGAATATTTAAAATGTTGTTTTATGCTATTTAAAATGCTGTTTTCCATTGTCTTGTTTGTTGTTGGGATCAAAGCTATTGTTATGGTTGTTGTTTGCTGTTGTTTGTTGCTGGGAAGCTGTTGCTATGGCTGCTCTTTTGCTTATTTTTACTGCTGTTTACAAAAAGAAAAAAAAATGTTTTCTATCTTACTATTTCATTGTGTCTTTAGTCGCTTGTTACCTTGGTTAATATAAACATTTCAAATGTTGTTTTCTACAATTTAAAATAGTGTTTTTTACATTTCATTTAACATTAATTATTATTTTATTTTATTTTATTTCAGAGAAATACCATAAGATGATCCACTTGAATAGTTAAACTAACAATTACTTAAAAGTGATGATATTAGAGATTATACGCCAGCTACAATTAGTGTTGATTTTGTGGTGATTTACTAAGTCATTTGGTGTTAAAGGCTGACGCTATATGTGCTTTGCGTTTGTGTTGGTGATTTATTATTTTTTTTTGTTAAAGGTCTTGCATCGGTTAATATAAACATTTAAAGTGTTGTTTTCTATAATTTAAAATATTGTTTTCTGCTGTTTCATTTAACATTAATTGTTATTTTTATTTATTTCAGAGAAATACCATAAGATGATCCATGTGAATAAGTGAACTAATAATTACTGTAAGTGATGATATTAGAGACAATAAGCCAGCTATAATTAGTGTTGATTTTGTAGTGATTTTACTAAGTCACTTGGTGTTGGAAGGCTAACGCTACATGTGCTTTACATTGGTTTGGTGATTTATTTATCTATTTATTTTTTGTTAAAGGTCTTGGATGGGAATGTGAAACTTTACCCGTGAAATACCAAACCTTACCCCTTACTGTTACTCGAATTCAATATGGTTTGGGAGCGTCAAATGTGTCCGAAACCACCTAAGTTATTGCCTAGGGGGCATGTTGGTGATTTAATTGTTTCTTGATTAAAATTGTTTTTTTTTAATGCTTCTTGATGTTGTTTTCCTTGATATGTTGATTTATTTTCTTTTCATTAATATGATGTTATGCATCTTGATTCTATAATTTAAAAATTAGTTATTTTTGTCTTGCTTTGATTTGCTTGTATATGGTTAAATTAAATTGAAAAAGGGAAATCAAAATGAGATTGAATGGAAAAAGGGGAAAGCAAAATGTGATTGAATTGAAATATGGAAAATATTAATTGTTTTTCAATGTTTATAATTGAAGAAGAATTAATATATTTTATATTTTTAATTTTTTAATTTATTTTTTTACTTAAGAAGAATTAATAGGATTTTAAATGATGAATTTGTTCATAAATAAACAATTAATGATGCTTAAAATTATAAAATATGGTTTAAAATGGACAAAATTAAATTAATTTTGTAAAAAAATTGGTCAAAGGTGATCAAATGGGATAGGGTTGGGTGGGTTGGCATTGGCCCCATTTCTTTCAAAGCAGGAGAGGGGTAGGTTCGGGGAGGGCAATCTCTGTCTCAAACCCGGCCCATTATCATCTCTATTTACATCTGATACCCTTTAATCCATTATTTCAACACCACCTTCCAACTCAATATTTTAGTCCAACTCAATATTCCAGCCACAATATTCTACTCCAACCAGAAGCTTGTATGACATTAACACACATTGTTATTAGATGACTTCAAACAATTCAAACATGAGTCAAATTTTAAAAAAACATATATTCAATCAATGGAGAAAGCACAAGAATGAAAATCTGATTAAGTTTGAATATAAATATTGTCTATGCCATAAGAAATGTGTTTTTCGCACCATTCACAAGACAATCCAAACAATTTGTACTAGTATTCTTGTAGATATGATAAATGCAACTATTTCAAGTTTTGGATTCCAAGTGACGCTGATTTTCAAAGTGGTTTATGCTTCATGAAATGGAAAGTGATAATAATCAATTAAAAAAAAGTGTTGAAGAATATTGGATGCATCCAAAAACAAATAAGTGAGCTAAGTGTAGAATAGAGGAGAACAAGATGCAAAGCTGATCAAGCAATCAGGTCCAAGATGTTTGAGTTGTTTCACTATGTAACTATCATATTATGTTGCTATACTTTATTAGTTAATGCTAAAAAATAAAGAGATATTTTTGATCGATTACTCTAAGTTTACTTGTATCTTATTGTGATATAGTAATTATTCTGATGTTACATTATATTATAGAAAGATGAGAATGTCTCATTAAGCTAAAATTTTTTAACGTCCATCCAAAGACATCTAATAACACGAGAGTAATGACCAAATGCCCTTACATATTGCATAAGATCTAAAATGACTATTTTAACCTTGGAGTTTAGAAAAACACCACTACTCTTGACCATTTACATCAATTGCTTCTTCTTGTTTCCCCTTCTCTCTTTCTGTCCCCACCTTTCTGTACATAAAAACTAGCAGCAATGTCTAATCACAATCTTTACCCAACTTCACTACCCAAAACTAATAGCACAAACCAAATCCTCTCCCTTCTTCCTCTACCCATTCTCATTTTCACCTATATTATTTACAAATCCTTTTTAAAATCATCAAAAAAAGAAAAAAAAAGTTGATAGGAATAACATAACAAGCATAAGTTTTCACCAATTAGGAATAGCATAGTCACAAAACTTTTTATTTTTTTATTGCCATGGTGGCGACAACTTAAAAGGCAGAAAATAATGGAGACAGTGACAACATAGGAGATAGAAAATGATGTGGCAACAAAAACATCATTGACAACTATAATGATGCTGGATAAGTTTGGTTAGTTTGTATTAAGTAGTTTGGTTAGTATGTATGCTAAATGTGGAGAGATTGATTTAGGTAAGAGAGGTTTTGATGCAATGGATGATAAGACATGAAAAAATGAGAGGTCAAGGTTGCAAAGAAGCTGTTTGATGAAGTGCCTAAGAGGGATTGTTTTGTTTTTTGCTGCATTGGCTATTTCTTTTTTTGTAAAACTATAAATTAAGGTTTTCTTTCTATTTTTTTATTTTATTGCTCATTTTATTTAAGGATAAAGATGATTTTTCCCTACTTTGTTAAAAGTTTTTAGATAGATGCTAAAAGTTTGTAGCTCATTGAAACATTTCCATTCTTTTTATACTACAGTGTAACATCAGAATAATTATTACATTACAATGAGATATATGCAAACTTAGAGTAATCAGCCAAAAATATCTCAAAAATAAAAATGTATGATGTTGTGTTTATTGAACTATAATGCAATGCATATGTTATTATACACAATCTATTTGGTTAAATAAAAAAGCCATCTTTGACGTCAACAACTAACACAATGACATCAAACTTAATGTATAAAACACTATACATTTACAATGGTTGTATATTTTGTAAATATACAAAGTATTTCAAAATATAATTGTTGTTGTAACCATATCAATATGGTGAATTATGTATTACGGGAGTCATGAATAAAATAGGGCTATCCGGAGACATGTCCTAAATGAAAGGTTACATGCATTCTTCTAAATAGAGGCCATATTTTGGTTATCAATATGCAAGGAAAATATTCTTCTATCACGCAAGAAAAGGTTTAGAGAATAATATTTTGTGTTGTTCAAGGGTTCTATATTTGGGAGTGTAACCATACAGAACTAACAACCATTATATTTAGGAGAATATTTCCATAGAGCCTATTTGCACCAAGACAGTGTCCTAAAGGGGCAAAAATTTCCTTAAGGACAGTGCTTTATGCATGCTTTAGCTTGTGAATTTCCTTTGTTAGTCATTATATGATCAATTTATACTTAAAAATCTCTGACAACCTTTAAAAAAAAAAATTCATGATAAGGATGTACTACAATTGCTAGAAAGTAGCTTCGGCTGGAAACATAGTTGTTATTCAAGAGAGATCTACAAGAATTTATGCAATATTAGAACATCTTAGATTGTATTATCTTTTGCATGTTTGATTTCTCAGAGTATGAATTTTGGGCGATTATATGTTAAATCTTTGGAGCCTTTTAACAAGCATACAATGTGCAAAATCCAAAATTATAACGAAGTTCGCATGAAATTCACCAGAACACTTGTTGCGTGATAAAGATGCGCGGTTCTTCATGGCTAAAAATGGTGTGACAAGAATCACTGTATGTCACCATTGAATCTATGTTTGGGTCTAGGTTTCAGACATGGGGAATGAGTGAACATGGGATTTTTTGGAAAGTATCATGGTGAATTACAAGAAAGCAAATGGTTTTTGCTTGGAGAAGAGAAGGTTTTTAGGATAAGTAAATGGTTAGAAGAACATTGAATAAGGTGCGTTTCCTTTGTTTAAAATTTCATATTTGATTTATTCGTAGAAGTCAAAATATGAGTATTGAAATATGGATTTTTATTTGAAAAATTAAAAATTTGGATGCTTAATTGTGTGATAATTGAATATCTTTGATCATTCAATATTTGGCATCTGTTAATTTGGGTGTTCAAATTGCAATATTCACAATCAATTCGTGGGAAAATCTGGAAATGTCGGGCTTGTGAAAAGGAAGAAGATGTGAAATATAATTTGAGTCCACTTATAAATTATCTTTAAAGGCTTTTGTCTATTGATTGATTATGATCTTTGAAATAATCTTTAGATAAATTTTGGGTTTGACTTAAGTTTTCTGGAAAGTTATTATTTGACCTTAATAATTTATTAAATAATACTAAATGACCTTAATGACTTTTAGGTATTTATAATGTAGCCTAGAAAAGTTTGTATTAAATAATTTGTTATTGTTTTGAGCATATAGGGCATAATATTTGTCCATTGATATGAAGGTCTTGTTATATAATTCATGACAAATTTGTATGATTTTGAATTATATTAATAGGTTTATTTAACATCAATTTATGATTGTACATATATTTTGCATGTAGTTTCAAAGGGTCTAAATTAATGAAAAATATTGTATTTGTTACTACCATAAGCAAGATAAAAGAGACTATAATTTACTATTCCTAGTTTAATTATGAGAAGAATAATTATTATCTAAAAATATGTGTTAAATTAAAGATTAGTCTCATTTTATTAAATAAATAATATGTTATGGTAGCCTTTTATATTTAATAAAAATTGTATGAAATATCATTTCATGTGTTATAAGCATCATTATTACATGTTATTGTACCCTTTTATATTTAATAATTTGTATGAAAAATGATTTCATCTTTTTATAGGCAAAATTATTATATTTCTTGATAAATTATAAATGTGCCATAGTCTTCAATTAGACTATTGGATTGCCTATAAAGATAGTTAAATAAATATTTAAAAGACATCATTAGCATGAAATGTGATAATCCTCCACTATTAAAAGAGACAATAATGAAAAGTAATGTGTTGATGCTGAATTGCTGTCAGTGGAGATGAAGTTAAAAGCTTTCAACTAAAAATATGTGTGACTCGAACTTAGTATCATTCACATCGAATGAAAAGTCTTAAAAACAAGATATAATGTTATTACTTAAGCGACAATGTGAAAATCAATTTTGGTCAACGATTGAACAAAAAACCATTAGAGAGATTTGTGATTTTAAAAGCTGAGGGGGAAGAGACTATGCCTAGAACAAAAGACAAAAGTGATGGTAACCTCACCTGTATGATTAGAGATCCTATAAAGTAAGTTCGTAAAGGTAATAATAAGTCACTTGTCGTCTTACTGTACCACTGACTTCTAATTATGTTGAGTTACTCCTTATGACAAGATAGTACTTAAAACTATAGTTATAAAGGATGAGCTTTTAGGCTTTAGCAAATTCTATAGCCCATATATTGTATGGTGGCATGTTTAAACTATAGGGCATGCTTGATGGAGGGTTCACCTATATGAACGTGAAACTGGGTCAATTTCTATGAGAGCTTAGACATGCATCTCTAAAGCATTCATGAATTCTAAGTAGGCAAATGGCTATGAAAGTGTCAAATCGCTGAACAACACTCATTCTAAATATTCTCTAATAACTTATATATATTTTGAAATTAAGGAAGATTTTTGTATATTTTATAAATAGATGAAGCATTTCAAAACATATTTGTTGTTGCAACTAGATCAATATAATGAATTATGAATAATGGAGTCATAAATAAAATGGTGCTACTATAAGACATTTCCTAAATGGAAGGTGTTGTTTATTTTAATTAAAACTCGCAAGTATACGAATCGCATATAGTATGATACTTATTTTGCAAGGTCGATTTCATAGGGAATAGGATAAATCAGTATCTCGTAACAAGCAAGTCTTAGATTGAATAAATGATGAGTATTTGAATAATGGAAAATTACAACAAATGAATTAAAATAGCAAAATTGATTAAAGGAGTGAATTGGGGGAGTTGATGTGTTAGGGTTTGACAATCCACAATTGATTGTCATATTCAAGGTATTAAGTGTAATTCAGAAATCATAAAACTTAGGTCGGTGATTTTTTTTTTTTTTTGTGTAATGAACAAGTTCATGCATCAATTTTCCATTAATTATATTAATCTTAGTGTGAGATTTAACTCGCCTATCCTAAAACATAAAACAATACTTGGTGTGGGCTATTGTTAACGTTCCAAGAATGCATTAGGTGTTATGAAAATGAGAAAACATTGCATTAAAAATGAAATTAGTGTGGTTATCATGCTAATGCAATTCATTTATATGTCAAATAATCAAGGTAAAGGATTAGTGTGGTCCTCAAACCTTCCATCAATATATTCCTTAATTGAATAATAGAGGTTGTAATTCAACCCTTGGATTAGTGTACTCCTTAGATTTGCATTAATACATTACTCGTTCAAATTTCAGATTGCCATTCCCAAATCATTGAATCATGTTCAAAGTCCAAGTTGGCATTCCCAAATCATTAAATCATATAATGATTAAGGTTATAAATTCTAAGTCATTCAATTAAGTAACACTAATCAATACGCATAATATAAATAATTATCACTTCATTAAGTTCTAAATATCCAAAATCAACAAAAACTCATGCATATGTATAATCAAGTTTCATCTTTACCCTAACTAAGAGGTTTAGCCATTTAAATATATAATTAAAAACTCTAAATTATAAGAAAGAGACATAGGATAAAGAAGATAAAACCAGTTTGTCTTCGATCTTTACAAATCTTCTTGTAATCGTCCTTGACGTAAGAAATACCTAAGTATGGCCATCCAAGATCAATTCAACGACCAAAATTGATTTAAAGATGTCGTTAGGCAATCAAGAGGGTGCACAAGCGTGGTGTATAACGTTGGTGGCACGCACGCGCCACCCTTACAATATGGTGTGTTGATGCTACACTTCTTTTTACACGGGGGAAACAGTGGGCATGGCTTGCACACGCCATACTAGCTGTCTCCTATATTGAACTTCTTGCATTGTAGTCCCTTTTTTTCTTGCATTTTGGTCCTTGGCAACTAAGGCTTGATGATTATTATTTGACCTTCGGTGATTGATATCCGACATTAATGGAGGGGTTTGCAGTTGCACATGAATGATGCAATCTCTTGCCTTCTCACCGAAATGGTCAATTTTCCTTTGATTAAGCTCAATTATGGACTTTTTCCTTGGAACACCTACAAAATAGAAAATGCTGCTAAAAGATCAAACAAATAAGAACTAATGCCTAAAAATGAGAAATTGGAGACAATATGAAAGTGAATTAATGAACAAATCAAAAAGGTAAATGTATTCTTATATGTCATATTTTGGTTATTAATATGCAAGGAAAATATTCTTCTATCACTTTAAAAAATGTTTAAAGAATAATATTTTGTGTTGTTCAGTGGTTTTATATTTAAGAGTGCATCCTTATAAAGATAACAACTATTATATCTTGAAGGGAATATTATTATAAAATGTATTTAGACTAGGAGATAGGCCTAAGGGGCAGAAATTTCCTTAAAGACAGTACTTTATACATGTCTTGACTTGTAAGTTTTCTACGTTAGTCATTACATCATCAATATATATTAAAAATCTCCAACAACATCACCAGAAACACACAACATCTCTAATTAACCAATAGTAGGAAGTGTACATACAACATTAGCTTTGCTAAATAAAAAAGGGAGATTCCTAATTCCCCCTTTTGTTTGGCGTAAGAATCCAATACCTCCTGTTGCATTGTGAATACCTGAGTCCCCCTTGACATTATATCCATTATAGAAATCTTTTTTTTTTTAGAGCATTTACTAAATTTCCTTTAGTTGACTTTATATTGAAAATAAATAGGTCCTATACAAATTGAGTGAACCCTACTATACTTATTTTAAATTAATGTATAATAAATAAAAAATGAATCCTTAATAAAAACTTCTTCTTCCCAAGGGATAATCACAATTACTGCCTCATTAACCACACATCGATGATGGTGACTAGAATGACTTCATATTGGTTAGATCTAGAAGATCTCACATTGAGGAATAAGATGGTGGTCTTATATTGTCTTGGTCTATAGTGATTTAGTTCTTAAATGTGAAAAACAATGGCGGTGGCTTATAGGTTTAGTTTTTGATTTCAACGATCGACAGTGAGAATTGGTTAAGAGTGAAAAGAGTGACAATTGCTAAGTTGTTTAGTAGCAGTGGTGATATTGGTAGTGCAGCACTGTGGTGGTGACAATGGTGGTGGCAAACTTGGGATTTTTTTGATTTTTTTTTAATCGTTATGTATATTCTATAGCTATTTTTAGCTTCCTTCTTTCTAGTTAACTGAGCAAGCAAGCAAGGTTTTGTTTCTGTGAAGAAATTATAGAGCCAACAACCTTGTTTTGTAGATCTCTCTCTCAAGAGCTAGCAGGTAAATAACTCCGTTATTGTTGCTTAATATTGTTTAATTAATTTCTTTGACTAAAATGTACATTTGAACCTACATCTTCTCCAACAGATTGCTTTTGGAATATGTTAAGATTAAAACAAGTTAACTTTAGGATTAGATGTGACTTAGAGCAAAAAAAGTTGTTGAATGCTTACTGTAATAAAAAATTTATGCATATGGATCCTGCCATTTCCTCGTCAATAAAGACAGTTTTGATGAACTAAAGAAGATGAATTTGGATTATATTATATGTCTTTCTTTGATTAGATTTCATTGAAAATTTGGATAGTATTAGAATTCTTCCTTTTCTTCCACAGATGCTATTGTAAAATAAAAAAATTTAGATAAGTTGATATAATATAAATTATTGCTAATTTTTTACTTTTATGAAGGCAATTAATTTATTCATTTTATTTTATTTTCAAACTCAAAACAAATTGCAACTGTATAAATTTTCTTTTATTTATATTTGTAAGAAAATTTAATTTGAATAAGCTAAAGTTTTCAAGAAAAAAAAAAGAAAATTTATTTGCTACAATTAATTGGTTTTTGGATTCAAATTTGGAACCCATACAAAAGACACAAAAGCATCAAGCTTTTGTTTTAGGAAAGATCAAGGGTGGTAAAAGAGAAAATTTTGGAGAAGATAAGGGAGGAATGGGATGTTTGTTAATGCTTCTTTTTTATTCAAACTAAACTTTCTTATAAATATAAATACAGGAAAATTTTCAGATACCTCCCCTCAGGTATTGGAAAATATCAGTTTGTAGTAACTTTTGGGAAAAAGCTCAATTACCTCCCCTACATTGTCCGTTTCCGGTTGTTGACCATTAATGATAAAGGCAAATTCATAAATGAACTTAAATTACTGATTTTACATCTTGTTGAAGATGTCATTTGTGTCATTTATCTTTTAAACTGTTTGAACACTCTCTAAATTAGAAAAGATTGAAGTTGAGGATATCATTTATAGTTCTCCTAATTTGAGCTTTATGAGAGCTAAACCTAGGATCATAGCTGCTATGGTCGATTGAGGGATGGAAAAGTTCGAGCCAAATTGTGTCATTCGTATATATAGAATGATAGAAAACCACACCAATCAACTTCTTTGTGTGTGGTTTATGCATCGGGTCAATGAAAGAGAAAAAGATAGTTCCAAAACTAAGGTTCAAATAGGAGATTGAAGATGAGCTTGACGAATGTTCAGAGATTTCATGATTGCATATTGCACTCAAGGAATACTGTGAACTAAATGTTTGTAACTACAGCTCCAATGCTTAAATGTAGGAATTGAGGTTACATTTCAAAGAATCGAAGCTGTTGATTGCATTTTTTCTATGCATTAGTGTATTATGGACCTTGATTTGTAGTTCTTATGTCAATGGATCCGTTAAATAGTATGTGTATCACTGTTTTTAGTGTTGTGAAAAGTTAGTTAATATAGAGTAAGGGATATTTTAATGGTTTTTGAAGTATATGTGTTTGTTATTAAGTATGGGAATTACTATTTTTGTGTTGATGATAAAAGTTAGATAACATTAATTCATTTTCAGAAACATGGCTTTGGTGTATATGATTTTGGGTTTAAGCTTTGGTGATTTTCAAGTTGTTGTATATCAGTTAAGTTTGTAAGGTGGGTTTTGGGTTTGTTATAGTTCATATTTTGGATAGAGGTTTTATCATGCTTTGTAAGCAAAAGTTATGTATCTTTGTTGGCAATAGTAATCCTAATATGTTTTGTAATTATTTCATGATGCAAGACTAACTAATAACAAACAAGTTATGTGTTTGCCTGAATGTGATTTGTTTTTGTGGCTGCTATTGTAAATATTGACTAAATTCATGAGCTGAACTATGTTAGCACTGATTGTGGTCAGTTTTGGTAAATGTAAACACATCTACTGACTTAAATCAAACTGTAAGGCTTACTTAAATAAATCGTATAGCTTTGTTTGCACTGAATATGGTCAGTGTTGGTATATGTTTGCTTAATAGCTTCTGATTGGGCTAATGTATTCAGAGTTGGAATAATGGAACTCTTGGCCGGTAAGATAGGGCTTGGTGCAGCTGGGCTAATTGTGCTTAGTGAAGCGGAAGTTTCATATGCAAGTTCTATATTGATGTAATTACAACATACTTGTTCTCTTTTAAAAACCTCTATATATATACTTCTATAGGACCAGTGCTCCCTGATAGACGAACAACTAGACTAGTCAACTCTCGTCTCATTGGTGGAGCATTAGCCTAACAAAAAAGAGCCCTTCGGCGCATGCAGTTGGCCCTGGAGATTGATAGTCATGCACTTAAGAGATTAACAAGAAGGTGGTTCTTGAGAGGATCAAATGAAAAAAGTCCCTTTTTCTAAGATTTGGTTTAGGCAAACATAATTTTTGGCACTTTGAGATTTAATTCATGATACAGCAACTGAATGTTAGTTAAACCTTCAATGAAACTTTGATTGGTAGAATTGTATATGGTTTGTTTTTGACACATGTTGAGTTGATTCATAATACATCTGCTATCTTAAATTGAACATAAAACTTTGTTTGGAATGAATGTGGTTAGTGTTGGTTTATGCAAAAATAATTTTTTGTACTTTGAGATATTGTTTGTGAATAGGGGTCTAACTATAAGTGTTTTATATTACTAATTTATCCCCTATATTGTAGCAAACCATCAAATTTTCAGGTTAAGTGCATTGTTGTTGGAACAGATATTGATGTAGCAACGTATTTCTTGAGCATTACAGCTTATATAAGTTATGGTTAATGTGCAAGATGCATGCGTTGATAAGTAGCTTTGTGAATGGGAATGCATTACATTTGATGTGCATTTGCCTTGGTCAAATAATAAAAGGCCTTTGACAATTAATGCTAACCTATACTGTGCGTTTAAAGAGTTAGAAGACAAAGGTTACACATCCTTCTCTCTTGAATTGAATCAACCAACCTCAAATCCATCAACTGAGGTTGAATCCACTTCACTTGATAAGATTATGTATAATTTATTTGCCTTTGGTTATGAACCTGATGAAGAAGAAGAATCACAGGCTGGAGATGCTGCTTTTAACATTGTATTATTGGTAGGCTGTAGACCATTGACCAATCACTGGGAAAACATGTTCCATTATCTGGTTGCTTCCCAAGCTATGAACCCGAGGCTGAAGCTGAATCACATGATCAGATAGGAACTACTCAAAACACTAATAATGAGCATATACATATGGTTTGCCAAGTAGATTACATTCCACAGATGGAAAAACATAGTGGGTTGATGATATCTTACTCAGATTATGACTTACCAATGGAAGAAGATGTTAACTCAGATGGGAAAATGTCTAACTATGAATCAAGGAATGACAGTGATGTGCCATTCATTAATGAGTATAATGAAAATGCAACAACATTAGGTGTGAAAGGAAGAGTAGAGGCCTTGAATACTGCCTCAATGTAAGTGGCAATATGAGGCTGAAAGTTGGACATACTTTCTACACAGTATATGAGTTGAGGAAGGTGTTGAAGGTATATACAATGAAACATAGTTTTAGATTAAAAAGACTTAAACATAAGAAGTCTAAGGTCACATGTAAATATGTAACAACTGATTGTAGTTAGAGGATACACGCAAGTCTAACATAGGATAGGTTGTGCTTCAAAATTAGGACCTTTAATCCAACTCATAAGTGTAGCAGGATTGTTGATAATTATGAAGCAAACTTAACCTAGATTGCTTGCTAATTCCTTTGCTTATTCAAGGCCAATCTAAGCGTTGACATCAAGGTTATTGCAAGTGAATTTCTGAGGAAGTATAAGATAACTTGTACACCTATTAGATTGTCTAGAGGCATTAAATCTCCTTGAGCTAGATCATAAGCCTTCTTATAGTAAGCTTGATAGATATACAGTAGTAGTAGTAGTTTTATAGTAGACTTTTATACAACATGGGCACATGGTAATATGAATCCGACATTCAAGAGATTCTTCATTAGCTTTAATGCTTAGAGAAAAGGGTTCATTAGTGGATGTAGACCTTTCATAGGAATAGATGATTGCCATCTTAGAGGATACAAGGGGGTTCTATTAGCTGCTTTTGGGATAGATGCTAACTATGAAATTTACCCACTTGCAGTTGCTATTATTGAAAATGAGAATCAATGGTCTTGAGGTTATTTTTAAACTTTATAAATAGGTTAAAATGAATAGGGGTAAGGCTTAACTTTCATGATTAATAGGTGATACATTTTCACATATCCCGCAAGTATACGGGATCGTACAAGTATTAAGTGGTTTGAAAGGATTGTCGTATCCATGAGGACTAAGTTTTGAATTTTTAATTAAGTACTGCTATTATGGTAGATTAATTTTATCTAAGCACTAAAAACTTGCAAGAGCAAGAAAATATAATTGAAAATTACACACAGGGCAACTAAATTGATTAACAAAATTAAAACTAGCAAATTAAACTAATTAGAAAGAAAATTTGCAGAAACTGATATGAAAAATAGTCCTAAGATTTCAATTTCAACTAACTTTTACCATAACTCTCCTAATTTCGGAATTTGCTAAGTTTTTATTTTTAATACACTAATCACAAGTTCTAAGTAAACTTGTTCCCTCTCCCGAGTTCTGAACTAGATCTATATTTAGCTAAATCAATTAATATCTCTATCCAACTGAGTTAGCTTCACGCTCTTCAAATCCAGCCTGTTATTAATTCTTACAAATTAATTCACCTCCCGGTTTATTAAATCCTAAGTATTAACGTGATTATCTAGTCATTGATATTCTCCCAAACTCTCAATATACTAAATTGAGTTTTTCAAACCCCATGAACAATTTAGACTATCTCTAGTATCAATTCATTCATGTTTAATCTAATAATTCGTTATACAACAAATTATTAACATTAAGTGCAAGAAAAATCCTAGTGATTAAAAATTAATAACAATAACAAATTCTTTCATTAGTCAAAACATGATAGAATTAAGCTACATCAAAATTCTAGAACATGAAAATTAGCCTAACATATCAAAAATCAAACACAAATCCATAATGAAATTGATCATTCTTACAATAATCCAATAATAAAATAAAATAAATTTCAAAGTAGAAATGAAAGTTTAAGAAAACAAATCTAATGATGAAAGGCCAAATCAATCTTTAAGCCTTCTCCCAAAGGCCTTCAAACTTTATTCTTCCCTTTTTTTCTCTAAAAACCATTTTTGTTCTCTTCTCTCTCTCTCCCTAAAAAACTTCTTATCTAGTCTTGAATGGCCTTTTCTATATTGTGGCTAATGTCCCTTAATTACAGAAACCTAAAATTAGCTAAATCTGGCCATAAAAAGCTGATCTAAAGGCTGAAAATTCGATTGAAATGGTCAGTTATAATGCGGATATTCACTTACTTCTACTTAGGGAAACCTCATGGTATGCGTGCGCCAAGTTTAGGGTAGCCAGGCCCTACATTCGACCTTTGGGCATGCTGACGGTGCACCGAATTAAGGATAATTTCAATTGAGTCCTCCTATTTTTTTTAATTACATCCTTGGGTTTTCATATAATGCGTTTTGGTTCTTAGATCTTTACTCCTTGCATTTAAATCCTTGATTTTCTTGCATTTTGGTCCTTACATTTTGGTCCCGATTTTTGATGACTTGTCCTTTTTACCTTGTTTTTGTGCCACTTATCACTTTAACTGCAATTTTCTTTATTTTTGCACAAAATAATAAATTTCATCAACACAACACTACTACTTGAGAATTTTCGCATATATTTAAGTATGAAAGTTTAGGATAAGTAAGTAAATTACTAACTTATTAAATACCCCCAAACTTACATATTTGTCTGTCTTCAAGCAAATAAAAAGAAGAGAAAGGAGCATTAACCAACACACAGGAAGAATTAACATCATTTTAAGCAAGTAATTCACTTTTAAGATAAGCCTCATAAATCGAAAGTCAAGCAGTCTAAGGAGAATCTCAAAGTGTTGACATCTATCCTAAGATTTAAACATGGAAACCAAAATCACTTTATTTTGGATTCCTCATGTAAGTGTAAGTTCACTTGGGCAAAATGAATTTGACGGACGTTCTCATTGTTTCCATTGGGTTTTCTTCATTCGGTAGTACCCCCCTATTAAAAGTTATCAAAAGGGCTTTTTCACCTTAACAACAAAGTTGGCTCAATTTCAGCTATTAGTTAATCTTGAAGCAGGAAAGCGGAGTAGCGTACTACTAGATGGATTGGGCTTAAACCGGTCTCAAGTAAGCTACTATCTTTACTTTCTAAGGCTAGCTATTGTTCTTTCTTGAACTTTGATTTGAAAAGTGCTCTCTAGGACAAAATTTCGTGCTTAAAACCCGAATTTACTCTGTCTATCATAGCCCTTCTATGTACTCTACTTGGTCTTCTATTCGATATTGAATTTTGTGTTGAAGACTTACCTTACCATTTGAACCGAGAGGAATGGTTGACCGAGCTTATCTCACATTTCTTTTCCTTCTCGTAACCACACCACACATAAAACTTAGGAGAAAAGAAGTAGATTTGTTGGATGAATGGCTGGGTTTCGTGGTTGGATGTTCGACTGAGCGAGCTTCATCTTTGCCTTTGCCCACTGATTGCATTTATCGAACCTAAACAAAGGTAGGATAGGCGGGAGATAAAGACTAATGATGCCTTCCCATTAATCTATATGAAGTTAACTACTTCCCATCTGGAGTTAGATAGGCTCGTTCCTAGCTTTTAGAATGCTACATATCCTACCCCAAGAAATCTTTCCATTACTTCGGCGGAGCCTTAGAAATGAGTTTAAACTATTCAATCATTTTTAACTCAGATTAGTTTATGCAAGCAAGCGGACTATCTTGGACTTCTAAATGGGCTCTATAGACTTAATTTCAAACCACTCTCTACTAGTGAAAGAAATCACATCATTTTAGATCGTGGAGGCTTAAATTATTAATGTAATGTTAGGCTAGGGTTAGGTTAGTACTGTGGATATCAAATGCCGCTCAGCACCCTAACATATTAGTCATTTTAAAGAATCATGCTTAAATCTCATATTTAATCTTCAACCATCACTCAATTTTCAATTTTTTTTAACATCCTCTCGTTTACCCCTAAACTTATTCACTTGCATAGATTCATCCATTTTTTTTAGCCTTATTCTACTATTTGACGCAAGCTCTCTATGTTTTCAAGGCATAAGGCCCGATTACTCGGTAAAAGCTTGACTACATTTTCATTCAAATTTCTTCTTTTTTTTTATTTTTTATTTTGCAGCCTTACTCTACCTTTTGATGTAAGCTCTCCATGCTTTCAAGGCACAAGACCTGATTACTCTGTAAGCGTTAGGCTTATAATCTCATACTTCACCCATCCTCCCTTATTAGATAAACAATGGAACGATGAAATATTTAGGGTAATGAACAAAAGGTTATATGTATTTATTCTAAAGTTAAACTATTGTAAGGGTAGCACAAGTAGGAAACGAAAATAAGCTCAAAAAAGTATGCTGAAAAACATTTATTGTCAACAAGTTTGAACAAGTTCAAATGATTCAGTTGGCTTAACTCATGTCTAAATGATGCAATTTATAAGATTTTGCTTCAAGTGAGAATCATACAAGGTCTTGAATCCAAAGAAGCCAAGATATTCATTTGTTCATATAAACTTTTTCTAACATTGCAAATAGTTGAAAAGATGAGGCTACGTGCAAAAAAAATTTAGTGACCGGTCAAGCACCTAGGTCTTATCAACAATCATCATTCTCCAAAAACTACTTGCTCTTAATTAAATTTATATCATTGACTTTTCATTTTAAACAAGCACAAGCTCAAAACACAAGAAATTCAATCCAAGAACATGAAATAAAACAAAATGACTAACAGAACTAAAAAAAAATAAGGAAATAAAACAAAAAAATAATTAAACTAGTATGCAAAAAGTGAAAAACAAACAAAAACAAAAGTCAAAGAAATATGAACATTTAAGAAATTTTATGTGTGGTGTGCCAAATGAAGCTGAGCATGATCAGTACAACCAATCAACAATCAACCAGATCATCATCATCATAATCATCAAATTTCTTGCAAAACATCCCTTACATTTGAAACAAACATTGTTCGCAATAGTAAATACTTAAGGCATAAAGGAAGAGAACATATTTACCCAGGAGACAATATGCCAAATCTTGCCTTAGTGTTGAGTGTCATCATTGTTGCCTTCATGTAGAGGGTGTGGGAAATATAGTCATCTAAATCACTCGGGCGGATTTGGAAACGAAGAAAGTTCTGGATTTTGATGCATGCTCTGCAGATACACTCCAAGTATGTTGTAGAAGTCTGCATGGAATTGATTCACCATTCTTTGTTCTTCCCACATCTCATGGATTTCTTGCCCATGTTGGATAACTTGTCATTGCAATTCATCTAAAGTCCATTAATCTAAACTCTCTTGTATTGATGATGATCCCAATTGATGATTATGTTGGTGATGCGAAGATGCTTATGGCTGGTAGTAAGCGTTGATGGCCCATTTTCTTCTTTCTTCCAACACCGGGGTGTATTGATCTGATATATGCCCAAATGGTTTATCTTTTTTAATACGACACATTGTTGATGGCGACGGTGGTGGTAGATTAGTGTCAACAATGAATCCTAGTCTTGACGCTATCGATTTGCCTTCGGGCCAAACTTTATATTTTGAAATTGAAAACTATCAATTGCAAGGTCTAAAAACAAAATTGGCTCTGAAGGATCACTTCTGACACCTGCTTTTTGGCAAAGGGCAGTAATAAGCCATGGATGAGTGTGATAGCCCATAGTCTTAGCTTGAATGGTGCGAATCAAATTGTCCCAAATGACCTTTTCTACATTGATTTTCTTGTCAGTACAAATATAGTACAACAAGGTTGCTCTTTTTGTTGTGACATTATGTGAATACGACATGGGTGTGACATTAGAGCAAATGAACTTGTTCCATGCCTTTAAGTACCTAATAGAGTCTATTATTAGGGAAGGTAATAGCAATTGAATCTTCATGTTGACTAAATACCCATGTCGTATCTAGCACATATAGCCGTTTAATAAGATTATCATAATCCTGTTCATAATTCATGTAAAGGTTAAACTCATCTTTATCTTCATCAAGGAAGGTAAGGCAGTAATGCTCATTTATTGTCTTGTATGAGATTGAGACCTTTTGCCCTCGAACAAAAACTATGTCATCTTTATTTGAGAAAGCGGCATTAGCAAAGAATTCTCGGACCATTAGCACCACCGCATAGTTTGGGATACTAATAAGTGTTTGGCAAATTCTATTCATAATGAATGTTAAAATCAAACCATTTCTTTTCAGGAAATGTGGTTGAAGCCCTTTTACAGATATTAACTTTTTGTCGTCAAGGACGAATTGGTTATATTTCTTTTCCGCTTCATGTGCACACCAAGTATTTGTTGAAATGTTTAAAGGGAAAATTGTGGGAAATGTTTGGTTTTGGCATGGGAAAACATTTGTGAGGGGTAAATGGCGATAGTTGAATTAAGAGAGAGTGAGTTTCATATGTTTGCTTGAATAAAATTGATGTACCCACCATGTGTTTGATGAAATATCTAAATGGGCTTTTTATGCAAAATGTTTAGTTTAGGCATTGGGAAACACTTTGGAAATAGTTTTTGAATGGTGAATTGGAGTTAGAAAGGTGTTTAAGGGGATTATGAGATGATTTGTGAGAGGTGATTCAATTGAAGTTATGTTTTGACTTGTGAAAGATTGCTTGAACTCGGTGTTAAGATAGCTTGAGGTAGGTTGAACTTGTGGATTATAGTGCTCATTAAGGATCAATTTAAAGGAGAATTTGGTAGTAAGCATGGCACTGAAAACGAGGAATCTTTAATCAATGTCTATATACTCCACTACCAATTTTCACATCTCAACTCACCAAATATTTGCAATAAAAACAACACTCAACTCCAAAATGTACCAAATAATCTCAAAATACCCAAATTGATTATTTTCATCAAATTAACAATTTGGAATGATTTTAAGAGACTTACTTGTAATGGAAGAACAAGGCCTTGCTTGGATTTGGTTGGGTTGTCTCAAATTGATGTTTCTTGAAAAAGATTGAATTGCATTGTGTTGGTTATTGATTTTGTGTTTTTGGGTTTAAAGTTGGAAGGTTGAGACAATATAGAGCAAAAGTTTTTGAAAGAGAGTTTGTGTTTGATTTGGGAATGATTAGAGTATGAATTTTTTGTTTAGATTTGTGATGTGAAGGTTTATGTTTAAAGGAAAAGAAAGAGATGAAAGGAGGTGAATTTTTGTTTAACAAAGAAGGGAGGTTAAAACAAAAAAATGAAGGGGAGAAAAGAAAAAAAAATTATAAGCATGCAATCATGTGGGCGCACGAGGCACACGCTAATAAAGTGCGGTTGCACGCTTCTTGCTACCTCGGAGCATGCTGGCACGTGCCAAAGCTATGCGGCCATACACTTGACTCTGCCTTCAATGCTTTAACACCAAAATTAAATTTCATGTACATAAAATACTATCAATTCTCTTTGTTCTTTAGCCAAAATTTTGATTCATGCTCCAAAAACAATTTCACACCTACAACCACAAATGATACAAATTAAAAACTAACTCACAATAAAAGCACAAAAATTACTTCAATTACTTAAAAATTAAAAACTAAAATAAAATAAAATTAAAAGAGATGATTAGAAATCTTAGGTTGTCTCCCAAGTAGAGCTTGATTTAACATCTCTACCTGGACTTGGCTATTTAATTAGATCAACCAGGATCCTCAAGTGGAAAATTTGCCACGTTCCATCCTTTGGCCTTAAAATAATGCTTGAGGTTTTAGTCATTCATGCGAAATCATTTCCCATATTTATCCTTCAAATTAGCCTTGTCAAGATGTAATACGCCTTCAGTTTTGAACAACACCAATTTTCTTGACTTTAATTTGCCCAAAATCGACTCTATTCTTGACCTTTTCTTCTTCTTTTTAAAAATTTTGGCATCCCTATACGCCTCTTTCAAAGACTCATCTCATCTCCTTCTTATCCATATCCAACACATCATTGTTGATGAAATCTACCTTATGACAAGTGCTTGTATTGTTTGGGGCTTTCTTGTTATAGTAAATGTTAAACTTGCTCTCTTCTTCATCAACTTTCAATGTCATCTCGCCACCTTGTGCATCAATTAAAGCTTCTCCTATAGTTAGGAAAGGTTGCCCAAGAATAATAGGGATTTCTCGATCTTCCTCCATATCAAGCACCACAAAATTAACCGAAAAAATAAACTTATCCACCTTTACTACTACATCTTCAATAATTCCCCATGGATAAGCGAGGGAGCAATCAGCCATTTGTAATAAGATAGTCGTTGGTTTGACTTCTCTCAAACCCAACTTTCAGAAAACTGAGAGTGGTATTAAGTTGATGCTTGCACCCAAAACACACAATGCTTTTTGAAAGTTTGATTTCGCAATAGTGCATTGAATGCTGAAACAACCTTTTGTTCGAAAACTTTCTTTGAAGAATTGAACTACACTCTTCTATCAACTATTCTTCTAAACGCCTCTTTTTGTATATCACTTCCTTCATAAACTTAGCATAATTGGGCATTTGTTCTACTATGTCTGCAAATGGAATGTTAATATGAAGTTTTTGAAAATTTCAAGAAATTTGGAGAACTGAGCATCAAGCTTCTTTTTTTGAAATCTTTGAGGAAAAGGCAATAATGGTACAATCTTAGGAGGGTTATCTGAAAATAAATTCCCATGTAGCTTAGACTCTTCCTTTAATGCTTCCTCTTTAACTTTCTTCTCAATTGCTTCACTCATCTTCATCCTATCTTCCTTTACTTCATTCTCCTTAGGCTTAGGTGGCTCTAACTCCTAGCCACTTCGAAGAGTGATTGCCTTGGATTCATCTTTAGGATTTAGCTTTGTGTCGTTAGGAAACTTCCCAAATGATTGTCCTTTGATTGAATTAACAAGCTGGCCAATTTAAGTTTCTAGCGACTTCATTGTGGCATTCATGTTTGTGCAATGAGTCTCAATGTTATTAAGTCAAGCTTCATCCTTGTTGAACTGGTTGTTTGTTTCCACAATACACGTTCCCAAGAGATCTTCCAAGGATGGTTTCTTTTCCATCGTTAGTTGTTGAAAACCTTAAGGGTAATATGGTTGCAAAGCATTCCTTTGATTTCTATAGGAAAAATTCTCATGATTATGAAGTCCGAGATGATAGTGAGTTAGTAAATTGTTATTTGGTTGGAATTTATAGTTTCGGTTATTGATGAATTGACATTGCTCCTCCTCCAAGACTTCATCAGCATATGAAGAACTTGCAACCATTCCTTTCTCTCAACTAGAAGAGGCCTCCCTTGTAGTAAGGCTTTTGATTTGGTTTGACGAAATTGCTACTTGAGCTAAAAGTGCTGCCATTTGATCGACTTTATAAACTCCCGCAATTCTCTTCATAATTGACATCTCACTCAGCCATTGGTAATTATTACACGTCATTTCTTCAAGCAAAGCATAGGCTTCTTCAACTGTCTTGGATAACAAAGTACCACCAACTGCTGTATCTACAATTGTTCGAGTTTGTCCATTCAATCCACTGTAGAACAGTTGTATTTGAAACTAATCTTGGTACCCATGCTGATGATACTTCCGAATTAAATTCTTAAATTGTTCCCAAGACTCATTAATGGTTTAAAGTCTAGCTGTCTAAATTTTGCAATTTCGCCCTTTAACTATGAAGTCTTTAATGGTGGAAAAAAGTTTTGTGAGGAATTTTTAAGCCAATTCGTCCCAAGTAGTGATGCTCCCTAGTTGTAAGGATTGCAGCCAACCTCTTGCTTTGTCTCCTAATGAAAACAGAAACAATCTCATCTAAATCGCGTCTTGATCCATTCCATTCATTTTTACTAAGTCACACACCTCCAAAAACATGGCCAAATGGATATCAGGATCTTTATGAGACAAACCACCATATTGATTTTACTGAACCATGTTAATCAAAACTAGTTTAAGCTCAAAATTGTTGGTGTTGATAGTTTGTCGACGAATTCTCGAGTAGTTATCATTAACCATAGGCCGAAAATAATCTCGAAGTGTTTTTGGTTGTTGCGGTTATGGCATAGGCTGGTGATTTTCTTCATCTGCATGTTTCTCAATCTACTCCTTCTTTCTCTTCTTAATCGGTGAAAAGTCCGTTCAATCTCTGAATTAAATGCAACAAGTTCAAGACTTCTTACTCTTCGCATACAACTGCAAAACTTCAAAAAGAACAAAACTTAAATGAAACAAAAATAAAACCTCAATTCAAATTAAACTACACAATCACAATATTATTAAAAAATAAAAAATTATTAGTCCCTGGCAATGGTGTCAAACACTTGACACGTTCCCACGTATCCTGTAAGCATACAGGGTCGTACAAATAGTAAATGAAAAAAAAGGGTTGTCGTACCCACAAGAACTAAGTTTTTGAATTTTTTAATTAAACACTACGACTATAATAGATTAAGTTTATTTAAGCACTAAAAGATTGCAAGAGCAAGAAAATCTAATTGAAAATTACACAAAGGGCAACTAAATTGATTGATAAAATTAAAACTAACAAATTAAACTAATAAGAAAGAAAATATGCAGAAACTTATATGAAAAATAGTTTTAGGATTTCAATTTCACCTAACCATTATCATATCTCTCTTAATTTCAGAATTTGCTAAGTTTTTACTTTTAATACATTAATCACAGGTTCTAAGTAACCTTATTTTTTCTCTCAAGTGTCGAACTAAGTTTACATTTAGTTAAATCAATCAATATCCCTATCTAACTAAGTTAGCTTAACACTCACTAAATCTAACATGTTATTAATTCTAAATTAATTCACCTCCTGTTTCATTAAATCCTAAATATTAACGCGATTATCTAGTCAATGACATTCTCCCGAACTCTCAATATATTAGATTGAGTTTTTCAAATTTCATGTTTAATATAATAATTCATTATATAACGAATCATTATCATTATATGCAAGAAAAACTCTAGTGATTAAAAATTAATAACAATAACAGATTCCATCATTAGTCAAAACATGATAAGATTAGGCTATATCAAAATCCTAGAACATAAAAATTGGCCTAACATATCGAAAATTAAACACAAATCTATATTGAAATTGATCATTCTTACAACAATCAACAATAAAATAAAATAAATTCCAAAGTAAAAGTGAGAGTTTGAGAAGACAAATCTAATGATGAAAGGCCACATCAATCTTCAAGTCTTCTTTCAAAGGCCTTCAAACGTGATTCTTCCCTTTCGCTCTCTAAAAACCCTTTTTGTTCTCCTCTCTCTCTATCCCTAAAAAGCTTTCTTTCTATTTTTAGATGACCTTTGTTATATGGTGACTGATGTTACAAAATTAAGGAAACATAGGACTAGCAAAATTTGGCCATAAAAATCTTATCCAAGGGATAAAAATTCAATTGAGATGGTTAGTTGCGGCAGAGTTATGTGCCTAAATTGGCACAGCTGCACCCTTGCTTCTGCCTGGGGAAACCTCATGGCGTGGACGTGCCAAGTTTAGCACTGCTGCGCCCCACGTTCTGCCTTTGGACGTAGCATGCACCTAATTGGGGATAATTTCAATTAAGCCCTCTTATCTTTTTCAAATTATATCCTTAAGTTTTGATATATTACATTTGGTCTCTTAGATCTTTACTTTTTGCAGTTAAATCCTTAATTTCCTTGCATTTTGGTCCTATTTTTTACGATGTGTCCTTTTTGTCCTGTTTTTATGCCACTTACAACTTTAATTATGATTTTCTTCATTTTTACAGAAACATAATAATTTCATCAACACTACCATTTGAGAATTTTTACATATATTCAAGTATAAAAGTATAGGATAAGTGAGTAAATTATTCACTTATCAATAGGCAGAAATGTGTTCTAATTGCATAGGAACACCTTCGTTATGCTGACAAAAGGTATTACTATAACACATGGATGAAATCAAGCATATCAGTAAAAGAGTTGATAAGTGGCCCACTAATATTCCACTAGTTCACTAGAGCAAACATTTATTCATGCCTAGAGTGAAGACAGTTCATGTTACAAACAACATAATTAAAAGTTTTAATAGTTAGATCAATCAATTCAAGGGTTTACCAGTGCTGAGGTTGTTGGAGAAGATAGGAAGAAAGACAATGAAACTTATCCATGACAGGTGAATAATGATTATACTTGATTTTGTCAATCCATTATGTTTTTGGTGATCTTTGGTAATGTTTTTTACATTAACTAATAAATTTCATTTATTATAGATACACAGTAGCCCAAAAATGGGATAAAATTCTACCACTAGTTATTAATAAGAAAATAGTTAAGCTTAGGGAGAAAGCTAGGAATACGAGTGTGGTTTTAGGGGAAAGAGACATATATGAGATACTTGTTGGCAATTTAGAAGGCCATGTTATTGATTTAGCTGCAAAGAGTGTGACTGTGGGGAGTGGCAAACCTCACAACTTCTATGTGTGCATGCTATCAAGTGTATTAATGAGATAAGATCTGATGTTTGCACTTATTGCATTACTATCTGAAGAAAGATGCATACATTAGAACTCACACTCCATACATTTATCCAATTCCAATTGAAAGTAGGTGGCCTAGGATTTTAACCAATGAACTAGAGCCTTTTGAGTTAAAAGGTAGATTAAAAGGCCAAGAAAAGTAAGCGTTAGAGAGGCTGGTGAAGAGAGAAGATTCAAATGAAGCTATTCAATTAGATGCAGATCATGCATTGAATGGGGCCACAACGAGCGAACCTGTCCAAAGATTAAAGGGAAAAAGAATAAAAAGAAGAATGGTGGTACTCAGGTTATTTTAAGATCCTTGTATATGTTGTTAAATAGAGTAGTTTTATCTTTGCACCATGGCTTACAATGCAATCTTTTTTGCTTACTAAGCTGTACAAGGTGATATGAGTACTATTGTAACCTCTAGTTCATAGGTAAGAACTACTAAAAGCATTTGGGATTCCAGCCAGATGAACATGTACTCAAGTAATGTATTCTAACCTGTCTGTGGTTATGTCTGCCAACTGACATTGCCCTTCAAGTGCTATGATTTTGACTTTAAGTAACATTTTTAAAAAATTTTGCAATGCAAAGAAAGTTAGCTAGCCTTGTGAGTTATCTTGGTGAAAGAGATATAGTTAAGCCATCACTAATACTTTTGAATTGAATCATGACATTTTTTGTAAATTTTATAAAGCTGAGTTATTTTTTTGGTGATGTGGAATCATGCATAAAGTCAGATGGTGCATCATCTTCTTTTGTTGTAACTATGCTAATACTTGATTTAGCACATTAACTTTGAAATTGGGATTGGGTGGTGTTGTTGTGATTTAAACTATGTTGTTGATGTTATTGGTGATGGATAAGTGTAATAGATGAACAATAACAAACTTATTCCAAAAGCTTAATGTTCTCTTTTGGCATTATGATAATAATGGTACACAGCATTTAAATCCCTTTAATATTATCATATCACAAAATTTTTGAGGTAGCTACTTGACATATATGGCATGCTAGGTTATATACCAATTTTCATGAACTTTTGACCTTGATGTTGAAGGCCATTACCATATGCACACTTATTTATTACAATGTACTAGCATAATATAGAAGTAAAATATGAATACGATTAAGTTTAGTAAAACCAACATACTGTAGCTGATTGTTCCAGATCTTTGGCACATGTTTTGCTTCATCATTACATTCATCTGATTCATTTGTTGCCTAAGATCATTAATCTTATCAACCATTTCATGACATTGATCACTATTGTTTCCCACATTACCAAACCGTGATCCACCTTTAAAATTAGATTCACAAGGGTACCAAAATCTAAAAAAATTACGTTCTTCATACCTACAACAATAGTATAGCTTGCGAGAGTTTTTATGGGACTCATTGATTCATACAAATACTCTCTTATTACACATGCAAAATTTGTTCCCAAACTTAATGAGATTCCCATTTACATTTTTCTTCCATTGCTTACTTCTTATATTTCCTACATGTCTCGTAGTGCTTGATAAGCTATTTGAGGTCATTTTTTGTTGATTTTCCCTTTTGGCAGTGCATCTAATGTCAATGGCTTTTATTAATACTCCTTGGAACTAAGTGATGGGTTTCTTTGTTTTGGTAGCTGGATATGCTATGTTATGGTAGAGTTTTGAGGGTAGATGGTTAAGTTGTAAGATAGGGTATTTGGCTTCCCAAATCAATGGTCTTAAATAGTCGTTCATTAATATGGCAACTCATGGTTTTATAAGGGAAATACAGATGGAGTATTTAGCCATTGCTTCGTAAATGATCTATTTTAAAAGCAGGGCCTGAACTGTTAGTTTCACATTTTGTCTATTTTTTTTGTCCAGGACTTGAATTGCTTGTTATCATATCCAATGTATCAGTATTGATAGTTAAGAGGCATAGACATTGTCTTCAACTTTTGCTTCATTTGATAGAAGTAATTATGAGGATTTTTTAGTAATTGCCAAGCTTAACAAACGGGAATGAATGGTTCAGGAGAGGTAACTGAGCCTTTTCCTAAAAGTTGTCTCACATGGATAGTTTCCAATATTTCAGGGGAGGTATTTGAAATAAATTTATATAAATTATTTTTTTTAAATTTTAGTCATGTGGTACTTTGGGTATAGTGTTAACAAGTGAATGAGAGAGAAATAAGAGATTAAATGGTAGTAAAAATGGTGGAGAAAGGAAAGGGGATGTAGATAAAAGAAGAAAGAAAGAAAAATTAAATATATATATTTTTTTATTTTTGTAACATGTGATTAATAAATTCATATTTTATGGTAACTTTGTTAAAGTATACAATTGCCCTCGAAAAACAATAGTTTATATTAATGGAAAGAACGTTGAGGGAAACTCGAGGTATTACACTAAACAGCAGGGTGGAATAGAAAATTCTCTATAGAAAAAAAAAACAAAGTTAACTAATGAAATATCACTATCAGTCATGCTAAATCACATAATGCGAGTATAGAGAAGATTCAAACCCATAAAATTTAATACATCGCAAAATGGGCTAAATTATAACTAGGATAAAAGATAATGCATCATCTATGACATGTTAGCAATAGATGTGTTATCATCTCAAATGATCCAAAAACATCATATGCAAAGCTACTGGTCCATGTTCCTAGTTTTGATATGAGTTGGAATTATAGTGAATATGTTACATGGAACTTCAAGGCTAATTAGTGAGGGCTTCATTCATGTAAATATGAGAGAAAAACTTTTAAAAGTTGCTTTCCAAGCAAGTTACAAAAGTATGCATAGTTATGTCTTAGTTATTACCTGGCATCATGTTTGATGAAGCAGATGACTGGCTGCATTGACCTGCTGCTTCAGTGTTTGAGTAACCACCAATAGCTTATTGCTCCTTTGATACCTGCCATAAGAGTAATAGAGAAGTTAGGGAAAATCAAGTTAAATTAAAGTGAATGTGAAGAAATTTTGCATGGCCTACAATATAAAAGTCAACTATTGCAAATTTATTATTCTTTTTTACAGGCTTCCTTCTTACCTTCTTACAAGTCTTCCTCTTGTGTCCCTATTGGCTACACAACATGCATCTAATTAAGCATAATCTCTTTATTTTTTTATCTATCTTTTTTTCTCATTTATTTCTTTTCTTATAGTCTTTGGACCCATTTTGAAAATCCTTCTCATTGCTTAGGATATTGTTTGGATTCGCAATATCTATATTGGTCATCAATTTTCAAAGACATTCACGGGCCAAGTTTTTAAGTCTTGAATATAATCAAGTCCAATTCTATTGATGAGATAAAACAAAATTTTAAGTTGGTCAACCTAATTATTTATTTGTCTCAGGAGGCTCCAATTCATTCACAATCCTGAGTGGCCACCCATTCTTATATAGAATAGGCTTGATTTGGTACTTGTATATCCTTATGTAAGCATCTTATGTTAGATGGTGATGTGCATAATATTTCAACATTAGTCTTTATTGTGTCAATGCAACATATGGCATGAACACAAGGTAGCCATTAATTTCGTGCTTTCAAATCCATAATATTGCTATCTTAATTGTTTACAAGGACCTCAAACAATTTACCTTTCCCAAACACCACTTTCATGTCCCTTACTTTTTCTTTAAGCTTCGTTATTCTATTCTTTATAACTGGGGGCAGGTTGCCATCCTGCTTTCTTGATTCAAACCTGTATTTATAATAACAAAACCATTAACAACAATAACAAATTAGCTTTACAACTAAACACCGAACCAAATAGTTTTTAGGCTCATTCAACAACAACATGAACTTATACGACAACAATAAATCAAAATTATTAGAGACAAAAATCACTGACAATATAACCAAAAACTTAAGCATCAGCAAAATAAGTGGAAACAACACCACTATAATCTAACCCTAGGAATTAAAAGAAACAAAACCAAGAAAACATATATCAAAGACAAAATATATCAACATCACTAGAAACCAATAAAAAAAAATCAGCAAAGGAAACAAAAACAACATCACCAAAGACTAAAACTTCAGCCCAAGAAACAAAAACAATCTCCAAGACAAGCTCAGACTTGTTATAGATGAGATTCATAGTTTTTCTTTGTATTTCTTCCAACACCTTGTGCATAAGTAATCCCCTTAATAGAAATATCCATGAATTAAAAGTCTCAGTCATGTTGTTAATAACATGAGCTGTTTTTCTTCTGGTGGAGAATTAATGCTTATATCAGTGAGCTAAAGGAATTTTAATGACCTATTTATGGGCTGCCTTATATTTTTTTTTAAAATTTGTTCAAGTTATTTATGCATTGCACATTGTTGTCAATTCTTGCTACTACCTAGAACATATTCTTCAAGATGGCACCAAGAAATTACACTTTGAAATTGGCATTAATATGCTTACAACAATACCTCTTTTTTGAATATAAAAGGTACTGATCCAACATAATCAAAACCCTAGTGTACGTGTAACCCACAAGTATACAAAATCCTGCAAGTAGTAAAATTATGAAAATTAGGTTGTCGAACCCACAAGGACTAACTTTTTGTAATTCTAACCAAATATTACAATTATAGAAATTTAACTTTATCTAAGCCAAATTGAATTTTAGATTAAAAAAAAACCAATGAAAACAGAATAAAATAGAGAAATAACTAAAATTATGCCAATTTGGAAGACAGATAAAAGAGACTAAATGTGAATTACGCAATAAAGTGATCCTGGGGTCTTGATTTCATCTACTCAGTCTCATGTTTATCCTAATTTGGTGTTGCCAATGTTTTCCAGTTTAATTTGCTAATCACAGGCTAGAATATGATCCTGTTATCTCTCTTGAGTGTCTAACACGATCTTATGCATAATCAACCTAAGTAGATATCCCTATCTGATTCGTTTAATTAAACACGCATTAAGTTCAACGTATTATTAACTATTCAAAATTCAATTACCTCCAAATATCTTGTAATCTTAAATACCGGTATGCTCCCAGACTCACAAAAGTCTAAATTATATATTTTTTTGTCCTACTAAATGAATTAAACTCTCATAAGTATTAACCCATTGGTTACATATTAATTCACTCATTGAGAATGACAAATTAAAATATTAAAACAAGGATAAACACAAGTGAATAAACTTTATAATATCAACAATATCAAAATTTATTAGAACATGATTTAAACAGAGTACAGCAAGATCTTAGGATAATGAAACTAGCCTAGCCTAACACAATCCATCATTAATTTCATCAAATAAGTCATAATCATCATTCTAATCAAAATGATACAAAATAATGAAATCCAAGATGAAACTATAGAGTTTAAATAGACAAAACTAGTTTAGATGTTGTGCTAAATCCACCAATCCTTGAGCTTTCTCCCAAAATCCACTAAGAAATGCAAATTTTTCGCTTTCTTTCACTAAGTTTTTCTCCTTATTCTCTCTTTTTCTTTCTCTAAAATATGACTTTTCAAAGTATGGAATGTAGATCATGATTAAAAACCATAAAAACCTAGGACTTAACCAAATCAAGCCATCCATTTCAAGTCTAAGAGCCAAAAATCGAGCAAAAACATAACTTGGCACGTAAGAGGTACACGTGCCTAAGGTTGGAAGGGCACACATAAAAGGGAATCAAGGGTAGTTGTGCACAAGCCACTAGATTAGTGGTGGGGGCGTGTGCACCCAAGAGTGAAGGCATGCGCGCGCAAAGGTAGAGGCATGCGTGCCACCTTATTAGCCTTGCACTTTTTCGGTGCAAGGGAATGCACCATGCTTATTGTCTCCTTATTTTGATTCTTTTGCAATTTAGTCCCCAATTTCTTGCATTCTAGTCCTTGTTCTAAGTGTTTTAGTCCTCATTTTCTTACATTTTAGTAATTGGGAACAAAATTTTATGGTTTTCCTTCTACACCTGGTGCTCAGTATCCACGATGCTTTTATACTTCGTTTTCATATCCTCTCGTCAAAACACTCCAATTTTTGTGAAATAACTCTAATTTTTGTGAAATAACAACTAACACTAACTTGGTCACAAAACGTTTCTGAAAAATATCCATATGGATACTTATTTTCATTTTCTATAACTGCCATAGTTAGTAAAGACACTACATAAGTTGTCTATAGTCATAGCAGCAAGAAAAAATTCCTTATACGTGCTTCTGAAATGGCAGCCATAAAGGCCAATGAAAGCTTACATCCATTAAAGAACCCCCTCCTCTATGAGTCAAAGCTTACAAAAAAATTTCTTGATTGTTAGATTTCTATCTCCAAGCTTTTATTCTATTTGCAAATTATTTGTTGAACCAAGATTTGTATGGTTAATAGATGTTGTATATCTTGTAAGCTTAGTATAAGAAGTTTTGTGGTTAACCATAAGAAGTTGTAGTGCCTTTTGTCTCACCCTATACTTGAGGGGTTGGTAAGTAATTTTGTACTTTTTGAGGAACTTCGAGGTAATGAACTTGATATTAATTTAGTGTTAGCCCTAAACAAATAAAGAAATTGCACTGCAATTTATGTTAAATTTGCTTCCTAGTTGTCATAAATTTTACCATAGCTATGAATATATAGGTATTAATCCTAATTTGAAAAGAAAGGTTGTTTCAAAATGGCCTAGCATGAATGTCCATTGGTAGTCAGTCAGCAATTGTAGTCACTCTGGCTTTTTGATTTTTAACACGATTCTAAAGTCATAAATAATGTAAAAAGTCTGGCCTTTCTTCAACTCTATATTATCATTGTCATCAAGGTAGAATTCAAAGCCTTTATTATTTCTGTCATACCTTATTATTGTTGCATCATCAAAATGCTCATCTTCTGCAAGATTATTATCATTGCCACTTTTATAATCACTTATTCTGTCATCTCCATCATCATCACCCTCATTGGGTAGGTCATCCTTTGAATCTAAAGCATACATGTCTCTATATCTTTAGTTGCAAAAGTATATTCTACCTGTAAAGTAAGATAAGGAGTGGTTGTTTTTGGTTGCTGCAATCTTGACAATTCATTTCCATCATCTATATAGCTTGGTAAACACCCTAGTAAAGGCATATGGTTATTAAGAATAGTGTCAATAGTTTGTAGCCTTGTAATAATGTTTGAGGGTGTTTGAGCTTGAGAAAGATCTATATTGTCATTTTTATAGTCCAACGCAAAGAAGTTGTATACTATTTGATTAGATAAAGTGATAACCTGTTCATAGTGTGTAGAAAATTTGGAAGCTTGGTTAAGTATAATAGATATATAGGTGTAACCTCCTCTATTGATGCTCCCTAAATATAGCAAAAAATTCATCATCTAATGTTAGGTGTAGCCGTTCCTTAGACCATGGATACTTTACATTAAATGCCACACACTCTAATTCATACAACTCTTTATGGCTATATAAGCTTAACATTTCCAACAACCTACTTAATGTGTAGTCTTAAGGATTCACGTTACCAATGTCAAAAACTTTTGCATTAATAGTGCACTAAACATCAAACATGCATAAATGATTAGGATAAGCACCTTATATAGGGACAACGAACAAATAATGCTCATTTAGTTGTATATCATTGTTGTTCCATTATAGTTGCACTTAAATAAGCATCCTATAATCCAAATTAAAACTCGTAAGTATGAATTACGTGTAGTACGATAAGCATTCAGCGAAGTCTATCTCACAGGAAATAGGTTAAATTAATATTTCTAAATAAGTAAACTTTAATTTCAATGAATTCAATAATATTAATATATAACTAAATTAAACTAACATAGTAAGTAAAATAAACGAAGGAAAACAACAATTGCCCCCTTTTTAGATTTGAACTTCTACATTTAACCACATAACAGTTCAAAAAATATTAAAACCCCTCTACCATTAGTTTTCTAACTAGAAAAACTTACTTTTTAAGAGCAAAATAAATATTTATTTATATGGGAGACAAATTCTGATATTATTTGACAATTCATTGTAATGAAAAGAAAAGTACAATTAATTAATATTTATATTTATATTTATAATTTAATTTAATTTTTGTTTATATTTATATATTTATATTTTAGTTTTTATTTATATTTATATATCTATATCTATATTTATATTTATATTTATTTTATTTTTTTATTATATGATATTATTTTTATTTTATTCTTTTTTTCTTTATTATATAATAATGTAATATATTATTATCTCTCACATCAAATCATCTCTCTCTTCAGTCATCATAAGTGGTCCCAGGGGTATTACGTAAAAGTACAATTTTTATGTTAATTTAACAGAAAAATTTTGATGATAAGGAGGAGTTTTAATATTTTTTGAACTATTAGGCGATAAATGTAGAAGTTCAAATTTAAGAAGAAGGCAATTGTAGGTTTCCCATAAATGACTTGTACAAGAGAGTGGAATCGAGAACACAAATCAATCAATGACAAAGGTGTTAGGGTTTCAAGAGTCCACCCCTAATTTTCTCTTTCATGGAGTATTTAAGCAATTAAGAAATTCCAATGACTTAATTTGGTAATAATCTTCTTTATAAGTAATTTAATTACAAGTTTTAGTTTTTAATTGATTATGAGTTTAATCTTGCTGTGAGATTTAAACTTACCTACTCTAGAACATATAGCCATGCTTGGTTATTAACATACCAAGAATGCATTAAGTGTTGTGAAAACTTTAAGATCATGTCATAACAATCAAATTGGTGCGATTATCATGTTATCTCAATCCATTTATATAAGAAGCATTCAATATAAGGGATTAATGTGATCCTCAAACCTTGCACCACTATATTACATATTTAAATCATAAAGGTTGCAATTTAACCCATGGATAGGTGTGGCCCTTAGGTTTACATCAATATATTACGTATTTAAAATCAAGGTTGTAATTCCTAAATCATTCAAATGTACAATAATAATCATTAATCACAATATAAATGAAAATCACCGAAATTAAGTCTTAGAAATCTTAAATTAACATAAACCCAAGCAAGATCAAATTAGGGTTTCGTTCTTAACCCTAACAAATAAATTTAGCTATTGAAAGTCGTAATTAAAACAATTAAATTACAAGAAAGAATCGTGAAGATAAAAAAGATAGAACCTATTATCTCCTTAAATCGATCTTGAACTTTAAAAAACTCCAACTTGAGCTGTTTTTTCTCTTGGTACTCCTCTTGATGTTTTGAAAGGAAAATGCAACTTCTTTATATAGTGTAACTCTTTGGCCTTGCCTCTTTTTAAAACCACCACTCGCTTTTAAAAATGCCAAAATAGGCTCCTTTGCCCAACTGTCGACTTGATCCAATTTTTCACCTTAATGATGGAGCTTTTTAGACCACAAAAATGTATTCAACATAAACATTGTAGGACCTTCTCTTAACATTTTCTAGACCACAAAAATGCATTAATTTCTATTGGAACCTAGTGGAAAATTTGGATCAAATTTACCAAAGGAAGCATCTCCAAGACTAGGACCTCACGGGTATAGTTTTTAAAAGATTATTGGATCTTTGTGCCTCTCCACTAACTCGGATTCCCAAGTATATTTGCTTTTTTGTGCAAGAACTTGACGTGTGGGCATCAATTGCAAATTAGAATTAAAGAAAAATGAAGTATAAATGGTTAGGAAGAATGCAAAAGGCCAAAAACGACTTATGTGTTCTCTTCTTACCTTAGTATACACTTTAGCTTCCTTCTTATAATGTTCTACCAAACCTTAACCCTAATATGAATTAGACTTGGTTTTTAGGCTTGACTTAATCTAGTACAACTTAAGCTTATTTAGTCAATTAATCTCATTAATTAAATAACAAGCCTATTAATTAATCCTATTAATTAAATAGTTGGTCTGATTATAAATTAACCTTTATTAATTTAATAATTGGCCCAATGCATTTAATTTAATATCTAGGATTAATTTCCAATTAATCTAATTAAGTTAAATGGTTTTTCCTCTTTGATTTTAATTATTCTAGCTTACAAAATTACAGCTACTCAAAAGACCTTGATGGACATATTCAATTAACAAACTCCAATAGACTTCTTCTAGTACTCTATTATCTCATAATCATAGTGCGCTTTGTCTATTAATTTTGGCCCATTCAATAAAAGGTCAAAAGTTACACTTTTGAACTGAATATTCTTTGCAGAAAGCTTTATAATGTAATTTGATTAAATTATATCTTAAAACTCTATCCTTTGAGCAACAAGTTACCTTAACTTTTATTCATGGAATACCAATAATTGAAACTAGGTATAATTTACATTTAGCCTTCCAATTATATCTTGATTCCTTGATCCTAACTCTACACCTTTTAATTAGGTTAAAATTTTTTGGAATAAATCTTAGTTTAGTGAACTCCTTCCTAAACACTCGACCAAGATTTTCCCAACTAAAACCTTGTAAAACCATTAAGTTGATGTTCTATATTCCTCTCATAGTCATAAATTCCATATTCATAAAATAATGTCAACTAGTATATAGAACTTAGAATCCCAACTAGCCAAGGTATTGACCGTTAATCTCATAGTCTCACTTTCTATTATAGTCAAAGGCTATAGCCTACATACTACAGGTACACTACCTATTTAAGATTTAGGTAGAGATGTAATAGTGCTCAGGTATAGAGGTTTACATTTGATTATGGTATTTCTACTAAATGATTTAAACCTCTATGTGGTTATGTTTAATGCATTCTAATAATACACTAATGTCTTTGTCTTGAAGTCACTAGTTCAAATGGTTAGAGACTAACCATTTTCTCGTTGAAGACAAAAAACACTACCACCTTGTCCAAACAAAGCACCCAGCTTTTGTTTATGGGTTATGAACAGTTCCGAACTATGACTAAGTTCTATGCTTCAGATATATCTCATATATATATATATATGTGTGTGTATAACTTTATCAAATTATAAGTTCTAGAGCCTTTTTGTTATAGATACAATCATACTTGGATTTAAATAAATAATAAATTTTTTTATTATTAATCTAAATTACATAAATTTATCCAACTCTTAAGGCACTAATATAACAATCTCTAATTGCCCTTAGAGTTGATGTTACATGTTTACAATTCCTATGTTCTCTAGGTGATCCTCAAAAACCTTAGTCGATAAACTCTTAGTGAATGGATCGGCCAAATTCTTCATAGTAAGAATCTTACACACTTGCACATCTCCGCACTATACAATCTCTTGAATGAGGTGGTGTTTCCATTCTGTATGCTTTCTAGCTTTGAGATTTCTTGGTTCCTTTGAGTTAGCCATTACCTCATTATTATCATAATAAAGTGTAATAGCTTTCTCATTATTTGGAATGACTTCCAATTCAATAAGGAACTTACGGAGTCAAACAACCTCTTTAGTAGCTTTACAAACGGCTACACACTTAGCCTCTATAATAAAGTCAGCAATACAGGATTACTTGGTACTGCTCCATACTATAGCTCTACCACTTAAAGTGAAAACTAATCCTGAGGTTGATTTTTTGGAGTTTAGATCAAACTAAAAGTCTGAATCCATATATCCAATCATTGCCAAAATAAACAAGCATATATCCCTTTGTCTTACAAAGATATTTCAATATATACTTCACAACAACTCAGTGCTCTTTCCTGGGTTTGATTGATATCTACTTACCACTACTATTGCACAACGGATATATGGACTAGTGCAAATCATAGCATATATGAGACTCCCAATGGCTGAGATGTATAGGACTCATCTCATCTCTTCTTCTTCTTGAGGAGTTTTAAAAGACTACTCTCTAGAAAGCTTAATTCCAAACCTTTCTGGAATTTGTATTGCAAATTTAGCCAGTATCTTATCTATGTATAAGGCCTAAGACAATGCTAGTTTCCTATTCTTCCTATCTTTTATTGTTTGGTTTCCAAGGATATAATTAGCCTTTCCCAAATTTTTTCATTTGGAATTGCTTACCTAGCCATACCTTTACTGATGTTAATTGTCCTACATCATTCCTAATGAGTAGGAAATCATCAAGATAAAGTATCAGGAATACAACTTTTTAGTCTTGTATTCTTTTGATGTTAATTGTTCATCTACATTTTGAATAAACCCATAAGTTTTGATCATTTGATCAAATCTTATGTTCCAAGACCTTAATGCCTGCTTAAGACAATAAATGGATATCTTAGCCTTACAAATCTTTTGCTCTTAGCCCTTTTCTGTGAAACCCTCTAGTTATACCATATAAATGCATGTGTCAAAATTACCATTCAAAAAGGCAGTTTGACATCTATTTAACATATCTCATAATCATAACAAGCAGTAACAAATAAGAGAATCCAAATTGATTTAACTATGGCTATAGGTAAGAATGTCTCCTCATAGTCGATCCTTATTTTTAGGTATAACCTTTTGTCACAAGCCTTACTTTAAAAGTCTCTATCTTTCCATAAACTCCTTTTTTTCTCTTGTATACTCATTTGCACCCAATAGGTTTTATTTGTTTAGGTGCATCTACACGCTCCCAAACAGAATTAGAATACGTGGATTCTATTTCTGATTCCATAACTTATTGCCAAGATTCATTATCGGCATTGCTCACTACTTTATCATAAGTAGTAGGATTAGATTCATTAAATCAAACTTTTTTGATACTCCTATAAATCTATCAAGTTCTCTCACAATCCTTCCACTACGATAAGGTACCCATGAGAGGTTGCACGATTGGATCCTCTAGTTGATTGGTATTTCAAGTAGATGTTGAATCTCTAAAACCCTTATTACTGATTGGATCAGAATTAGTTTTTTTGACAACTTCTCTAATACAATCTTACTTTGAAGCTTATGGTTCTCCATATAGTCATCTTTTAAAAAAGTCGCAATCATATTGATAAAGGCTTTCATGATAGATTGACTATAGAAGTAATACCCTCTAGTACCTTTGGGGTATCCTACAAATAAGCTACTTCAAACTTTGATCCTAATTTATCCTGGTTGTCCCTTAGCACGTGTATTAGACATCTCTAAATACGTATATGGTGTAAACTAGTTTGATGACCACTTAATATTTCCATAATTGTCTTTGAGATAGACTTCAATGGGACCAGGTTTAGAATATTTGTTGCCATTTGTAGTGCATATCCATAAAAACTATTAGGTAGAGTTCACTAACTCATCATGGATCTTACCATGTCCAAAAATGTCCTACTTCTCTCTACAACACCATTTTGTTGTGGTGTACTTGGTGTAATAAGTTGTAAGACAATCCCATTATCTCTTAAGTATTCATCAAATTAACTTAAGAGATATTCTCTACCATAATCCGATCAAAGTGTTTTACTAGTTTTACCTAATTGTTTTTCAACCTCCATTCTAAGCTCTTTGAACTTTTCAAAAGCTTTGGATTTTCAATGCATTAGATAAATATATCCAACCATCTGTAAAGGTGATGAAATAGTCATACCTACCTCTTGTTTGAACATTAATTGGTCCATATATGTTAGTATAAACCTATTCCGACATTCTTTGCCTGTGAATGACCTTTTGGTCATCTTTCCTTGTAGGCATGATTCCCAAGTTGGAAAAGTTTCAACCTCAAATTGATTTAATGGTCCATCCTAACCATCTTTTGAATCCTTTTTATATTGATATGGCACATGTTATTCAATTTTATCCTTTTAGTTCTTTTTATTCAACTCGGTGTAATTTATAGATTTTTCTTTAGTTTTGAAAATAGATTATTACTCATTATTTCAATACAAATAATTCATTATTCTTTCTAATAACAATAGATTTACTAAAAGAAATAGAATAGCCAAAATTTATTAAACATGCAATTGATAAGAATGAAGAATGCCATATTTTTCTCCCTTAATTTCTTAGTTCTTTATGTTTATTTAGTTCTTAAATGTACTCATTATTCTCATATTTTGATTCAAGATACAAATGAAGACATTTAGTGCAAAACGAAGCTAATTGCAGGATTTTGGACAGTTTTGACATCGTTTCGTAATCTGAGCATAACTTTCTCATCCAAGTTCAAATTGAGATAATTCAAGATGCTGTAGAGCATCAAGAAAGGGTCTACAACTTTTATGTTTTGAGTTTTGAGAGATTCTGGCTGCATCAAGGACGAATTTGGCCTTGAAGTTACTACATCTGTGTGGTTGACGCTCTGAAATGTTCCTTGGCCCACAATTCTAATACATGGATTTAATACGGTTTATTTTTGGAAGTTTTCAGATCTTTTGCATGGAAATTACAGCTGAAATCAACACCCTCCTATTTACATTAAGATTTTATTTTATTTTTAATATTTTTCCTTAATTGGTCAGATTTGAATATTTTTATTTTAGGAGATTTGGTAGAATTTTAGGAAGTGAATTATTGTGTTTAAAAAGAAGGAGAAATCATGAGAGAAAGAAAAAAAAACCCCTCTCTCTTCCTCTCTTCTCTTCTCTTTCTTTCGAATTGTCATCATGACCCTGCGTGGTTAAACTTTTATAATTGGTTGAAGGAAACGGAAGCCTCAGAATTAATAAAATTGTGAGATTTAATTTGATTCTTATTGTTTAATTTATGCTTGAATAATGAATGTTCTTTTGCGTCTATTTTCATGATTGTTTCGTTTAATCTATTAAGAGGCCCACTAGTTTATTATTCGTTGCAATCTACCGTCAAGCCAGATATCAAATCCGTAATTGTTTGATTCCTCTGATTGGTTAAGCAACTAGGATTTAATGATTTGCTGCATCAGAAATTATTAGATCTTAAAAAGAATGTTCAACTAAACTAAATGCAACCGCTTGTACTTGTGTTGTTTAGATTAATTGGTCTCTCTAATTCTTAAAGCTGCTACTAAATTAAACTATTAGGACTTTTCTTGGGTTATTTAGTAGTTAGGGTTGATTAGATCGCTTATTTTCTAATTAACTACAACTAAGAAGAGATAGGAAAAATAGCTCTAACAGTGAATATTCAAAGTGTAAATTGATATATTCCAATATCAATGATCAGTTGTAAAATTCCGATGGTGGATATTAACTTAGACCATGTTTTGTTCTTTTGATTGATTTTGATATTCAAATTTGAATTGTTCCTTAATTGTTTTCTTAAAACTGTTTTCCTTATATTCAAAACACCTCCCCCACCCCAATCCTTATTCATGTAGCCATAAAATTAGGCTAGATATTCTCCGTGGGAACGATCCTTACTCGCATCACTATATGTATCTTGCTTAGGAGTTTAGGTTTTACTTTTGGTTGCTCGCAACAACAAACCAGCAATCGAAATCAAATTCCATTTTAAATCTAGAACAAAGTAACAATAGTTCAAAACTAAAAACCTATAGCTATCAAAATAGATGCATAGTTCTCCAATCGTGTAAGCAGACACCGACAGTCCATTGCCTAACCTCAAGCTTAGCTCCTCTTTCACTTAGCTGCCTAATTTACTTCGAACCCCCATAAAGAATAGCAAACATGATTAGTGGCTCCAAAGTCTATAATCCAAGTGTTTATAGAATCTTTTACAAAACATGTTTCAAGAAAGAGTACATTACCCTTCTTGACATTCTTTTTAGCTAAATAGGGAGCACAATTCCTATTCTAGTTTCCATCCTCGCCACAATGAAAACAGTTACCTTTTGGCTTCTTTTCACTCTTGGTTATTTCTTTTATTAAGAGTAAGAGTAGTTTCCTTCTTCTTCTTTTGCTTCTTCTTTCATTTCTTAAAGGATTTTTTTTAAGCGAGAAAAGTGGAAGGTTCAGCCATGTTGACCTTTTTCCCCTTGCCAATGCGAGTTTCTGTTGTACTCTCCAAGTCTTTCATTAGCTCTTCCAAAGTATACATCTTATTATTTAACTCATAATCAATATTAAATTTATTGAAGGTATTCTTCAAAGACCCTAAGACCATATCTATTGGGCACTCAACATATATCTCTGCTCCCAAAACTTGAGTTTGGTTAAGGATATCGATGACTTTCAACATATAGTCCCCATCCAGCTCATTTGGGCCTTGTTTAAGGTTAGTGAATCTTTGATAAGCCTCTCTCTTGGCCTTCCATCCCTAATCACCAAAAATTTCATAAAGATGATACATGATGTCATATGCATTGTCCATGTCTTTATGTTATGCCTAAAGCACATTATTGATAGAGGCTAGTATGTAACACTTGGTAGTTTCATTTGTATTCCTCCAAGTGTTGTAATATTGCCTCTCTCAGCAGTAGGAACATCAGGGATTGGATCAGTCAACTCCATTTGATCTTATCAAATAAGAGCACAATATCTAGTTTGAGTTTCCATTTGGCATAGTTTTTCCCATATCACATATGATCTTTAAATATAGATGTGATTGGATTCATTTCTGAAATTATACATACTTCCTTATCAATAACTACATTGTACCTTTTGAATATTACTACATGATGCATGGGATGCAAAATGTAGATGCTATTATCAAATCTAATCTGCAATATATTCTGTGGTGCCTTAATCAAATAATTATCACTCCCCTTTAGGAAAATGTGATAACTCTATTTAAATTACAAATCTTTTTAATTATTATTGTTACTAAAATAACTCATATTTTAACAATAATAATCACCATATTTTTAGCCCTTAATTGATGAAAAAATATGAGTTAAAATATTAATGCTTAATTAATACATCTATAGTTAATGCATATATCAGACACAATCTCAACCGTTAAATATGTTTATATTCAACGATTGAAATTGCATCTAACCATGTAATTAATGCATATGTCATATGCAATTTCAACCATTGGATGTAATTATATCCAACGGTTTACAATTGATGTAAGATTTTGTGTACAATAAAAGGACTGCTAATTCTACCCCCTATATATATATATATATATATATATAAAAGAAACAATCAACTGATAATAATGGTCACCAGTGGCAAATCAACAATGTAAAATAAGAAAGATGAAAAAGATAGAAATGACAAAAAGACAAGAAGTAGATAATTTCAAAACAAAAAAAAAGGGATACAGGTTGGAAATTTTAAAATTAAGTGGGCCAATTTAGAAATCACACAAATTTTATTAATGTTGCTAGTTTTAGGAAAGCACCTAATTATGTGCTAAATAAGAAACACCCACTGGTGCTAATTTCATTCAATAAAATACTTTTCCAAAAAAATTAACGAACAAATTAGTTAGCATTGCCAAATAGATCTTAAATGTTCCTTGCTCTTAATTTAGAACACCCTTGCATTATATTACATAAACATCCTTTAAAGATTCACCATTTGGAAAAGCAATCTTCTCATTCATTTGATGCAACTTTAAATCATAACGAGCGATTAATGCCACTATAATTCTAAAAGAATCTTTGTTGAAATAAAGGAAAATGCCTCTGTATAGTTACTCACCTTTTGCTAAGTGTAAATTAGCAACTAGCAACTTTATTTTTTAAATCTCTTTTAGTTTTAAAAATGCATTTGCAACCAATGGGTTCGACTCATTCTAGCTATTCAACCACATTCTAGACTTTTTGTTTTCATAGAGTTCATCTCATTCTTCATGGCTTTTTAACCACAGAACAGAAAATATGCTATTTGTAGCTTCAAAAATGATCTTGGATCATTTTCTTTACCTATATTAAAATCATGTTCTTGTAGATAAACTACATAATCATCTAAATTGTACTTGTTCCTTTTTTTTTTCCCAATGTCTTTGTAATGACATTTATATTGTTGGCTCAAATGAAACTTTATTTACGTGAGGTATAAATAAATCATTATTTTTTGAAATAATAATTGTTGGAAATATAATGTTCTTTATTTTTTTAGAGTTGAATTTGCACAACATTTCATTTTTCTCAATTATAATGTATCTAGACTCTATTCTCTCAACACCAAAATGGTCCTCATTAAATTTAATATTTAATATCTTAGTAATTTTAGTATTATTTGATAGGCAATAAAATCTATAACCCTTTTAGCATTTATGAAAATTGATAGTTGAAGTCGAGTGGAGGGTTATCTTATAGGGATGGATAAGCATTAAAATTAATAGTTGAAGAGGCCAAGTTGAGGAATGTCTTGTAATAATGGAGAAAAAATTGATTAACCAAATTGAACCAAGTGACTCCATTTGCACCCGAGAATTTGGTTATGCTTTTAGTTTATTTGATTCAATTCTCCATTTTTCTTTCCTTTTATAATCATTAGAAGAAAATAACCCAAGTATCTCCTAAGTCGGTGTGAGTGAGGTTTGAAGCATAAGCCTCTTATACAAACCAAAGAGTTTTTTTTTTTTTTTTTTATCAATTTAACTAATTAACTTCAATAAAGATATTTAGTTTAATAATTTAAAATAATATATATATGTATATATGTAAAGTATTCTAGTAAAACAATTTATTCAGTGATGTATTACCATGATAGTTATAAATAATAAGAAGTATTTTGAAGTTGGCAAGATTGAGAGCAAAGGTTGCAGGTTACTAATGCTGATATGTAGGCGAGGTTCCAACGAAATTTCAGAAAAATTTTAATTATAAAAATTCATGTTATTCGGATTTCGGAAAATTAGACAAGTCTTAATTTCTCTTAAGAATTTGGGCATGTCGGGTTTATTAATTGTAATTCAAAACTAACATGGATGTTCATAAAATCAATTTATAAAAGAAATTCGTTACTTCTTTCTGCATTGATAAAAATTATTACGAAATGATAACCATCACTAATTATATACATTGTCATGAACGCAAGATTATAGAGTTAATGATCTCTTATAAAAAAATATTTTATTACATTAATTAAATTCAATTCATTTAATCTAGTGTTATATGACCATTAATTATCTTACGGTTATTAGGAAAATATTATTTTGCCAGTTCGTCTGCAATGATATTTTAATACGCGTTACATATAAATAAAGATCAGTTTAATTTGCAATTTGAAAATTATTATAAAAATTTTTAGTATTATAAAAATTACAATTGGGCTCAAGATGGTCCTTCCATCTAATCCTCCCTTCTGCGATTAGACATTTCGCTTAATCACGTGCTTTCCACGTGCAAACGCTTCTTCCTCGCTCCGTAACTGAGGAAAATCAGAGACTTAGAAACTCAAAGCTTACATTTCTGTTCTTCGTCTAATTTTCAAATAAAGAAACGTAAGAATGAAGCTTGTTTCTTCTCTTCTTCGTCTTCTTCTTTATCTCAATTTATCGTCTGTTCTGGCCAGAGGCGGTCAACGTAACTCGTCTTCTACTTCCTTTTCAGGTTGTCTTTTTTTAACACATATGCTTTAACGTTGTACTAATCATTGACTTTTCTTGTTTTGACGTCCATTTTACGATTAATGATCCTTGATTTCTGATTCATTAGGCTCATCAAGGCGTTTATTGGACGAGGATCAGTTTCAAACGAGGTACAATTATTTCAAATGTTATTATTAATATTATTATTATTGTAATTGTTTAGTTTAATGAAGTTGTTTGGTGAGATAGTGTTGATAAAGCTAAAGGGTACATGACTAACGCGGAGTTGGAGGAAGCTGTTAAGGCGTTTGGGCAGAGATGTCATAATATTTCTAGGATTTACAGGTGTTTTTATGTTTTTGGTTATAGTTTATGATTGGTATATTATGTATATGTTTTAGTGATTCATAGTGTTAACTTGTGCGTTGTTTCTCTCTTTGAGGGGGTTTCGAATTGGGTGATTAGTATTGGAAGGAGTGTCAATGGATTTCCATTGGTAATTACAAGCTCTCCTTTTGTTTTATAGCTGCAAATTTAATGCACAAACTTGTGGCTAAGTGGGTTTGTTTCTACATTTTGTGCAGTGGGTGATAGAGATTTCAGACAAGCCAGGGGTGGAAGAGCCAGAACCTGCGTTCAAGGTGAATGGATATATCATTTATGTGTAAAATGTTTGTGTTTAACTTGGTCTGGTGAATGCTATTGTTTGGTTTTAAATTCTCTTGATTGGTAGTTTTTACATAAAACTTTTAACATCTCAGTGTGAAACTTTGTGTGTAGTTATGTCTTTGATTTGGAAGGAGATTTATCAGGAGAGGGAATGGTGCCGTGGTTTCTGTCAACTAGGGCAGTCTGAGGCAAGACCATAAAATGTCAAAAAATTTTGGTTGCTAGAATACTTTGAGGTTGTGCCCTAGCATGGCATGCAGACATCAATTTTTGTTAAAAAATGTCAGCTCAAATAAGGCGCCTCCCATCAGAGTGAAGGAAAAGAAAAGGGAAATGCAACTTGAATATTTCAATGTTATGATATCAAAAATCATGAAATTATGAGTTTGACCTATAACGGGCAGTCAAGCATTTGGGACATCTTAAAAGAATTAAAGAAGGGTTAGCATTAACGGCTATTACATATGGCTTTATATCTCCTAATGGAGTATGTTTAATTTGATTTCTCTGTGAAGAGATTAACTTATTTATTGTCGAGTTATTGAGCTATTGTTCATTTTTAGTGCTCAGTCACTCAGCTAGCCCTTTGGAGGAGACATTTTGTGTTATATCCATGTTGGGGTAAAGCTAACTATTTGTGTTGAGTTCTTTATTTTAAACTAATGAAAAATAAATCCCTGAAAATGATTAACAATGTGGAATAACTTAAAATATGGAAGTAAAACTACCAAGGCTAATGATGAATTCTCAACTGTTATATATCTCTCATATTCAACCATAAAAGCTTTTCGATGTCTTGCATTCTTCTATTCCACTGTTCCCAAAACCTTGATTGACAGCTATAAAGTATGTGACCTTCCTTTGTTGACATTATTTGGCTTTTTTTAACCTTTTCAATTGATTGTATAAAGTCTTTTGTCAAAATCATGCATGTATATTTTTCCCTGTGCTGTTGCCCTTTTGATTTCTATTCCAAGTGCCGGTGGATTCTTTATATTTTCTTCCTAAAGGTATTACCTCTTTGATCAATGCTTTACAAATTTTCTGTTTGCTGTTTTTTTTTTTATGTAAAGTTCATAAAGTTAGAATGTGCTATGATCTAATATTGCCCTATAAGAAAACTACATAATAAGCATGGTAAGTAAAACAAGTCATTGGAACAAAAACAGGTCTGTTCTATTATCCAAAGCATAGATCTATTTCTATTATCCAGTTAGGAGGATATTGTCTTTTCTTATACATTCTGTGTACTGTCGGTTTACTTTTTAAATTTATTTCTAACATCATCTACTTGTAGCATGTATGATAATAATTTAATTTTTCTGATGTCTGTTTTTGAGAAACTTTTGTATTCCAATTTTGGAATACTCAATGCTGTCTATTGCAGTTCATTGGAAATGTGCATGGCGATGAACCTGTTGGTCGTGAGCTTCTGATGCTTCTTGCAAACTGGATATGTAATAACCATGCAAACGATCCATTGGTACTTCTGAAGTCTTTTTGTTGGAGTTGATTTTATTCTTCTTTTTCCTTCTGGCCTGGAAAAACATAATTTGCTCTATCTTTTGTTATTTTGCATGCCATCTTAATTATTGGTCTAAAAGTTATTTTTCTTACTAACATTCTTAGTTCTGTTGCAGCCAAGCTGCAACTTGTTGCTATTTTTATTTTCTTTCTTGATCTAAAAATTTTGTTTATTTGTTAGCTACTTACTTCTAGCTCATTTGTTACACATGATTGTTTTATGGACTTTAGTTTCTGTATTGTCAGAATGCTAACAGGATCCTGGAATATTCTTTGCTCGCTACAGGCTAGATTGATTGTAGAAAATGTTCATCTTCATATATTACCGTCTATGAATCCAGATGGGTTTGTACTCAAGAGGCGTGGTAATGCAAACAATATTGATCTCAATCGAGATTTTCCAGACCAGGTGACTTTTCATAACTTCATTACTGTCAAATCCAATTCAAATAAATGTGACCAGGTGATTTTGGTTTTCTTGCATCTATGGCCGTGGAAACCAAATGGAATCTTAAAATGATTAGTGATTTGGCTCTTTTGAACTAGAATTCTTGCACAAAATAGTTAGGCATTTATAGTTTTTGTATAACTCGATCTAGAAACCCATCTTCCAAAAGCAATTTAAATAACTGGGGTCTTTCCCAAGTGGGATTCATATCCTAAATTGTGGAAAAATATGAATAACTCCACTTGAAAATTCCTGCATTCTCAAATGATTTCTCTCAAATATTAAAGAATGCTTGCGTTATCCACAATCGTACTAAGTATTTAAAAAATTTCAACTGTGCTCGTTCTACATTCGAATGTAACTTAGTACTGGAATTGCAAACCATGCAAGCTTTCATTGGTATTCTTTTATTTAATATGATTTAGAAATTGAAATATATCTTACCCTCTAGCATTCATCTGATTTTGTAGAAAAAAATTTTTTTGACTTGAAGGCTTCTTTTTACCTTTTAATATAACTTTTCTTTTTACCTTTTAATATAACTTTTCTTGTTTCCTGTAAGAAAACAAGAAAAAAAAAAATCTATATAAGGTTCTTGGTTCTGGTCAAAGTTCTGGTCAAGATTCAGTTCAGATGACAGACTTCAAATCATAGCAGGATATTCACAACTACTTTTCTTTTGCTAGATTTATTTGTTTCTCTGTTTCTTTTGGGTAATGGAGTAAAGGGAATGGTATATTTTGTTTGGTTTACTCTTTTTAGTTTAATGTAGAAAGAAATTGATTAGTGTTTTGCTACAGTTCTTTCCTATGAATAATCATGAGGAGGCTCAACAACCTGAAACAAGAGCAATTATGAGTTGGTTGCAGCGGATACATTTCACAGCATCGGCTAGTTTGCATGGGGTAATATTTGTTATCCTATTCAGTTCTAAACTTAGTAAAGGAGTGCACATGCTGTTGCTGTTTCTATCCATGCACGTTGTTCCTTTGAGCAATATAATCCGCTAATGACTAGTAGGCAGAAGATTGTTCACTGTGAACTGTTGCTGAAGTGGAATACATCAATTCAGATAAATTGTAAAAGAACAAGTTTAAGAGTATGTTACAATGAAGTCACTAGAGTTGGGGTGTTAGTTGGAGGGTGTGATAAATAGTAGCTGCTAAGTAAAAGCATGTGTCTACCAAATACTTAAAGCAGGAGCGCAACACCCCCATACATACTGTAAATATGAGAAAAAACTTATTGGTCTCGTTTCTCCTGTCTTCTTCTTCTCTCCCCCTTCTTAATTGCTTATATTAAAAGAAAAGAAAATAATAGAAGGTGCTATAAGCGCAAATATGACAGAAAATGTGTAAGAGAGTTGAGCAACACATTAATTGAACTTGGAAGCCATGTGCCAAGATGGTAGGCTGACAAGTTCATTATACTGAGCATTCATGATGGAAGACTGAAATGTCATCAGAAGTCTGGAAGATAGTAAAACTTGGTCAATTGCATTGGCTTGTTCTTGTTCAGAGTTCATTATGCATGGAACTATTAGATGGTTTCTGACTGTTCCACTTCATAATGGACTCTGACAATTAACAATTCCATCTTTAATTTCAAAATTCCAAAAAAAAAAAGAAAAACATAAAAGAAAGCAATAATTCACAAATCAGAGAAAGCAGGCAATAGGTATGATTGCATGACAAGATGGCATATCCACTTGTTACTAGTATCCTGGGAATAGCCTCAAAATAGCTTTCAAAGCCTTGTATATGATTGTTCTAATATTCCCATGGAAAGAAGTATCTCAGTTGTTGGTCTTTTGGCCTTCATATACGATTGCTCAAGCTTCAATATCATAACACACTAGGAGATGGGCTGGCTATCTAGCTGACATCTCTTTTACCCACTGATTATACTAGTTGATTCCGAGATATATACTTATATCTTATGAATGTTGATATGTCTGATGCAAGAATCAATAAGCCTTCAGGCATGGAAGTTTTTTTGGTTGAAGAAGAATTGCATAATGTTTAGAGATAAGAGTCGTTGATAATGTCTTTTGTTGCTCACAGGGAGCACTCGTTGCAAATTATCCATGGGATGGCACTCAAGATAGAAGGTGATTATTCTACAGTTTATGCTCAGTCTTTTTTAACTTATAGCTAAAATTTTCTGCCACCTACCTTATTTTCCTTGGTTTCCTGTTTGCTTCGTGCAGATTTGTTTAAACTTTTGTCTGTAATAAACTTATGAGCTTATTTATCTACACTAGGTTAGGTTACTATTGTTTAGGCCTTGTTTAGTCGAACTCATTCAGTGTTTCCAAATTAATGTTTAATTTTATAGATTTGGCCATTGAACTTTAGCTTCTAATCCATCTGTTGTAAACATTTCTAGTCTGTAACTCAGTTATGTCTATTTTTTTTTTTCTTGTTTGTACATGTTGAGAATTTATAGTGACTTAGCCTTAGCCCATAATATAACCTCTTGTCATTTGCAAAGGGATGATTCCAGTATTCTCATTTTTGTGATAGTGAAAAAGTTTGGTTCTTCAAATGGTCTCTATTTCAAAATAATAATGACACCTAATTACTGATTAGAGTGTTGGTTTATTGAAATATGAGTCATTCTTTGCATGTTTTGCTTTATGAACAGTTAAAACAATTTTGGGCTGGAAAACTGTTTTATTAAATTAACTTGGAGGACATTCCATCGGTGCATTTTCCTGAAGACCTTTTTTACCTCTTCCTTTTTACCAATTTCAGGAGATATTACTATGGCTGTCCAGATGATGAAACTTTCCGGTTCCTAGCAAGTGTATATAGTCACTCCCACTACAACATGTCTTTGAGCACAGAATTTCAAGGAGGGATTACAAATGGAGCTTCTTGGTATGACACTGAAATTATTAGTTATCCAGGTTATATTAGAGAAGTGGATTGGCATGTACTTCATTAATTCTCAGTGATTTAAGTTATAGACTCATCAGATTTACAAGTTCTCTCTCTCACTCTCTCACTCTCTCTCACTCTCTTATTCATTTATATATCTTGCCTAAAGCCTACCAATTATTCAACCGTAAGCCCTGCTGCAGGTATCCAATATATGGTGGCATGCAAGATTGGAATTATATTTATGGTGGCTGTTTTGAATTGACCTTGGAAATTAGTGACAACAAATGGCCAAATGCTGACGAGGTAAGAAATCTGTTTCTACCATCTCTTGATTTCCAGTAAATTTCATCTTGCATGAAAAATTGCTCCATATTATCAATAGATTCTATGTTTTCTATCTCTAATATGTTTGGGCAGAGTTAAAGTAGGATTATGAAACAACTCTCATCTTGCCTGTGTCGTATGTGCATGAGAAGATTAGATTTGGAATTGAAAAATATTTGATTTGTGTTTTCAATAGATTAGGGGGCTCTTTCAATAACCTTAACATTGTATTTGATCATAATAATTATAGAGACACCACATTGGTGCCCTACCTGCTGTCTTTAGTGGTGATCTTTGATATGCAAAGCTTTTAAGGGTTACACTTGTCTTCTTTGCACTATTCTCATTCTTTTACATATCTACATATACTGAAATCCTAATTTTAACATATGATCACTTATGATCATTTTTTACTCTTGTTTATTATTTTGCTACTCCATCAATAGGTTGCCTTTTACTAATTAATTAATTATTTATTTATTATATTATCATTATTTTACATTTGATAGTTAGTTGAATCTTTTGCTTTCACCATCTTATATTTCTTGCATGTTTGTAGGTTATAGTACATAGATTTTTTTTAGTTGGCATGATAACTTTCTCTTAACTCTATCTTACTTAACCTATGGTCTTGGCATGCAGCTTCCTACTATTTGGGAATACAACAAAATGAGTATGCTTAATCTTGTTGCGAGCCTTGTGAAGGTAAGCTTTGGTTATTGCCATATTTGTTTCTCATATAGAATTCTGCAATCTCTCTCACTCTTTTCATTCTTGCAATTACATTCTAGCCTCTCTGAAAAAAGTAATTACTACAATGGCTTCACATTTGTTTCTGCTGTAAAGATAATCTTTCTTGTAGCAATAAATTATTTTATTGGTACATGGATGACAATAATCTTAAATTTCTAATATAAGCCAAAGAAAGTGTTTTGACATTTTACTAAATGAGGAATCATTTATCTATATGGCATGTACATTTTTAGACTGGAGTTCATGGAAGGATCTTTTCATCGGATGGTAGAAAGCCATTACCTGGCTCAATCACAATCAAGGGAATAAATTACACGGTATGTTTATAATTATATACACACATGCATATACCATAAATGTGCTTGTCTTTCATTTTAACGAAACATCCCTTTCCCCAGAACTACTGATTTGGGTGTGAAATTTATTAATGTATGAGACAAATTTCTAGGAACTGCAATAGTAAAAAATTCAACAGTTGGCATTTTGTTGTTTGGTGAAGTCAATTCTATCTTCATAATGCATAAGCTATGAGCCAGAAAAAACAACTATATCTTTATAGAATGGAGCATTTTTAAACTTCTCAATGTAGCATATGAACATAATAAGGTTCATCCGTGCTTTTTGTTTCTTTGGTGGTTTCAGTTGTATTAGCTAGCAAAGGATATTTTAAATGCTAAAATTTTGGCCTGATTTAGTTCGTGCAATGTATCCTACAAAAAAAAGTTCTGTCTAGGTCATTCATAGCAGTATTAACAGTTGAAGGGTCTAGATTAGAGGTCAATATTCCTATTCTCATTCAATCTCTCATAGAAATCCTTATACTATGATGGGTTGTCCTAATGGGAGTTGGATCTGCTAGATGTTTATTATTAAAGCCTTAATGTGCCTTCTGTCAGTACCTGCAGAATGTGGATGATACACAACTCAGAATTAAAATGATTCTGTCAATTATTATGACTTACATATATTTTGTGGAATGCGCTAAGATATGCATGCTGCTGCTTCATTTTTTTTTTTTGTCAGTTGAGTATCTCCTTGTTATCTCGTTAAAAAGGGCAATGATGTTAGTGCTTATTGGCTCTTCTTGTTATTTAGTATCAAAACTTCTTCTAAATTGATAGTGAGAATTCATTAAGAATATTCCTTTGTTTGTCTTGTTTTTCCTTTTCCAGAATTTGAATTTGTAAATAAATCCTTTTTTCTTTTATAATTCTTCTTGGTGGGTCAGTTGTTGGGTAAGCTTTCATGAAAAGGCTGTTTGCTCAGTCTCTTCTTCTTCCTAACATGTGCTTTTTATACTTTGTTAACTATGTTCAACAGGTTGAAGCGGGTAGAGCATTTGCTGATTACCATCGTTTGCTTGCACCAGGCAAGAAGTATGAAGGTATTGGATTTTTGTTACTGACATCAATTAAAGTTCTCTGTCAGATGAATTCTGAAAAATTCAAGACGTGCATGGAAATTTTCAAGAGTAGTGTGAAACTGACAAAACAGAATGGTATACCTCAGTGAAAGATTGTTTGATGTCCGCTAAGTGAGGAGTGCTGATTGAAACTTCTCTTCCTTGAATGAAAAATTTATTACTAACTGTAAATCTATGGAATCTGAATACATGGAAAAATATGAACTGGGTTTCAATATTAAATCATAGCCACACTTGTGGAATTAATACTATGATATGATTACTTTTAATGAATATTTTCTGACTTAAATTATTATTCTTTCTGATATGGAATGTTACTGCAGTTATGGCCACTGTGCCTGGGCACAAATCGAAGTGCACCTCTATCTGGTTGGAAGAAAAGGCCACAACAGTAGATTTTATCCTCGACCCAGATGTCACAGGTGAGGGGAGTGTTTTACGAAGCATATGTGACGACTGCAACTGCAACAGTGGCAGAAAACCCATCCTGCTGGAGTTTCTTTGGGGTTTCCACATGGACGTTTATTTGATTTTGATCATCATCTTAGCTTTCCTTTGCTTTTTATTAAAGAGAAGAATGAAATTCACCATCGGAAAGCACAGACAGTCACCAAAAAGGTCAGTTATGGTATGAAAGTTTCAGTATAATTTTTGTGAAACCTAATTGTATATTATGTACTATTTAGATAAAAATTTACATATTGATTGCTTCACAGATCACAATGGATTCCTTGGATGATTTGTTCTGACTGGAAATCTATGGCCAATTTTTGAGCTGGCTAATCTAATTACTATATATTCTTGAGCAAATACTATATGTTATGAAGTATTAGTTTCTAAAAACATGGATCTGTTTTCACATCTATGATCAAACAGGTAATATGGATCTTTTTTGGCATCTATGATCAAACGGGTACCTCTTACTACCTAAAGATGAAGTTTACAAATATTAAGGATACATTTCAAATCGAAATGTGGTTTTTTAAGTGTTAATTATTGAAGAATGAAATAATTTACTGTTAAGTGACCTTTTAACTATCAAATTAATCATATACGAGTGGGTGCATGGTTGAGTCAAAACAGGTCATCGTGATTACTTGTAAAAGAAAATCATGATTTCCGAAAATTGTTTTTTAAAAATAATTGTACAATGCGTTGAATGGGAATATTTTGAAGAATAGGAAGTGTAAAACTCGTTTCTGCTTTATAACCTTTTTTAAAATAGTAACCGAACATGCGTTTTTTTTTCTGTTCTCAATAAAATGAAAACGAATTTTGTAATGCAGTAACGAACCGAGTAACATGCTATAAATCTATCAATCTGATTTTATCATTTACAATAATTTGATACTAGCATGCAAAAACAGTCTAACACAATATTGAAGATAATGAAATATAATAAGGAGAAATTAAACAGGTTCATTAAAATGGGGATCTCGTTTACAAATGCCAAAATTGTTCACTGCAACATTACTCAACAATATCACTGACGTCAACTGAACTTACTGAAGTAACGGAGTTAATAACTCCCGGGTTCACTTTTCCGTACTATCAGCTCCTTTATAAAAGTGGCGTCTTCACAATGTGACGATATATTTCTGCAAAATTGTTAATCTTATACTGCAACATTACTCGGCAATATCACTAAAGTCAACTGAACTTACTGAAGTAACAAAATTAATAACTCCTGGGTTCACTTTTCTCAAACATCAGCTCTTTTATAAATGTGGTGTCTTCACAATGTGAAGATATATTTCTGCAAAATTGTTAATCTAACAACCTCAAATATAAATAGAAGTACAAAAATCAAGACATCTTAGGAGAGACTGGCATTTCTGGCGATCAGCAAATGGTTTTCTGGGGAGATGCTTGGTTGGACATACTTAACAAGCTCTGCTTCTAACCCTCGTTCCCGCATCCACATCAATCTCCCCATGTCAATAATTTGCTTGCACATAAATCCTAACACTGCCCTTTCGACTGCTTTCATATTCCTCACAACGTCTTCGACTCCTCCTGCAAGCTTGCCACATTCTTCTTTCTTGCTGCACAACATACATAGAAGTGCATAATTGATAAAAACCCAAGAAAGAGAGTAAGAAATAGTTCAACAGTCTAGGACCAAAACTAAGTAGATATTATTTGTTTTAGGCACATAGTCTGTCATGAGTTTGTTTTCAGAATTTGTAACCCAAAAAATGTCTACTTAATTAAAGGAACCCAAGGCATAAAACCCGTCCAATCTCACTCTTGCTAGTGATGTGTGATGTGATAATCTGTCCCCCTTTTTTGGATTTCGTATTTTCACGAGGGGGCCAATACAATAGAATAGGCACCTATCACAAAACAAGCCCAAAAACAAACTGTGATAGGTTATGTGCCCAAATCGGATAATATCTATTGGTTTTTGGAACTTTGAGCTGTTACAAAAAGTTTTATCTACTTGTAAGGAGCAAAGTACATGTTGAGATCCCAAACAAACAAAAAAGAAAAAGGCATTTGAATAAACATAAGTTCCAGAAGATTACATTGATTCTAGATGCAATATGCTATCAGTAACATCAAGATGTTCGGAACCATGATCAGCATCTACTGCCCAGCTGGTAAACCATGTAATGGCATGAAATTCTTCCTTTGAGATCCCCAAATTTAACATAAATTTTTTGTCTGCAAGGAGGGGAAAGAAACATGTTCAGCCGATAATTAGATGATCTACGCAACGTTGGTAACTTGTTATTCGTATGTAAGGAAGGAAACTTTATTACTTGTGTAGTGTTTCCATTGGCAAAGATGATGGCAACATGTTGCTATAGAAAGACCTCTCATGTAATCATTACCACTGCATCGTTCGACATTATCTTGAGTATAATGTTTGGTCAGGCAACATCTTAGAGCCAAATCTGCAGCAATAGTTTTGCATAAATGGGAAAAAGAAAATAGAAATTGATGAATCAGTGGAATTATCTCATACAACTGAGTGGTTTATGCATGATAACGAACTTCCAGGTCAACTTAATTTGGTATTAATTACCTGTTGCAGGACCACATAGATGTTTACCAATAGCCAGAAAAGGAACTCCCCTTAAAGACTCCACAGCGTTCAAGTCCAAATCCTCAACTGCAGATGTAGTGTTTTACAAGCTATCAAGCAATGAAAACTAAGATTATTCATAAACATGTTTCCATGTCATGTAACTTTTCAGAAAGTGAATATGCCACAAACTGCAGTGAATATAAGTAAAAAAAGATAATAAAAGTTTGTGTAAACGACGTATGTTTCACTGTTGTAGATTGTGAACATAAAGCTTTCCATGATCCCACTGCATGGTGAGAATAATATGTAAAGTCCTAATTTTATAAGGGCCTACAAGTAGCTTGAAAAATGCTCAAAAGTTCACAAATTTTGTACCCTTAGTAACCAGAATAGAAGTTGTGTTAAACAACATATCTAATTCAATAATTTTCAACAAAGCTAATGAACATTTGGAACTATTAGAGATTAACATAACTATAAGCATTATTCCCTAAAATAGGATTGCGAGAAACCTTACTGTCAATTCTCAACCGTTCTATTTTCAAGCTCTCTTTCTGCCTCAAGGATCGATCAGCCTAGCATCAGCATGATGTAAATAATAATGAATTTTTAAAAATAAAGTAGCAAGGAGCTCAAGAAATCTCCAATAAAAAACAACATGAAAACTAACCATAATATTGCATAGATGAATAATGTAAAAACTCAACTAACCTTCAGCTTGTATGACTTTCTTTCAACTAAAAAGACCTTTTCGGTGGCATAACAGTCTGCAAGCATTTGCGTCAAGTACCCTCTCCCAGCTCCAAACTCAACAACTGCAGATACATCATCAGCATCATCCTCATTGATTCCAAGGGAGTTCCTCAACATCCCAAATTCTTCTAGGTTTCCAAGGATCGATGCCTGTTGCATAACATGTTTCTCATGAAATGGTAATTTCCTGCCAAAAATCAACTTATCTCACAAATTCAAATAACCCCAACATAAAATACAGGTCATAATTCAACTTAATTACCTATCTACTTCTCTATTAATCCACACGCTGCAGGCTTCCGGAATCTTAAACGAATCGCGAATACCATTACAAATTAAACCATGAATTGACTCAATCTTTTTTATCAAGTTACAGAACTCGGCTACAGTCATGCTATAAACGGCATTCCTCTTCATTTCAGAGTAAACATTATCTTCGACTACTGCGGATGTGACTTCACCCGATTGTTCAACGTCATCTTCTTTACCAGCATTGATGCCCTTCTGATAAAATGGCTGGAGAGTCAAAGATTGAACTTGTTTCAATAGTGGGCATCTCTTGAGATGTCCTTCAAGGTTTTCTTTAAGAACAGAACTGCCAAGTTGTAGAAAACAAATGGAAGAAACAAAAACATTTTAGAAATCGGATAAAAAACAACCAAATTAGACACAAAAACTATAATTAAGCAGTGTAAGAGGAATTTACTGAGAAGAATCAATAGGGCAGGGGATCCACTGATTGTCAGACCTCTGATTGTGATTTCCACAGAACCTTGAAGAATTAAATTACAAAGGATATGTGAGAATTGACAGATTGAACAAGACTATAGTGGGAAGTAAAGAAAGAGAGAGATTACACAGAATCGTTGAGAGGGGCGTTTGCACAGTATCTGTTCTTCTTGGGAAGCCAGAATTTGCAGCGGTTCTCCATGCTTCCTCTGTTTTCGGCAGTAATTCACTTGAGCTTAAGCCCTAACCAAGCTGGTTTTTAACGAGATAAAATTTAGCGAATTTTTCCTTTATAACCAATTTTTGAAGAAAAAAAAAATCATAATTGTGTAAAAGAATAACTATCACATTTTTTTGCAAACTTATCACATAACCAAAATTAACAAAACCAATTTTACACTAACTCTTTTCTCTTCAAATTCTCGAGTATTCAATTTCTATTTTATTTAAAAGGATATATTTAACCTCACTTAAAAATAGTAATTTAACTACATTTTTAAATAAGGTCAAATATTTATTTTTCATTAAGGTTAAAATCATACTTAAGAATATAAACAGTTAAAAGTATATTTTTTGTCTCACTCAAAAGAGTAGTGTTACCCTAAAGAAATGCTTTGAACACCCTTATTGTTAACTTCATCTCAATTAAAAAAAGGTAGTTTTAGGAACAGTTACTTTAATACTCTTTGATGTAGACATGGGGCCTAATTTTCAGTATAAAATTGTCAAATACTTATCCTTCGAAAATTGAAAATAATAATTTTACCGTATTATATATGATTATAATGATTAAAAAGATAAAATTGTCCCATATTGTCCTATTAATTAATTATTTAAATAAAATAAATAGAAAAATAATACCATCTCCATAACATTACATGTAACTAACTTCTCACAAATACTAATTTTGTTTTATAAAAAAGCAATAATAATGATTGTATTAACCTATTCTTCAATATATATATATATATATTAATTTTTAAAAAAAAATGATGTAGAGAACATGATATAATTAATATTTAATATTAAAAATTTTATTACTATCATTATTATATTTTTTACTTAGTAATGATTATAAAACTTAATTAACTAACTTATTTTATTTAAAAAATATTCTAAAAGAACTAATTTTTTAAAAATAAATTAAGAAAATTTACAATAAGAACAATTTTAAATTAATAATAAAATTGTATATTATCACTAAAAAATAAAATTTAATTATAAATTAATCTTAAAAATTACTTTAAGCATATTAATTATTTTATGAAAAGGAAGAATTTTAAAAAAAAATTAACGTATATATGACAAGATATCTATTAATGATAATGTAAACATATTAATGATAATATAAACATATTAATGATAATATAAATATTTTCAATAAAATAACTCAATTAAAAAATTTAACATGCTTACCACTACAGCAACATCTTTACAATTAAAAATAATTATATTACCGTTAACATATATCTCATCATATATATGTTAAAAGTTCCTTTTTTAAATATTTCCTTTTTATAAAATAATTAATATGCTTAAACTATATTTTTAAGATTGATTTAAATTAAATTTTATTTTCTTTAATCATAATATAGAATTTTGTTTATTGTTTACAACATTTTATTATTATTTTTTGTAATTACTTTTACAAAAATAAATCTATTTTAAAATTTTAATTATTAATTTTAGTAAATGATTATTATTAATATAAAAAATTTATAATTTAAATATTGTATAATCATTCATAATTTAAAATAATTAGATTTATCTATTTTCTATTTTAAATTTCTTTTATTTGGTCAACATCTCTTTTTTACATACAACTTTAAGTCACTCTCACTTTTATTTTTAACTTTTCAAATAACAAATACATTTTTATCCTTAAGGGTTCCTTTTTAATTGGAATGAAGCTAATGGTTAGGGTGTCCAAGACATTTTTAAAAAATAGAGAGGAAGTGGGTAATTATCTCAAACCTTAGGGGGGTGAAAGGCATTTTACCTTTTGGCCTCAAGTATAGGAAGGTAAGCATCTCCTTTGTACTCACCCCTCCACAACACGTTAAGAGGTATTGTCTGTTTTGGCGTTGTGCACGGCCTCACAATTTTATCATGAAAAGGGCACTCTTAATATAGAAGAGCTGAGCCCCTCCTTTATACTCACTCCTTTTATATACCACAAGCTAATCTCGACTCAATCAATGTGAGATAAATCCCTCCCTAACACAAGCTGCCTAATTGAGGTCACTTTGACTCTAACCGATGTGGGATAAATCCCTTTCCAACACAAGCTCTTCGATCAAGGTTAGCTTAACCGTTGTTTTTGGTGTGTGTTTTTTCAGGTTGCCTACATGGGATTCCTGCAAATGCCACCAATTGTTGAAGCAAATTTTTGTGTGATGGCCACCAAAAGTATTGTTTGCTTTGGTGTTGGACACAACTACATGGTTTTATCTTAAAAATGACCCTTTTGGTGTAGGAGAGATAAGCCTCTCCTTTATATATCACAGGCTAATTTCGACTTGAACATATGTAGGATAAATTCTTCCTCAAACATAAATTAAACAAATTTTGGTGGGATTAAATTATTTTTTATAATTTAAAATTATGTAATTGATTAAAAGATCAAGATAATGATAAAGTTTTGTTTTTTAGTATTGTTGATGCAGAAATCTAGCTAAACAGTGTAATTGGGAATTTAACACAAAATAAGTAAGGAAAAAAAAATAGGACACTACAATTTAAGTAGTTCGACGTATAGCCTATATCTACAAACTGATCTTTAGGGGAAGATTTTATTAATGCTTAAAAATATAGTTGCTATAGTACAAGCAAAGCTTTCTCTCTCCTTCAATATTTCTTACTTTCTCTCTATAGCTATTCCCACGTACCTTTCTTTTTCTCTTTATATGATTTACACTGTAGAGTTTCTCCAAAACACGAACTAGTTAATTCCTTAATTACTTAAGATTCTTCATCGTCAGAGATATCATCTAATGCAAACGAAATTGCACAACCACATAAACAAGAGAAGAAACTCACACATAAGGCTGAAGACACTCAATTACGACATTCATATGATTCGCTAAGCGTGCCGAGTGGATCGATTACAAGAGATAGAGTTAAGACATTACAAAGTGCCTTAAATGGACTAATTAAAAAGATGTGTGATTCAAATACAATTCAACATACACGTGTTGAAGAATTAGGCTCAGTGAACACCATTCAAGCGATCAGAGTCCAAGAAGACTCATATGAAAATGTTCAAAAATTATAGTCTATTTGTGTAATTTTTAAGAATCTTAAAATAACGTAATCACTTACGTCATACACGTACGACATCATTGCTTATGTCATATACATATGACGTCATTGCTTACATTTTCGTGTTTGAAATTTATAAGTTTAAAAGTCAAAAAGTTTGTATTTAATTTGTCAAATTGTTAAGTAAGATTGTTGACCTAACTTTTGACATTTTTTCTTTGTATTCGCCTATAAAAAGGCTTTCATTTTTGAAATGAAGCAAGCAATTTTGAGTGTTAAGTTATTTCTTACAAGTTTTTGTTCTTGAACTCTTCAAGTTTAATTTCTTGTTGCATTCAAAACAACCAAACTTATCATTTAAATTTTTAAGTGTTTTCTTAAGGATTCTTGGTATAGCGTTTGAGTATTCATAGTCTTGGTTCTTATCTAGATAGGTATCGGGTCAAGACTTAATAAACTTGCGTCTTGAGAAAATCTTGGGATTCTTTACTACATTCGGTGTTGGGTTTCGTCACATTATTGGCGAGAGTTACATCATCATCCTCTTCTCAAATTTATCTTCATTAGAATTTAATATTGAATTAAACTTACTTGATTTGCCTTCACACTTGTTGGGCTTGGATTGAACTTAATTAATCAATTCTCAAACTTTAAAGGCAAATGCAATTTGATAAAGTCTATACTGTTTACACTAGTACTGTTAATGACCGCCATTGTTCCTGCTCGCTACTATTTATGATCGGTACTATTCTTGCTCATTATTGTTGATGTGCATGGCATGCATAGTACTGTTACCACTAGATTTCAGCCTTCACAGCTTCCTAAGACAAGGTACCTAGCATATAATTCTTAGTAAGATAAGATATCTAGCACATAATTCTTGGCTTCTTAACTTCCTAGGACAAGATGCTTAGCACATAATCTTTTGCCTTCATAGCTTCCTAGGATAAGATGCCCAGTACATAATTCTTGGGCTTAATGGATTCCTAGGATAAGATGCCCTAGCACTTAATCTTTTGCCTTCATGACTTCCTAGAAAGGCACTCCTAGGACATAACTATTGAGCTTTTATGACATGACTTTTGAGTCTCTATAAGAGGAGGCTCTTAGGACATGGTGTGCTAGAAGATAATTTGCATAGTGTGTGTGAGAGGTGGTGACCTTGTTCTTCTTCCAAAATTATCGACATTTATTACTACAATTGATAATTTTCACAATATTTACCCCTCAAACTCTCACAGCTGTACCCTTAACTATGGAGAGTTTCTTGATCTTTCACCTCCACCAGCGTATCCTTTATACTTAAAACCATGATCTTCGTACCATTTATTTTCCTTACCATAACTTCCACCATCCCTAATTAATAAGCTTCCATTTCCTTACTATAAAATGGAATCTTCATTCATTTTCTATACACTCTTTCTGACATCTAACTTCTTGAAAACAACTTTCCTTTTTGCTTCTACTTTTAGAAAATTAAGTTTTCTTTCCTAAGAAAAAGATACATCCTCAAAATGTTGCTTGGACTTTGTCGATAACTTGATAAGTTTTTTAAAATGCTTTTCTCTCTCTGTCTCTGAACCATATTTGATTTAAATAAATGACCTTTGCAGCGGCCACAAAGATGGATCAATAGTATCGTAGTTTGATTAAACCTACTTCTAACCAAGCTTTAAAAGAGAGGATCATTGAGTCAAAATTCAAGATTTACAGGCTGGAAGAGTAGTTAACCTGTTATAAGGCAGAGGTTTAGAAGCTGACTGAAGTGAACTAGGACTTAACTTACTTATTAGAAAAATTGAAGCTTGAGGAATCTAACAAAAAGAAAGCAATTGTTGATCACGTTAAGATGTCCTAAATTTATGCAACTCCTAGATGTTTAATATTGGAAGGGAACAAGTCATGTTAAGACATAGGCCGAAAACCATTATCTTGAACTTGACTTCTTAATGGAGATCGAGGCGCTGGCCAAATAGTTCAAGCTAACATTCCCAAATATTTTCAAGATTCTTTATAAGGAATCGGTGGTTTAATGACTAAGGTAAGGGCAAAGAGGATGAAAGAGGCTTTATAAGGTTTAATCATGCAAGTGCATAACAAAAAAGCTATTCTACAAGATTTTAAGGCTATTCTAGAAGTTTCCAAAATCTCACTAAAGGTAATCACTTATCTTTTATATGTAAAAGAAGAATAGCCTTGCGCTAGTAAATCCTAATGCCACATGGGAAAATTAGGGCTTTAAAGATTCTTTGTTTGATTTAAATTATTTACTTTACATAAAATTAGTTTTTTAATTTGTTTAGGATTGTTATATTTTCTAATTAGATTAAGATTTTAGTTTTCTCTTTTATTTGGGGTTTCTATTCCTAGTTACGTTAGAATTTCTATTTTTATTTAATTTTGAATAAAAAAATTTTCATGCCTATATAAATGCTACTACTATGTAAACGAATGATCATCATATCATTAATAATATTGAGTTATTTTGGGCAAGCGTAACTTTGTCTTTTTATATTCTTAGTAGAATACAATATCCTGCTTTATTAAAGGAGTGATCAACCTTTGTAGCGTGTTTAAGATTGGAATTTTAAGGATTTATTTCCTTAAATTCTAATTTGATCATCTACAACTTATTTTCTAGTTCCTAGGGTGCGCATAACAACTTATTCAAGAGTTATTAGAGCAGGTCGTCTAGTGGGTTCTTATCACTTCTCTTTTCTAAATAGAGGAGAAGATACGATTGATTCACCAGTGCATGGTAGTCCTTAATGAAATGAACATTCATGCCTATTATACTTGTTATTTTTTCTCTTGGCAACACATGAACTTAGTAGCATTGTACTGTAATGATTTTCTATTCAATAAAAGAGATCGTTGTCTTAAGTTTACTTTCTTTTTTTCCTTCAACAGTAAGAACCTTTTGACACCTTAATTTTGATTTGTTAGTTTCCTAATATGCAACTTTAACCTACAAATCTCATAAGAAGTCTTTTGGGCTTGCTCATTTCTTAAGAGGTATTTTTGACTCATTGACTTCCTAGGAAACAATCTTGCTCGCTAACTTCCGAACTTGAATACATAAGTTTCATAGGGAGTAGCCTTCTAGTAAGCAATTACCATCTTGCTTAAATACTTTTTTGGCCTTCTTAGTTAGCATTATCTTTACACTATCTCAGTTGGTTTTTCCTCTTGGTCTTGCTAACTTCTAGAAGACTAGTACTCTTTGCACGCTATTTTCTTACTTATTCTCCTAAGCTCTAATAGGTAAGTACCATCTGTACGGCATCGCAGACGCTTGTTTGCTCTTGGTCTCCAACCTTTTGGCCTGTACACTTGTTAACCTTTAGTCTCCTAACCTCTAGGAGGCTAGTACCAACTATACACCATCTCAAGTGCCTGTTCGCTTTTAGTCTCATAACCTTAAGGTTAGTACTATCTACACACCATCTCAAGTGCCTGCTAACTCTTGGTCTCCTAACCTCTAGGAGGCTACTATCATTTATGCACCACCTTAAGTGCTTACTAACTCTTAGTCTCTTAACTCCTGGAAGGTTAATACCATCTGTGCAATACCTAGGGTACTTGCTTACTCTTAGTCTCCTAACCTTTAAAAAACTAGTACCATATATTCTCTTTTTATGATAAATTGTAATTTTGATAACAGAGACTTTATAGTGGTAGATTCTTAAATGCTTAGTATTCCAAGGGTAAGCAAGCATATCCCCATTCAAATATTCAAGTTGATGTGTTCCTAGATCAACCCCCTTCGCAACCTTAGTCCTTCTTAATTTGGTCCTAAGACACCAACACTTAGCTTATAGTAATTTTAGAAGACCTTACGAAGAACGGGATCTTCTACTTGAAACCTTTTTTGTTTGACCCTTAAATTGTAATATCAAGCCATTTTTTGTTGATACATTGTTGCTCTGAGCTTGGTGAATTCTTTTTTTTCCACCACCAGATCTAAACTAAAAGCCAACTGTCGTTGGTTCTCCTCTGGTAAGAAATGTTGTACCCTATACGAGGGCATCCCAACTTCCATTGGAACTACTACTTTTACTCTGAATGCCAAGGAATAAAAGGTTTCTCTTATGGTGTTGTTATGAGTAGGTTTATAAGTCCACAGAATAAGTAATAGCTCCTCTGCTTATGCACCTTTTAGCTTCTCCAGTTTTGTCTATAAGCGATGTATGATTATCTTATTGACAACTTCAACCTGTCCGTTTGCTTGAGGATGAGCGGATGTTGAAAAGAAATTCTTGATGCTGAGTTGTTGGCATAATTCTCTAAATCTTGGGTTTGTCAAATTGTCTTTTATTGTCTATTACTATTGCATGTGGAATACCAAAATTGCATATGATTGACTTCCATATAAATCTTGTGGTTTTGTACTCTGTAATCTGGGTTAGGGCCTCTGCTTCTGCACACTTTTGTGAAATAATGTACTGCTACAACCGTATACTTTGTCCTTTACCTATTGGCATATAACCAATTATATCAAACCCCTTATAGGGAAAAAGGTCATAGACTGACAACTATAATAAGAGGCTCTGGAGGTTGTTGTAGTATCACTACGAACCTCTGACACTTATTACAATGCATCACAAATCTTTATACATCCTCTTAGATAGTAAGCTAGTAGTATTCTTGCCTGACAACCTTGTGTACGAAGGACCTAACACCCGAGTAATTCCCACAAATTCCTTCATACATTTCTTTCATGACATACTCAACTTTATCAAGACGTAGGCATCTTAGATAAGGTATGAAGTTTTTTTTTTTGTAAAGCACATCTCCTAACATCACATATCATGCAGATCTCAACTCATTTTTCTTGCTTTATGCTTGTCCTCTAATCAACTTCCATCTCTCAAGTACCCTATAATGAGGTCCATCCAACTTAAAAGGGCGAATACAAGATTAACTTCCTCCTCTCTTAGGTGGTTGATACTAGGCTTTAACAAGAATTTAACTAGGACCAGCTTAGTTAGATTACTATCTGAAGCTAAAGTTAACCTTGCTAATTTGTTTATCTTGCTGTTTTCTTCTCTTGGAACTTATGTTATATTGTATTCTTTAAATTCTCTAAATAATTCTTTAACATTCTCCAAGGAAGCTACCATTCTATTCTCTTTGCCTTGGTACTTAAACATAACTTGTCCTACTACAAGCTAAGAGTCGTTGAAGATTTCGAGCCTTTTTGCTCCTAATATCTGGCTTAACCTTAACCATGCAAGCAAAGCTTCATACTTGGCTTTATTGTTTGAAACTTTGAACCAAAACCTCAAAATAGGGTAGACCTCAACTGACACAGTGGTTACCAAAATCAGCCCTACTTCATTTCTATGCCTATTGGATGAACCATCCACGTACAAGATCTATGTTAGTAATATTGCTTCTTTAAGGTTTTTTATTCTTGCTGAGGTCTAACTTAATTCTAAAATAGAGTCGGCCATTGCTTACCCTTTAATAGTTGGTCTTGATCTATACTAAATGTCATACTTTCCTAGCTCAGTTGCCCACTTAGCTAACCTTCCAGACACCTCTAGTCTCTTCAAGATCAACCTTAATGGTTGGTCAGTGAGCACCACTATTGTGTGAGCTTGGAAATAAGACCTTAATTTCTTAGCTAAAACAACCAATGCCAACGCTACTTTCTCTATTGTAAGGTACCTCCTCTCAGCTTCATGAGACTGCGTGGCTAACATAGGATACAACTTTTTGCACTTTATTCTCCTCTCTTACTAGCACAGAACTTATTGTTAAACCTGACACTACCATATACAACAAAAGTTCTTCTCCAGGTATAGGTTTGGAGAGGACAAGGGGGTTCTCATGTACTTCTTAAGTTGTTGGATTGTTTGCTCACACTATTGTGTCCACTCCATCTTCTTCCCTTTCCCCAGTGCTTTGAAGAAAGGTAAGCACTTGTTAGTTGCTCATAATATAAATATGCTTAACGCTGCAATTCTTCCATTGAACCTTTGAACATCCTTCAACGTCTTAGGAGACGCCATATCTAAGACAACCTGAATCTTCTCTGGGTTTGCTTCAATTCTTCGCTTACTGACCATGAATTCTAGGAACTTCCTAGATAAAACTCCAAATGCACATTTGCCACTCTTGATTAACATGTCATCTATGTAGACCTCTATGTCCCTCCCAATCTAGGTAGAACAAACATCTTGTTTACCAACCTTTGGTATATGGTGTTTGCAAATTTTAACCCAAAGAGCATTCCTTGTAACAGTATAACCCTTTGCCTGTTACAAAGGATGTCTTCTCTTAGTCTTGTAGGTGCCTTCTAATTTGGTTATACCTAGAATATGTATCCATAAAGTTGAGTAGCATGTTTCTCTAACTAAATCCACCTTAAAAAGTTTCTCCACTTCTTCTCCAAGCCCTTGGTACCTCTCTAAATTAAAGCTTTGCATTTTATGGTGCATTGATTTGTAACTTAAGTTAACGTTGAGTCAATGAACAATCACCTCTAGATCTATGCCTGGCATGTCTTCATGAGACCATGTAAATACATTGACGTGCTCCTTGAGAAATATCTCAAGTTATGTTCGCTCTTCTCGGGTGAGGGATGAACCTACCTTGACAGTTTTATCTTATTCTCCTTCCTCGATTTATGCTACCTTTAGATCTTTCACAGATGCTCCTCCTTGACCTTTGTTCCCTTTTTTAGAAGACAACACAACTTGAAAACTTTCACACTTTACATCTTTCCTTTTTAGTGCAGATGTGTAGCATCCCCTTAACTCTTCCTGGTCCTCTTTAAGGAATCTGACTCCTGTCTCAATCGAAAAGTTCATCATTAAGTGGTAGGTCGATGTCACTACATGGAAAAGATTCAATGAAGGCCTTCCTAGGATAGTATTGTATGTTGATAGGTGGTCAACCACAAGAAAGTTTACTAATTTGGTGGTCTGCTAGAGTGTCCCCTGTATTATTACCAGTAGATTTATACCACCCTCTAAGATCACACACCCTCCTCCAAATCTAATCAAAGGTGTTCAGACTGGTTTTAACCTATCCCTTCTCATCCCTATTTTATCAAATGTTGATGCATAAAGAATGTTAGTTGAGCTTCCATTATCAATCAATACTCGATATACTTTTCAGTTGGCTATAGTTAACGAGACCACCAAAGCGTCATCATGCGGATAAAGTAACCCTCTTTCTTCTTCTTCCAAAAACCTAATAAGACATTATGTAATCTTAGCACCTTGTAAAGGTTGATGTGTTAAGTTGACTGGCAATGCTTTTGATCTGTTCTCGCTTTTCTAACATAGACCTTTCGTGACCTATTCAAATCTCCTCTACTTGTTGAGCCACCAAAAATATTCCTTTTGGCCATTCTAAAGATAGTCCTTTTGGGCATTCTAAGAACCTCTTCTCTATTAGCACCCTCAGGGTTTCTACTACTTTTTAGGGGGGTGCTTGGCACTTTTTTACTCCCTTGACTGGTCACGAACTCTTTCAGGTACCCTATCCGAATCAAGGACTTTATTTCTTCTTTTAAGTTAAAATAATCTTTTGTGTTACGGCCATACTCTCTGTGGTACCCGCAATACTTGTTTTGGTCTCTCTTGTTTAAGGCTGTCCATATTTCCTTACGTCTCCTAAACAAATCTAAATCTCGGATCTATGTGAGTAGCTATTCTTTTTGTATATTTAAAGGTATGTACTTTGAGAACCTACTCTCTGGAATTCTTGGCCCCTTAGCATGCTTGTGTTAACCTCGTGTATCTTTTGATTTCTCTTTTCTCTTCCTTTTATCTTCGATCTTTTGAGGGTCTTGATCGACTTGCTTTTTGTGTTGGTTAATTCATCTGCGTTGCAATACTTCTATGCTCTAGAAAGGGAGTTAGTAAACGTTATTAGTAGGTTCTTTGTTAATAAGAAGTGGAACCTTCCAGGTCATAACCTTGCATTGATGGCAATCAAAGTCATAGCATTTGTATAATTTTCTACTCTCACTACTTCTGTGTTGAATCGAGTTCTATAGTCTTTAAGAGATTCTTCCTTTCTTTGCCTTAGAAATAGTAGATGCGTGGATAAGAGTTGGTGATCTTTGGCTTTTACAAATTGACTAGTGAAGGCATGGCTCAATTGTATAAAGGAGGTGATTGATCCTGGTTTCAACTTTCTATACCACCTGCATGTAGCTCTCAGAGCATCAATGAGAACGCCCTACATATTGTGGCTCCAATCGCTCCTTGCAATTCCATCCAAAACCTAAAGGTTTCTAAGTGTTCTATCGGATCACTCTAGCCACTGTAAGGCTTAATTTGCGGCATTTTGAATTTCAATAGGAGTGGTGATTCGAAAATCTCCTTGGAAAGGCGGCTCTAACTTCCCTATAGGTGAGTAGGTAGGACTTTTTCCATGTTATCCAGCCTCTATTTCAATCTCTTAATCTACCCTTAGATACCTATTGATTCACTGTTAGACTTATCCAACTCTTGAGTCCTAGCATGTCGTCTCACTTGTATTTATTGTCGCAAATCTTGCTTGTCCTAATGCACATTAGAGATCTCTATCTAGTAATCGCATGGTGCAACTGACTTGTGCTTCTCCAACCTACCTTACCTCACAGCCTTATTGCAAGGGTCTTTCCAATACTTGGTCATAAGGATGCGAGTTGCCTCCACATAATCGACCATTTTGAAGGGGTTGAGGCCTCCTAGCAGCTTGGTTTCCTCTTACGCCTACATATACAAATGAAAAGTCTCCATGATGTGAGTCAGATCTGCCACTTCTTACTCCAATTAGGGTGGATTAGCCAATTACAGTTCATGGTAAGGCTATGTTACCTCCTAGGCACATGTGGTAATCCACCACGATGATTTTATTGCTGGCTCATAATTTCTTCAACCTTGCTAGTAATGTCAGTATTGTTTCCTCCCCATAGACAGCGCTAAACTATTAACACAGAAATCTAGTCAACAATGTAATTGATAATTTAATACAAAATAAGTGAGAAAAAAGAAAATAAGACACTAGAATTTACATGGTTCGGCTTACAGCTTACGTCCACAAGCTGATCTTTAGTGGGAGATTTTATTAATGCTTAAAAATAAGGTTGCCACAGTACAAACAAAGCTCTCTCTCTCTCTCTCTCTCTCTCAATATTTCTTACTTTTTCTCTCTATAATTTTTCTCACATACCTCTCTCTTTCTCTAAACACTCTATTTATATAATTTATACTGTAGAGATTATCCTACACAAAAACTAATTAATTTCTTATTTATCTAGAATTCCTTATCGTCAGAGATATCATCTGATATGAACCCACTAAAGGACCTGCTATAGGAACTCTTGAATCAATTGTTATGCTCTGATACTAACTAATGTAAACCTCGCCAACGATGTGACAAAACCCAATACCGAACGTGACGTTAAACCTTGCCAACAATGTGACAAAACCCAAAACCAACGTGATAATAAACCTTGTCAACATTGTGACAAAAACCCGACACCAAATATGATACTAAACCCCAAGATTTTCAAGACGCAAGTTTATTGAACTTTGACCTGTTATCTAATAAAATAAGAATCAAGAATTATAGTTGTTTAAAGACGCCACACCAAGAATCTCAAGAACCACTAAAGAATCAAGGTGATAAATTTAGTTATTGAATGTCACAAGAATATAATTCTTGATAAGTTGACAAGTTCTTAAAAGAACTAAAGAAATAATTTATTTCTCATTAAAAACAATACTTGAGAACCAATGGTCTCAATTTCAACACAATGTTATCACCATATAAATAGGCTAATAAAAAAATCTTAAATAAAATAGAAATCCAAAAGTTGAGTAGCAATAGAAAATCCTAACTTATATAAGAATAAAAATCCTAAATTAAAGAAAAAACTATAATCCTTATCTAATTAAGAAACATAAAAATAACAATTCTAAACAAATTAGGAAACTAATTTTATATTAAATAAAAAATCTTTAAAAGCCCAAATTATCCATGTGGCATTAGAATTTAGTAGTGCAAAAATATTTTATTCTTCTTCTTGCAACCTACTTGAATTCTTCTCATGCATTCAGTCCATCTCTTGTAATTTGGCCCACTTGAAAAGTTTAATGAATTATGTGAATACTGTCTTTAAGTCTTTCCAAGCCCACATGAGAGTTTTTTGTATGCATGGTTGATAGCTTTGTTCACATCATCATCTCCTTCTTAAATTTATCTTCGTTAGAATTTAATATTGAATTAAACTTGCTTGATTTGCCTTTGCATTTGTTGGGCTTGGATTGGACTTATTTGATCAATTCTCAAACTTTTGCACCAAATGAAATTTGGATAAAGTCGACACTGTTCAGACATGTACTATTAATAGCTGATACTATTTATGATCAGTGCTGTTCTTGCTCATTACTGGTCACATGCATGGCATGCATGATACTGTTTATGACCACATTTTGGCTTTTGTGGCTTCTTAGGACATGGTGCTAGCACATAATTCTTGGTAGGATAAGATACCTAGCACATAATTCTTAGCTTTATGTCTTCCTAGGACAAAATGCCTAATACATAATCTTTTGCCTTCGTGGCTTCCTAAGATAAAATGCCTAGCACATAATCTTTTGCTTTTATGGCTTCCTAGGAGGGCACTCCTTGGACATAACCTTTTGGCTTTTATAACATGACTTTTGGGTCTCCATGACTTCTTAGGAGGGAGCTCCTAAGACATGGTGTATTAGAAGACAATTTGCATAGTGTGATGTGGGGAGGTGGTGGCTTTGTTCCTCTTCCAAAATTACCCTCATTTATTACTACAACTGATAATTTTCATAAGTATCTTGAATTTTAGAAGAAAAATAAAAGGGAGAAAACATATTTATTTTAAAAGGGATAATAAATGCAATAAAAGAAAAGGAAATTTTTCTTTATATAATAAAGAATAATTGTTTTCATACAGTAAACTATAAAAGTCAATTAGAATCTAAATTAAACATGAACTTTACTCAATTATTAAATATTAGAGTGTTTGTGACTATGATAGTGTGTGCGTTTGATTGTAAGTGCACGGGTCATGGAAAGTAATATGGTGAAACGTGAGAGCATCGTCACATAAGGATTGAATGTTTAAATAAAAAATTAAGTACTGTAGCTATGGTAACCTAATTTTATCTAAGCAACCAGAATTTTAAGGAGCAAAATAATAAAAATAAAAACTAGAATTAAATGTTACTCTACTGATAGAAATGTTAACACAAAGTAGGATTAATCTAGTGAGTGAGTAGAAAATGTTACGACACAATTCTAGAGCCTTGATTTCACTTATTTATCCCTATGTTTCTCCTAATTGGCAATTGTTAATACGTTTCAATCTAATTCACCAATCTCAAGTTAAAAACAAACCTCGTTACCTCTCTTAAGTGTCAAACGAGATCTTATGTATAACTAACCAAGCCGATATCCTTATCTAATTTGATTAATTATACGTTCGTTACATTCTATCCGTTTTTAAGTACAAAGGATTCGATTACGTCCCCGTCTCTTGATATGGTCATTAATTCACATTCATTATTGTCTTATATTCCTTATCCTTAAGTTGTTAGTTTTCTTTCGTTTTGATGTTTTAGTCGCATTTTAGGTTTTATAGATATTCCAAGGCAAAAGTTCATAATTGAGTTTAATTGAAGGGAAATCAACCATTTTGATAAGGAGACGAGATTAGATCATTTATATGCACCCACTAGTCCTCTGTGGATACCAATCACCGAGCGTTATAGCAAAATCGCCAAGCCTATATGTTCTAGGGACCAAAATGTAAGAAAATGAGGATCAAAATGAAAGAATAAGTGTAGCATCAACACCCCCTACCACAGGGGTGGCATACACAAGCCACCACCGTGCGCACGCACCTTATCACAACAAGGATGGTGCGAGCATGCCACCTCCCCTGAACTACCTGCAGACGTGCGTGCCCCTTTGCTAGCCCAATGACATCTTTTGATAAATTTCGAATGTCGAATTGATCTTGGATGGCTAGATTTGGGGATTTCCTAGGTTCTCATATTTTTCTAAGATTAACCCCTATTTTATAAGAGAAAAAAATAGGTTTTTGACAATTTGGAGAACATTTGGGGAAAGAATTTGGAGAAAAAGGCTTAGCCTACAACAAAGAGGATTATAAAAAAAGGGTAGAGATTGAAGACTAACTAGTTTTATCTTCTCTTTCTCATGTCTTTTGATTTAGAGTTTAATTATATATTTAAGAGACTAAACTTCTTAGTTAGGGTGAAAAGATGAAACCTTGATTCTATATATTCATGGGTTTTTGTTGATTTTGGATGTTTGGAACTTAATGAAGTGAGGATTACTTATATTATGTCTATTGATTAGTGTTAATTAATTGAATAATTTAGGATTTGTAACCTTAATTATTACTTGCTTTAATGATTTGTGAGTGTCAACCTGAATTGTAAACTTGGTTCAATGATTTGGGAATGGCAACCTGGACTTTGAATGAGGAACGCATTAATGCAAATCTAAGGACTACAATAATCTGATAATTGAATTACAACCTCTATTATTCAATTAAGGAACATATTGATGTAAAGTTTGAGGAATACATCAATCTCTTACCTTGATGCTTATTACATAAATGAATTGTATTAGCATGATAACTACACTAATTTGACTAGTAATGCAATATTTTCTTGTATTCGTAACACCTAATACGTTCTTAGCATGTTAATGATAGGCCACACCAAGCGTTGTTGCATGTTTTAGGATAGATGAGTTAATTCTCACACCAAGATTAACTCATAATCAATGGAAAATTATGTGTCAATGCGTTCAAAGCTGATGCGTGAACACATTCATCACTCGTAAGAAAACCAACACTGACCTAAGTTCTGTAACTTTCAAATCATACTTAATACCCTAAATATGGCAATTAATAATGGATTCTCAAAGTCCTAAGACCTCAATTTCCCCAATTTATCCCTTTTGATCAATTTTGCCATTTTAATTCATTAGTTATTAGTTTACTTTAATTTTCTGTTATCAAATCACTTATTGATCATTCAACCTAAGATTTACTAGTAGCAAAACACAAATTTTCCTATTCCTTGTGAGATTAACCTTGCAGAATACATATCGTGCTACACTTGCAAGTTTTAATTAAAACGAACAACATCTCTCAATATCTTAAGTGTTAATTAGATTATTTAGATATTGATCTCCTCTCAAACTCACAATGACTTAACTTATGTTTCCCAAACCCGATAAACAATTTAATCTATCCCAAGCATCAAATCATTCATTATCAATCAATTAATTTATCAATAACAAATTGGAGGCATTAAGCGTGGAGAAACCAAAGTCAATAAAAAACATACTAATATTAACAAAATGAAAACTAATCAAAATATAGTTCAAATAAGTCACACCAAGTCCCTAGAACATAAAATTTAGCTTAACATAACAAAATCCATAATATAATTCATCAAAAAATTCAAAATTCTAACAATAGATTAAAACAATAATGACAATATAAATTTCAAGACAAAATAAAGAGAGAAAAGAGATAAAACTATAGTAGTCAACACTTTAAATCCGCAAATCTTTGAGAAATCCTCCAAGTTCTTCAAAAACTTGATTATTTTCCACCTCTCTCCCTTTCCTGCAGTTTCTCTCTCTAAAAATCCTCTCCTTCGTCATTGATAATGGTGGCTGATGTAAGAAAAACATAAAACCTCTAATTTTGCCTAAATCTTGCCATCCAAACTTGATCTAAGGGTTGGAAATGACCCTTGGACGTCATTCAGTTTGTACAGGAGCGAGAGGCACCGTTAAGAGTGTTGGGTCACCATAGGTGTTGTTTTGTTGAAGGGAAATCACTGGTATGGTGTCGCCGCATGCCGCACTTGCTGTCCAAGGTGGTAAAATGGTGCTCGTATGGCACAATCACGCCATGCTTGTTGCCTAAAGGCCAAGAGTATAATCTTGAAAAGCTCTAAAGGTCTAATTTTCAATGCAACAAATGGAACACAACATATTTAACATGTCAATTTTTGGTAACCATAATATATTTCTGCTCTTTTACTCCAATTTACACTGAATTCTCCTCAATTGCAATTTACTTGCTTCCTTACATAACCACACATAAATTTATGAAGCTTAAGATTCCTTTTTACAAATATTTAAACTCAAAAATAGTTAATTCATGATGACATACTCACTCATCTTAGAGAAACTTTTTAAGGAGACAATTATTTCTCTTATATACACACAAATTTTTAAAACCATCAATAAGTGCTACAAAGGCCTCGGAGGCAATGGGCTCTCATGGTTTAAAGAAATTTAAGATATTCAAATTTGAAAAAAAACTAAATTATTTAGTTTCAAATTTCATGTTCATTGATATTTCATGCTAATTTATATTTTAGTTAAAAAAATAAATACTATCTCAAATGTCAATATATACAAATATCTGAAAAATTTTATTTAATTATATTTTTAAATAATTCTATAAATTTTATTCATTTCTTAATATGTAAAATTTATCTAATAAGGGAGAAAATGATATGACAAATTATTGATTTATAGAAATTGACATGCATATGATATGAGTAAAATACAACATATTGTTTGAAATTATTCACATTAAATTTATTCAAATTGAAGATCCATTCAAATTTCAGATTATATAAAAGAAAAAACTGCCTTATATATGTATTCATTTTATCTAAAAATATGAATTGAGTATTAAACAGTTTATTTTTAAAAAAAAAAATTCTAGAACTCAATATTTTGATATTTGCATCCTTATGAATATAAACATCATTTAAAATAATAAAAATTATTGACAAAAATATAAGTAAAATAATAGGCACTCATAGCACAAAAAACTAAATATCGATTTTATTATAATACTTGACATTCTATGAAAAGAAAATATGCATTCTAATTAATCAACAGTTTGACCTAAACAAAATATTACGTAAAATTTATATATAATATTCACCAAGATACTAATGATCTTTTGCCCTAATATTGATACATGAAGCATAATATTTAGCTAGTGAATTGTACTGTTCCTAAGCAAATTAATATCCCATTGTTATTACATAGATAGCATAAAATGGAAATATAATTAATGTATTGCTTTTGTTTCATATGATCACTACATTTAAGAAATATTAATTGCTGGGTCTCAAATATTTCCCCTTTTTCACAAACACAATTTTCATGTATATATGAATAAAAATACTCGTGTGTGTGTGTATATATATATATTAATTAAGGGTCAATAGTCATGACGTCTTTTCTGCATTCAAATATTATTGTCCAAATGAAGCTTCAAATCATCAAAATATATACAAGATGTATATATATGTGATGATTTTTTTATTGTAGCTAAGCTGCGAAATATCTTACATATTCAACAAAGAGTTGATATATCGATCTCACATCAGACGTCTGATAATTGCTCAGAGATGATTAGTTGTTTGAGTCGATGCAGCAGCAAATCAAAATCATCTTGGCTTTTCAGAAGGCTTAGACGCACAAACCGAGCTTCTACTCCGAACAATCTACCTTCACGCCCTATGATTTTGGCAGCTTTCAGAACTTCATAACAATCTTCATCTTCTTCCCTCTCACATTTCACCCATGCGTAAGCTGAATATATATATATATATATATATATATATAGAGAGAGAGAGAGAGGGATATTATCTATAAGTTCCCTAATTTTCATTTTAACATAATCTGACATTTATAACATGTTTCAAAATTATTTCATACCTATTCACAACGTAACTATTGAAAACTCAGCTAATTTTAGTCCCGTGACAGGGGAGACATAGGTATGCATGTACATGTATGTATCTATGTATGCATGAATACATATATACATATACATATATATATATGTATGTATGTATGTATGTATGTATATATAATAGATACTACTCGTTAGTTAACTATTATTCTAACGTCTGACAATTTAGCATATTTTAACATTATCTCATAACCATAACAAACTCATCAGACAATACTTTTTTTTTTTTAATTTTGTTAACTCTGTCAAATAGCTTGTAACAGTAGAGGATATTTTGTTACTTGAGTTGGTAAAACTTAATTATTTTATTTGAACCGCGTCAAATGATAAAAATACTCTTTTCTGTTAAATAATTATAAGTAGAGAGTATTTTTTTTTTTTTTTTCATTTTACATGAGTTGTTAGGTGGCCGATAATAATTTAAAACATATATTAACTGTCGTATATTATAGAACAAAAGTTACATAGCTGGTGGATAATTAATAATTACCTGGAGAAGCTGCTCTGCTTTTCTTAAAGAAAGTGCAGTAGTCAGGCGAAATTTTCTGAAGAGAAAATCTGTTTGATAATGAAATGATGTTGGTCAAATTTTCCCATCGATTCTTCATGGTGTTGTATCCAAACTCAAATATTTTCCTTCCTCCATCTTGCATCACCACTTTCATAAGCTTCAAAGCTCTCAACTGAGTGTCCCGAGAAACTCCCATGGTGTTTATTTGCATGTACTCCTTCATTCTTTGGTACACAACTTCATCCTTTATCAATGCCCACCTATATATATTATATTACATCTAAGAATTAAAGAAAAAAAAAATTATTGGGTCTCCAAAATACAATCTAACATATATTTTAATCTTAATAATTTAAAAATTATTTATTTAATTTTGAAAATTAAACAAGTCATATTCATAATAAGTACCAATTTTTTTCGTTATTTTTTTCTTGAAATTAATCTTAATATTACATAAATAGAGAAATATGAAGTTCAATAATATTAATAATGATCTATTCTAAGCAAATTTCTATCTTTAAATAAGAGTTAAATAAATAATTTTTAAATAAGATTAAATAAAACATGCATAAAAAGGATCTGAGTTATTAATTAATTAGTATTACCCGAATCTAGAGCCAGCATGACCAGTGAGCTTAGAAATGGAGAAAATCATGAGATCTTCATCAGTAGGAGCTGGAATTGGTGTGAAATGAGGCCAAAAATAGGCATGATCATAAATTGTTTTGACAAATGGGCCTTTAAGAACTGGCTTGTTCAATTTACCATCTGGATTATTGGGGGCTGTTACAAACTCAACCATATTCATGCTGCTGCTGTTCTTCCATAAATATGCATCTCCTTCAAACTCAAACTCCACTGATTCGAAGTAGTCTGTTTGTGTTTCATATAGCTGAGAAAAAAGTTGTACATCATGCTCAAAATTATATCTTTATATATGACTTCTATGAAGAAGGTTCATATTTTTTTAAACGGAGATTTGAGTAAGTTCGTAAAAACTTGGTGTTTGTATGCATACGTGTCTCGTGTACATTTGCGGTGGTGAGTGCATGAGTGTATGCGTGTGTATTATATAAATTACAATATAGTTTACTGATGCAAACCGGGTAAAAAGGGGTTGCAGCAACAACTCTTGCAGATGGGGAGGAGGAGTTCCGGGAGGGGGACAGAGCATGAACAGCAGCATTAAGCAGTTGGGTCGATCCGGCGCCAAAAACGATGAATCGATTTTCTGTAACTGCATTTCCGGTAATGAGATGGAGTTTTCGGATGTGATTTTCAAGCTGTTTGGAGATGAAAGAATGATCCTTGTATGAATAGCTCATTCTGTGCCATCCTGCTACTACTATTGCACTACTTTCTGCATTGTTCATCCAGAATGGCTCCAGGAATAATGGATCTCCACTGCAATATAATCATTTTGAATTAGAATTCAATGGTGATAGGATTAGAGAGTAAAAGATATTAGAAAGAATACAAATGATTTCCATGTTTAACTGAGCTGTAAAAATAGGATGTAAGGTTGAAAAAAGGATCGAAAATTTTTTAAAATGAGAACTTTTTCTATTAATAATTCAAACTTAATTATATAATGAAAATTTATTTAAAATTGACTAATTTTAAAATTTTTGAACCAAAATATTCTAATGACTAAAATTATCAATCTTTCAAATAATCGTGTTATAGTAACTTTCAAGTTCATTGTTTTATGGCAAACTAGAAACATATTTTCAAATTTATTGATTTGTAATACTTGCAAGTAATTTTCAAATTTATTATTTTGTAACAACTTGAAAACTATTATAGTATTTTGTTAATTTAATTTAAAATTGATTAGTTTTAAATAAATTTTTGTTATATAATCGAAAATTAATTGCCAATATAAAAGGTGGTTATTTTCTATTATTTTCAAAAAGGAAAATATGTGGATACACGATTACACCATAAAGGTTGGAAAATTTTCACTCCACCCATATATGTATTGACAAATATCAAATCGTCTATAAGTATTTTGAAAGTCCACACTCTATCTCCATACGGATTCTTTTTTCGGTTTAAAACTTAAAATTAACTAAATGAAAGGCAAGTTAATGATGAAAGGTAAATATATAATAATTGTGTAAATAAAAGGTAATAAACAAATTAAATATAATGTGTACAAATATGCAAATAACCTTCAAATTTAAAACAATTTTTTTTCTTCCTCTCTTTTTCTTCTTTTTAGGGACAGACCCCTCTAGGCCTCAAAAAATTTTAAAATATACAAGCAACATTTTACTAATTTTTATCCGTTATAATAAATATTTAATACTTTAGTTTGTAAAATTAATATATTTAATTATTGTGACTGTAATGTATGGACATAAATTTTGATTATAGGATTGTGAATTGTTGTTGATTTACATAAATTAAATTAAATTATTGAAAAAATTTAAATGGAAAAGATATGAATTAGGAGACAAAAATTAAACAATAAAAAAATGTAATTAATTTGAAATATATTTTTAGGTTATTTGAAATCAACTAAATACAATCCCAAATCAACATATTGGTAAACATTTATTAATTATATAAAATTTGAGGTGCAACATCTTTTCTATTCTATACACATTGTGAAATTAAATGACACCATTTTGGAAACTATCACCTGGGTAATTAATGAAGTTTTGGGATTATTAATTTATAAAAAAAGCATTGCCATAAAAGGAGTTCTCAAATAAAATTATAATCATAATTATAATTATAATGTTAAACTGTAAAATTTATTTTTAGAAATTTTAGAAACCATGCCATAAAATAATTGTTTCAATTTTTTGAAAAAAATAATACTAAAACTTTCTTTTAATTTCAAAATATATTTTTCAATCTTAAAAATACTTTTTTGTAAAATATTATTTTTTATTTTCAAAACGGCACTAAGCATATTCTGTTTGTTTCTTTTTGCTATATATATATATATATATATTCTTTTTGAAATTACAAAAGTTGCCATCACTTTTTCTTAAAGAATTTATGCTGTCGCTATACTTGATAGAAACCCATCAATGAAAATCTGTTGTACCTAATATCTATTTCCTATTTACATTGGAAAAAATAGCTAGTGACAAATACAAGTGCTTCTTGGTTGGATCTACAAATAGAAAAAGTATTAAATATTAATTGTAATAATGGATGTGATGTTATCACCATTTTATTTTATGGTGCGTGAATGAGTCTAAAGCGGCAACCATATATTCTTTTTTTTTTAATTTTTTAAATAGCAGATAATTACATACTAATTAAAAAATCACTTAAAATACTTCACACATAATACTTGACATTTTAGTTTCTTCAAATATATTTAAGTGTGCTGTATATATACACGCTGTAAAATGTAAGCATTTTTTTAACATTTCTAAATGAACATGTATACACACCTTAAAAGATTCTTATCATCGAATTAGGATATTATTTTACATAAATAATAAATAAAAGTCTTAAGATATACTGAAAATAAAAAGACTAAAGTGTTTCAACGACATGAAATGCACAATTGTTTTCTTTTAACACTGGTAAATAAAACCTAATACGTGCCTTCAAAAAACAAAATCCTTATTATTAAGTTAGGATAATATTGTATTTACAGAAAAATATCTAATATGTAAAAAAAATATGCTAAAATACATAAACGCTGTAAAATATAAACACTTCTCTTAACCCTTCTAAATAAATCTTAATACTCGTTGCCACAGAAGAAAAAAATATCATCGAGTTAGAATATTACTGTGTTTACGCAAAATTTATCTTAAAAAAGGGCCTGAAAATAAAATCTTGTCAATCTAAATAAATTGTAACTAAAGCAAGATTGACGAAGGCAACTACAACAAAGCAAGTACGATTTATAAGAAAAAAGAAAAGGAACTGATGAATTGTGGAATGAAAGAGAGAAATAAATACGTACCCATCAGCATCAGCAGGACACCCGTGCAAAAACAGAGAGCAATCGGGGCCGGAAAAGCAAGAATTGCACTCACAATCAGACAGCCGTTGTTTCTCGTGACCGTCGAGAAAAGCTGCAACTCCATCCAAGTAAGCTCTTCCATGGCCTGAGCATGAAATTGCAGCCACAGACTCAGCTTCTATGGCGGCTCTTCTGCTCCAACTCAGACCATCATCACTACTTCTTCTACCCCCCACATGCTTATAATAATAGTCTATTATGAAAATTAGATTCAGAATTAAAGAACAAAGCAGGAAGATCATCATCAAGTACTTGGAGGAGCAGCTTTGGATCTTTTCCATTTTTAATTTTATTTATTTAATACTAATTTCTTTAATAGGACATATATGTATAGATAATGAATTAATCAATGTTATTAGGTGGCCTTGGAATTGAAAGATATAAGAAGGGCGGAGTTTAAAATAAATAATTGAGATTAAAATATTTAAAAAGTAAAGTTAATTAATTAATATTTTAAAAATAATTAATAAATTATAAAATAAATGAATAATTTTATAAAATATATATAAATTTAAAATATAGATTTTAAATATAAATATTATAATAAAAAAAATTTTAAAAAAATTATGGGGTTAGACGGCAGGCCAAGGCCCTCCACCACTGGATATAAATATTATCTATTCATGATTTTTGTTTTTGTTGTAAAGAAACCGAATACAAAACTCTATATAACTAGAGTTTCAAACTAAAATAAGTTAGAAATGAAAAATATTTTGGATTAAAATGCAAATCTTTTATAAATTTTGTAAGGCTTTACAATTTCCATTTCATTTTGTTATATCAAAACAATTACAAGCTACACATACATATAGAGATAGAATGGAGGGGGTAAGGAAGATTTGGCCGGTGTTGGACATTTTGAAGTCGATGGAATTCATATTCAGTTTACAACACTCCCTCTTGAATTCTACCGACTTTAATTACATTTACAAGAAAAATACAATCTTCAAAAATAATATTGAATATGCTTAATGCTGTCCTCATTAAAAACCTTGCCAATAAAACTTAGTAGGATAAAACCTGAACGAAGGAAAAAAGAGTATAACGCAATTTGTCTTTTATAATGCCTAAAACTCTTTAAAAAATATGCTTCCCCTAATTAAAATCTCCTCCTTAACACAACTTATAGCAGTTGGATAATTTATGAAGTCAACGCATGTTAATATTGTGTACCAACTTTTTAAAAGTTGATGTTGGCAATGTTTTGATGAAGAGATCAGCAAAATTTTCATTAGAGTGTACTTGTTTCATAGCAATCTAGTGACTTTACTGGAGCTCATGAGTGTAGAAGAACTTTGGCGAGATATGCTTCGTTCGATCATCTTTAATATATTCTCCTCTAACTTGTGCAATGCAAGCAACATTATTTTCATATATTATTGTTAGAACATCTATAGCAGAAGATAAGTTGCATGTGCTCTGAATGTGATGGATCACAGATCGTAACTATATACGTTCCCTGCTTGCTTCATGTAAGGCCAAAATCTCAAAATGATTAAAGGAGGTAGCAATAAGAGTCTGCTTCATGAATCGCCATGAGATTACTGTGTTGTTATATGTGAAGACATATCCTATCTGTGACCTGGGTTTATGAGGATCAGAGAGATAACCGACATCTTCATAATCAACAAGCCCTGAATTCTTTGTTGGCTCATTGGAATAAAATAGTCGCAAATTTGTTGTTCCCCGAAGGTAACGAAATATGTACTTGATGCCATTTTAATGGCGGCGTGTAGGCGTAGAACTAAATTTAACTAACAAGTTTATAGATAATGCAATATCCAGTATGGTACATTATGCCAGATACAATAAGACACTAATTGCATTGAGATACGGTGCTTATGGACCAAGTATCTCTTTATCATTTTTCTTAGAACGAAATAAATCATTTTTCTTAGAACGAAATAAATCATTTTTACGATCAAGAGACTAGACAACCGTGAGGGTACTTAACGAATGATCTTTATCCATATTAAAACGTTTTAAAATCCTTTCAATTAGGGGTGGGCACAGTCTCGTTCGGTCCGAATTTTTGAAAAATCGGATCAAGCTCGAAAATTTTGAGTATCAAATTTTTTAGACTAGATCGGATTGAATAGGAAGAAAAAACTGAACTGAACTGAGCTGAACCGATTACATGTTAGAACCGAATTAAATCCAGACCTTCGGTTCAGTTTTTGAATCAGTTTGATTTTTAGATAATTATTTTTTAAAAATTTTTCAGTGTATTAAACGACATCATTTTATAAAAATACAATAAAACGATGTCATTTAAATAAAAAAATTAAAAAATAATATTTTTAGTGTAGTACAAATTTTTTGAGCCAAAACCAAAACTGAATTGAAAATTTTAGATTTTTTATTTTAAGTACCGAAATTGAACCAAATTACATAAAATACTAAATCAAACCCGTAAATTCTGCTCTGATTCTGGTTTGATTTAGTTTGGTCCGATTTTTTGCTCACCCCTACTTTTAACATATGCAAATTAATGAATAAAAATTCCATTAGACTTGTGCTCAATCTGCAAGCCGAGATAATGTCTACTCTTTCCCAAATCTTTCATCTCAAATTCTTTTTTCAGGTATTCAGTAGTTTTTAGAAGCATTTTGGGAGTTTTAATTAGATTCATGTCATCGACATAAACTACTACAATAGCAAATCCTAACTATATTTTCTTTATAAATACACATGAACATATAGGATTATTAACATATCTTTCCTTAATTAAGTATTCGCTAAAGCAATTATACTACATGCTTCCAAATTGTTTCAAGCCATATAAGGATCTTTGTATCTTAATTGAATACAAAGTACGATCATTTGATTTAAATGCTTTAGATATTTTGAATCGTTATGAAATTTTCATATAAATATCAGTGTTTAATGACCCATATAAATAAGCTATCATTATATCCATAAAATGTATATCAAGATTCTCTGAAACTGCCAAATTTATCAAAAATTAAAATATAACAGCATCCATCACAGGAGAATATGTTTCATTAAAATCAATTCCAAACCTCAAAGAGAAATCTTAGGTGACAAGTTGCGTTTTATATCTAATATCCTTATTATGCTCGTTATGTTTCTTTATAAATACCTATTTGTATGCAACGGGTTTGAGATCGTCAAGTGTTAGGATTAAAGATCCAAATACTTTATGTTTGGCAAGAGAAACCAATTCTACTTGAATTACTTCTTTCCACTGAGGCTAATCATCTCTCTGTCTGCATTCATTCATAGTCTGTGGGTTACAATCATCTCTCTGTCTGCATTCATTCATAATCTGTGGGTTACAATCATCTCTCATGATTTTGGTAGCTATTGCAAATGAAAATACGTTGTCAACAACTATTTCATTACGATTCTACATCACATGTGCATATGCATGATTTGTAAATTTTTCTCTATTTTGAGCTTTTATGCCACTTCAAGAGCTAATGCTTCTTCAAGAGCTCGTGTCACTTCTAAGACTTACTCCTTTTTAAGAACTAATGTTTTTTCAGAAATTTGTGTCTCTTTAGGGACATGTGTCTCTTCAAGGGTTAATGCTTCTTCAGGAGCTTGTGTCTTTACGGGATTATCAACTATTCTAGAGCTAGTGAGTTAGAAATTGTAGGTATACTTATTACTTAAGCATTATTTTCAACAAGATCTTGATTTATAAATCGTTTTTTCGTGAAATAATATCTTTTGAACTAATTGGTCTACTACGCTTTTGGCATGAAATAGCTGATTTATTTACTGCTTTTGATTATATTGTTGTTTAGGAACAATCACCTAAGCTGATGTATTGGTAGCTAGTATATATGATTTGGAGACTCTCGCAATATCACTAAATGCATCTGATAATTGATTCACAATTTGCTGAAGTTGCATTATCCTTCGTAGTTCACTTTCACATTAAGTAGTGAGATGAACAAGATGAGGCAAAGTGGATATTTTTCAAAAAAGTGTATGCCTTACTTCCGGAGGCATTTTCTTATCCTCTAATGGTGGAAAAATTGTCTCGTTAAAATAATATTCTACAAATCATGCAGTAAACAAATCATCCATTAAGGGATCAAGATATCTGATAATAGAAGGTGAGTTATAACCAACATAAACCCCCAAACGATGTTGAAGTCCATTTTAATGTATTGTGGGGGTGCAATAAGAACATACATAGCACAGCCAAAAGTGCATAAATGGGATATATTAGGTGAATAATCAAATACAAGTTATAATAAGGAATATTAGTGATAAACAGTAGGTTTAAGTCGAATTAAAGTAGCAGCATGCAAAATAACGTGACCTCGTGCAGAAATTGATAATTGAGTACATAACAGTAAAGTTCTGGCAATTATTTGGAGTCTCTTAATAAGAGATTTAGCTAACCAATTTTGAGTATGGACATGTGGAACCGGACGCTGTACATCGATCTTTATTGATACACAATAATCATCAAATATTTTAGAAGTAAACTCACCAGCATTATCCAAAAGTATAGTCTTAATTTGGTGATCAAGAAAATATACCTTTATAATCTGTGTACGCAATTTAGCAAATGCAACATTATGTATAGATAATAAATACACATGTAACCATCAAGCAGATGTATCAATTAAAACCATAAAGCAGTGAAATGGTCAATGATATATCAATTTTTTTTATATATATTTATGCTTTGTTTACACAAATATTAAGAAAGATTCTTAACCCTATTAATCATTTTTACTTATTATTTTTATTTTCATTAGTTGTGCTTTTATTTGCAAAAATTGAAGGGAATTTTATCTTCCAGCCAATTGAATTTGAAGAAGAGATTTAACTCGACCTAATTTCATTCTTTTCAAAAAACCCATATAAAGCCCAAAACTCAATCATTTGATTTAAAGAGTATAAATATAACCCATTGTTTTAGGGTTTGATATTCTAAACAACGAGACAATAGCTAAAAGAGGAAGTGTTCTGATTTTTCTCTCAACTTGGAGCATAAAAAAAGATAAAGATTGCTAATTTTTTAAAAAATAGAAGAAGAGACTTAACATCATGTCCTTTCATATCTCCTTTTCTGTAGTTTTGTGTTTAGAATATTTAATTTTTGAGTAATTATTCATTATTTAATGAGAAATTAAATTTTCTGAATTAAGGTACAGATATAGCCTAAATAAGAACAATTATATTTTAAAAATTGTGCTGTTTATGATTTGTTATTCAATATTAAGTATTCATTATTTTGCTTAATGTTTTTGAATGTTTGGCCAATATTTGAATGATTTGTAAAGTATAGTAATTTGAGAAGTGATTTATTCGTTTTGATCTTGTAATAAATGTCATGAATTACATGTTAGATAGATATATACTCCCATGATTTATATAAAATTAAGAATAATTATCATAATTTTTAATAAACTTTCATATAATTGAATTCACATAAAAATATAGTGAATTAATATGTGTAAGTATTTTTGATAAATCTTCAAAAAGATGATCTAATAAATTAGGAGAATTTTTTGTTAGTATTGATTATAAATGGAAACAACACAATTTAAGAAATTGAATTTGAATAGCAATGGTAAAATCTACTACCTTAGTGTTTTAATCAATTGCCATTCAAAATTTTGCTTTGATAGTTTAATTTAATTTTCTGTAATTTCTTGTTAATCAAACATTAATTAAATTCTTCGAATAAATTTAAAATTAATTATTTTCGATAATTAATAAATTAATCAATGCTTCTAAGAACGATACATAACTTTTTATATATTACTTGTAACAATAACATGCACTTGTATTTATTAAAATCCACAAGAAGTTTTTAATGCCGTTGCCATGGATTGTTTTAATCTTTGTTAATATTGATTTGAATTAATTCTGATTTTATTTTGATGCTTGTTTTTATCATGAATTTAGGTGCTTTCTCTAGTGCATGAGACGTTTCAAAAGTTTTAATTTTGTTCCTTTGGATAGAGAGATAGAACGAACGTTTCGCAAGCAAAACAAAGAGCGAAAACAAGTATCAAGAATGCAGCAAACTAGCACCACGGCAGAACATGGTGAAAGTTCTATTTAATATAAATCTATCAGTTAGAGCTCGAAAGTTACCGGTGCCATTAAAAGGCAGAAGTTTAATCCAGCTTCGGTAAGCTTGAATCCTTAGAATTAGACCGCCTTTGAGCAAGTATCTCTTTTGTTTTTTCAAGAACACCAAAGAAAATTGAACCTCCAATACCAATCCACAGTACTCTTGGCCCCATGCCCTGTGCCAAGTAGTTGAAAAAATAAAAAAACTTACAGCTAAGGTTTATCAAACTATGCAAGTTTATAGCAAACTTTTGCTGGAAAATTAAATTTATTTTTTGAATGGGAGAAAGAAAGACCAATGAAAATTGTTATTCCAATCCGACATCACAATTACGAAATAAATTTATTACTTGATGTATCCAAACCTTAAAAAGAGTAGGAATTCCTTCTTCTCTTACAATAATACTGACACAATCACAAATTCCTTTGTACTGGTTTGCTGATCCCTGCATGTATTGAGAATAGAAATAATAAAGAAAATAAAAAAATAAACATTCCAGTTCTTCATGCAATGTGTTAAAATATATATATATTGAAAATCTCTATTGAATATACAAACTACCTAAAAGTGCCGCTAAAATAATAAAACAATATAAACTAGAAATTCTCATAAACCTAGGAATCTTTTACAAACTACAAAAATACTAGTACTAGTTGAAATAGAAATATACTTAACAACACTAGACTTGGGTTTATGAAACTTCAAGTTGGAAGTCAATGTGACTGAGAAGAAAATTCGAACACAGTAGTAGTATCAAGAAGCAATCGAAGAATAGGAAAAAACCAAGTTATGCCTTCAAGAGGTGAGAAGTAGTTATGTTTTCCATAGACCAAGAGTGCCAGGAGTACTGTAGGCCAAAAGTACTAATAGTGCCTTCGATAGACGAAAAGTACTAATAATGTCTTCCATAGGTGAGTAGTGGTAATGCCTTCCATAGGCAAATAGTAGTACCAACTATAGGCGAGTTGTAAACAAAAGAGCAGCCAGTAGTAATGCCTTTTATAGGAGAAGAGTAGTAGTGCCAATTGTAGACAAAAGAGCAGCCATATTATGAAATCGTAAACAGTAGATATGCTACAGTAACCCGGGAACAATATTCCAAACAGTACCCGCAAAAAATACCATATAGCTTAAATTAGATTTTTTGTTTTCCTTTTGAGTAAAAAACTAAATCATGCTTAATAACCACCTCATAGGGTAGCATATCATTGCTATCAAAAAATGAGAGTAGCACATCATCATTATCAAAACTTTTTTATACAACTCTCAAATCTAAGATTGAAGATCGAACCCGCTCTAATATCATATTAAAGAAAATAAAATTATCTCAAATCTCTCTTGAATAACTAAACTAGGTATATAGAAGTGCCTTTAGATAAGCTAAAATAATAAAGCAACGTAAACTAAGAATCCTTATATACCTAGGAATCCTTAACAAATTAAGAAAATATTAATAATATTTGAATTAGAAATATCCTTAACAAACTAGACCTATTAAAACTAAATAAGACTAATTTTAATTCCAATTTTAATTCTAACACTATATAATACAAATAATATTTGCACCTGAATCATCAATCTTGTCTTTATCACATCAAGAGGAGTAGTTACAGCTCCAGTTATTGCACCTGCTAAAAAAGGAACTCAAATTTAGAAATATTCACAAAGTTATATTTCTCAATTCATTCATTCAAATAAAAAAAAGAGTGAACAATATTAGGGGATTTGTACTATTAATCTTCGAAAACATAGCTCTGTTTCTGTATTTATAGAAAGGAATGGATTTATGAGTTAGTGTATCTTCATGTTTAAAATATCTCACAGCAATCATATCATATAGTCAGTGTAACAATAGATAGAAGGCAGCTATAAGAATCTAGTTTCCTGAAAGCACGCAAATAGCAGCCTAAAAGTGATAAAAGAAGGTTCTTCTCTTCTTTTTAGTAGTGTTATTGATAACAAAGTGACAATTCTTATATGAATAGATCGGTGATTTGCAATTTATAAAACACTAATTCCACTACTATTCCTACAATCATCTTCCAGAGTTGACATTATATTTATTTCGGGCCGAGAATATTGTAGGGGAAAGGAATTCATTAAGGTAATTGGATGAAGCATGCACAGTATCATGTGTTATATTACATGATTGTACATTAAACAAGTGAAATAACTTTTTGTAAGCCAGTTGGTAAAAAGAATCGCAAATGAAATGTGAGAAAAGCCCTATTGCAAAGAGGCGAGCTGCAACCTCATAATCCCCTCACAGGGACAGGCTTGACCATTGAATCATTTAGATTGCGTTTGCTTCCAAACAAATAGGCTGCATATGCGCTGCTATATGGTACTGACTTCAGCGAAAGGCAAATGAAGCCCATGCAGATTTTGGGTGTTTACTTCCTCCAGTCTTATTAGTTTTTTCTGTTGAAAGCTTTATGTGACAATAACAGAGAATATTACCAGGTAACACTGAAAGGAAGAATAAGTACAAATACAACACAACAAGAGCAGCAGCCCACAAAGGAGCTCCATACATATTTAAAAGTCATATAGGATAGTTAAATTACCAGCAAAAGCACCAATAATTGCATTCTCAGTGCTGCACAAATTTCTCCGTGCCTGCAGAAAAAAGGCAGTCAATTTGGCATAAATTCCAGCATATTTTTACCACGTCTCTCAAATATTCATGTTTTTATCATGAATTCCATTCAATTACTCATCTACTCTACCACGTACAGCGGTTGGTATCTTGACAAACATGGAGTAACATGAGATGTCTTAAACATTAGACATAAGGACATGACCATGTATCTTGCTTTTGTCAATTACAATGCATATAAATCATTTATAACTTCACATTTTTCAAATTCTGTTTGAATGAAAAAGGATATTGTTAAATTTAGGTGATGTTCTCAACTAAATAGCAAAACACGTCAGAATCCAGAAATCTGTTTTCATGAGTATCCATATGACTGATTTTGAACATCTTTTAAGTACATGAGGCTAATTCTCAAGTTTCCAGATGGCTTTTAGACATTGGAGGACAGAGTTTCATCTCCTGAAGCATCTCACATGCTATTTTTGTAATGGAATGCTATAAAAACCATGGTGTCCATCATCTAGTCAACATAAGTTATACATCAAAGTTATATGCTGACATTTTTGCACCAGGTTCATAAAGAATAAGAAAAGGGCTGACAAAATGCAAACAGAGCTTCTATGGGCAATATAAGATTGGCTAATTTTCCAAAGCGGTTCTTCATCAAGGGCATGCGTAATCCTTGACCTACACATTTGGGCTTCAAGGATTAATTTGTAACCTTTTATTTGCACTCAATTAGATGCAAACTCAAAGCCTCTCTCAAGGAAAGAAGAAAATGTATTACCAAGTGAAACGTTTGCATTTATACATCAATTACTACCAAAATTATGCTTACCGCTAGCTTATAACCCAGCAAGAGCTGCTCATAGATGCAAAACTGAATAGCATCAAAAGGCAAATCTCGCAACAAAAAGGATCCATATCCCTGCAGTTTAAGAAACAAAATCAAAACATGTGGTCATTGACAAGCTACATCAACAGCATTTTAATGTATGACAAGGATTCAAGTAGAGAAAGAATGAGTGTATGTCCCTGCTTTCCTAACAACCATATCATGATAAGAAACCTCTTCAACTCAAAAGGAAAAAGAAGCAAGACCATAAACTATAGCCAATATATCAGGGAAAACTTGAAAACTTGGACAGCAGCTAATGTTAACGTACTGCATAAAGGCCTTTAAAGCCCTCGCTGCGAACAATAAGGCGGACAGCATCTGGAGCTGAAGCAAATTGCCCAGTCTGCATTCTTTGCTTGATCACCTGTGAACTCTCAGCATGATAATGGATCCTCTTATGGGAGAAAAAATTGAAAATTATGATACAAAGTTATATACCTCAGTTGGTACACGAACAAGAGAAGAAGCAGCCCCTCCAACAGCACCTGCAGTCTGAATGATGTCTGAAAACTTTTACATGGTAGAAATATGCAGGATCCAGCACCGAGAAGTAAAAGTTCTCTATGTTATGATAAAAGCAGTTTCTTAATAACAGAATACAGTTTTGAAACCAAACGAGCAGCCTGTTGATAAATTCAAGCAATTAAGTAAATCCAGAGAGGGAATAATAGACATTTCATGAGCAGGTTATAATACTTCCTTGATGGTTTTTAATCTGTGATTATCAACAGCAAACTAAGCCAAAAATCTCATGACGTAAGAAGGAAACTTACATGCATGAATAATATACTTTTTGGTTCTGATCAAACTTGGTCCTAAAGCAAGGACATGGGGAGGAATATCTAGAATGTCCCTTAGATATATGACCAGTCCAAGGTATATATCTCCAAGTTGACTGAGGCAATTATGTTTTTGAAAACAAAAAGGATCAAAGGTCGGTTGATGCTTTGACTATCATATTCTTGCAGCATGAAGGTTTTGCCAAGTCAGTACACTTACCAGATGAGCGAAGGCACTTAGGTTTTCAGGGAAGGTCTTTAACAACTTCTGCTTCACAGGTTCATACACCCCAAGAAACAAAGCAGAAGCCCTGCAGAGAATAAAACAGTTTCTTCAGGCAAATGTCACATGCCATGAAAGTTTTTTAACATTTAAAAAATAAATTTAAGATCCAAAAAAGGCACATCAACCAATCAAATCAACAAGCTAGTGAACAGCTGAACAATCCAAATTAAATTTCTTTACAAGGCTATGCCAAACCATGGAGAAGATATGGCATATTCTAAGAATGCACCAGCAAAGAAGGATAAAGACTTATAATTAATGTTTTTCCGATTATCTTGGATAATTATCTTAACATCAAGTTGTTCTTGTGAGTCCGATGGAAAAAGAATCCAGAAAAGAAGATACACTAAGAGTAAGGAGACAATAAATATCAGAAAGGGAGTCAATGAATTCATTCATCCAATGTCTCCATTTCCAACTACCTTGAGCACAGGATAAGACTCAGCTTCAGCAACAATATCTCCAAGTTTAAGCATATTTCAGCACAATCCAGGGGCCACTGCCCTCAACTCGATCCATAATTAAGCATATTTGATTGCTTCAACCAGAAACCACCTTAGATCTTGGTGTAATAATTTAAACATAAGTTGCAATTAAGCAACAAATAAATGGTTGATTGTAGAGCAACAGATTGTAAAGTAACTGTAAGATAAGTAATTGATAGTCGTGGTAATTGCCAACATAAAAAATCATAATAGCATGTGATATTAAGATATAAGATAATGCACGTATAATATCTTGGCCTGACAGCATCATTCTATTTAATTTATGAAACTCCAGTAAAAAGAAGTACACCAGAGAATGATCCCTACAAGTAACAGCATGTTGGTAAATAAGAGCACTTACGGCAATACACCAGCAAGATTTCCAGCCAAACCAGAATAGAGACCCTTCAAATTAATTTTTCCTCCACCATGAGCTGCCTACCATGGTACCAATAAACATTCAAAATTTTCTGTGATTAATCATAAAGGACGTAGCTCTTTTAATCTTTAAATTCAAGTTAAATAGTCCTCAATAACTCTAGATATTGAGAATACAGGCAACAAGCAACAAAAGAGAAAAGAAAATATTCTAAACAATTAGCACACCTGAAGTCTAGTTTTAATAGTATCAATTGGGTATAAAGCTGCTTCAATAACAACGCCAGCAGCACCTCCAGCTATAGCACAATCTGTCCAAGTCATGTGTAGTAGTTCAGCCACCGGACATAAGAAAGGGAAAAGAAACATTCCCGCAACCAGAATAAAATGAATTCTTTACTTGTAGACATTTATTCCAATTTTATATAAATCAAAACCAAAGACTGCAGCTTAGATAGTTGTCTATGAAGTCAACTATTCTAATATCCGAATGTAACATACCAAATAGAACATGCAAGAAATCAAATGGCTTATCTTCTCCTACACTAACAGATGCAGAAGCGACATTTGGTTCATCTCCACCACTCCACAACTTGCTCTTCAACACCGACTCACCTGTAAAATAAAAAAAGCTAGTTTCGGATACATTAGAACCCAAAAGAAGAAAACAGATTATTTTCAGAAAAAGGAAAAGAATATACCAAAGCAAGCTGCAATGGAGAGACAACAAAGCAAAGAAGAGAAATGAGAATGCAGCAAACAATTGTTAAAATTGCAGTATACAACTAATTACAAGTTCACCATAGATACTTTGCATATAAAATTTGATCTAGCTCATCAACTATGATTAAATTATACATGTTTGGCAAGCGAGAAAGTATTATTCAACTTCACTTCCTCCAATTTCACAGCAACCAAACAGAGCATAGAATCAGAGAAATAGTGAAGAATACCAGAAGAATTTGAGTCAGAGTTGCTCGTAGTCATCGCCATTGTCGAAGGATCAATCGGATTCTGTTTAGCTGCATAAAGAAATGAACAAGTATACAGATCAAAAAATTAAGCAACGGAGAATGAAGATAAAACCTAGAAATCTGTTGATTCCTAGGGATTAATGCATACATAGAACGGAAAGATTTTCGGCGTTGTTCTTGAAACCTGAAAGATAGATCAGCTCCGGACCAAGGTTCTTTCGAGTACACTTAAATCATATAGAATTGGTTAAATTTAACAATTTAGACCCTAAACATTTTTTTTTATTTGTGTTTGCCAAAATTTAAGGACAAATATATTACGACCCTTTAGATCACTACTATATTGTGTTGGAGATATTGAGCTTTTATAGATGTTTTAATCGCAAAAATAAAAACGTAAATTTTGCAAAAACATCAAGTCATATTAAAAGAAAAAATTATGCCCTTATACATAATATCATGATATAACTCAAGCTTTATTGCGATCTAACCTTTAGGATATAATGATTTAGTTGAGGTTCGTTAAGACTAAGGAACTCTGATATGAAGTGGACAACCTTACCGAGAATCTGATAAGTCAAAAATCCTAAAATCTGAGGAGTCAAGATGAAATTATCATTCTACCTTGAAAAGAATCACACATGATATTCGATTGCCCCGAGAACTTAAAGATCCAAAAACTTGGGAATAACCAAACCTATTTGAATTAAAATACTAAAACCCACTTGAATTATGACACTAAATCTTTTTTTAATTAAGATTTTTAGAAGCATTATAAAAATCATGTATTTTAGAACAATTGAATAAGTTAGGTCATTTGTGAGAAAAGAGTCATCTTGTAAAAATCTCATCTTCTACTTCTAATAAAAAGACTTTACATGTATTTACTTTATAGATCTAAGCAATTATGTTGATCCATGCTTTTATTATTTTTTGTGTTTTGTGTTTGTTATTTTGTCAAACATGATAGGATTTTATCATGTCGTAATCTTGATTTAGTCATATTAGTGTTAGGATGTTGTTTTTAAGATTAGTTTTTTGAAACAATTAATATTAGAGCCAAGGAAACAATTGATATTAGAGCCAAGTTGTTCGATAATAATATCTCTACCTAAGTTTGATATACAAAAATTCAATGGAGCGAATGACTTCAATTTGTGGCATATGAAGATAAGGGCAATCTTGGTTCATCAAGGGTTGGATGATGCTCTTAAAGGAGAAGAAAATATGTCTGAAACATTAAATGAATATGAGAAAAGAGAGATTATAGGAAAAGGTATTTTGAAATTATACTATGTCTGAGTAATTAGGTTTTAAGGAGTTTCAAAGGAGAAGGTTGTAGCTAGTCTTTAAAACAACTTAGAAGCGACTTATTTGACCATATCTTTAGCCAATAAGATATACTTGAAGAAAAGATTATATACTCTTACTATGGCTGAAGGGATTTCAAAGAACATATTGATCAATTTAATAAGATAGTTCTTGACTTTGAATCAGTAGATGTACAGATTGAAGATAAGGATTAGGTGGCGATTTTGTTGAGTTCTTGATCAAAATCATACACGTGCCACCTGTCGCGAAATGAAATCGTGTTTTATAGCCATTTTGTGTTTTATAATTAGAGATCTAAAAATCGTTCTATTTTTTACTCCTTTGATTTCGAAATAAAAGGCATCAGAACACTCCTCATGCGATGGGGAATAACTAGACATGCAGCTCGTTATTGTTCGTTTTAATTAAAATTCACAAGATATGTATTCCACAAGATCGATCTCACAGGGAATAGGGAAATTAGTGTTTTATAATTAGTAAACTCTGATTGAATGATCGATGAGTGATTTGAAGAACAAAAAATAAAATAAACTAATGATTAATGAATTAAAATAGCAAAATTGATTAAAAAGATAAATTGAGGGAATTGAGGTGATAGTGCTCGAGAATCCACCATTAATTGTCATGTTCATAATATTAAGTGTACTTCAAAAATCATAAAACTTAGGTTAGTGATGGTTTTCTTACATGTGATGAATGTGTTCACACATTCAATTTTCCATTGATTATGAGTTAATTTTATTGTTGGATTTAACTTATCTATCCTAAAACATGCAACAATGCTTGGTGTAGACTATTATTAAAATGCCAATGCATAGGTATTGTGAAAACAAGAAATTATTGCATTAATGATTAAATAAGTGCGGTTATTATGCTAATGCAATTCATTTATATGTAAAGCATCAATTTAAGAGATTGGTGTGGTCCTCAAACCTTGCATCATTTTGTTCCCTAATTGAATAATAGAACTTATAATTTAATCTTTAAATTGGTGTGGTCCATAAATTTGCATTAATACATTACTCATTCAAAGTCCATCATTGAACCATGTTCAAAGTCTAGGTTAACACGAACAAATCACTAAAGCATGTAATGATTAAAGTTACAAATCCTAAATTATTCAATTAAGTAACATTAATCAATATGCATAATATAAATAATCATCACTTCATTAAGTCTCAAACATCCAAAATTAACAAAAACTCATAAATATGTAAAATCAAGGTTTCGTCTTTCACCCTAACTAAGAAGTTTAGCTACTTAAATACATAATTAAAAACTCTAAATTATAAGAAAGAGACATAGGATAGAGAAGATATGATATTGGAACTTGCGAAGATAGCAAGTTTGATAATAAAACTTGTTAAAATGTTCACTCATTAATAATTAAGTAAATAAGTTCATCACCTATGTATAACAACAAGGGATACAAAAATCACCACCAAAGTTGTTAAACAAAGGATAAAAAACTTATAAAACACTCACCACCCAATGGAATCCTCTAAAAATATATAGAGTTAAAGAAAACAATAAGTTTTCACTAAAATTATATTCAACTCAACATCTCTTTCCATTACAATCTTAAAGACTTACTTACATAGTTTGATCTTGGAACAATTCTCCAAGCATAGACAATCTTCAAATCTTGAAAATAAATACAAAATTTTGAAAATACTAAGAGAACAACAAAGACTTTGACATATGAGTTAGGAAAATAAACTAAGTAAACAACTAAAAAGTAAGAAATTAAGTTACAACTTCTTGACAAAACAAAGAGAACAACTAAGACATTATTTTGAATTAAGAAAAGAGTTGCGAAACTTTTAAAGGTAATTAGAAATGATAGGTAACGTTTTGAAAAAGATGTTAAATTCAACTTGGATGTCTAAATCATTGATTAGATACTTTGAATTATTCTGGAAGGTTCTCTAAAATGTTGTAGGCTGGATTGACTTTCACAATGAGCATGCTATAAACAAATAGCTCTAACTTCTTCTAAGTTACTACAAATTCAAAATCGTAAAATTTTCTAGAAAGCTTACTTCTTCTTCTTTCTAGATTCATTGTCCTTATTTTGAAATCATAATTTAAAATCTTTTTAGTGCCAATCATCAACAAACTTGTTTTCCTTTTTTTGATCTCATCACTTCAATATAAGATTTCGATTAAATTGAGTTATATCATGTTTTCTTTGTCTAACATTTATCAACTGAATTTTACTCATTTAGAGTTGTGGGAAATAGTGTTAATTCTTATTTACCTTAAAAAAATTGTCTATATATATGTAGTAAATGGAGTTGTAGTATAATATTTTCTTTGTCTAACGTTAACCTATGAATTTTGCTCATTTGGAGTAGTAGGAAACAATGTGAATTATTGTTTGACATTAAAAAACTTGCCGCATATGCATGTATTAAATCGACTTATAGTATCATTTTTTCTTTGTTTAACATTAATTTATCAAACTTTGCACACTTTTCAATAGCAAGAAACTGTAGGATTGGGCAAATTGCTCAAACCGAACTAAACCGAACTTCAATTATTATATTAGTTTGATTGAATTTGGTTTTGAAACCATTCAGTTCATTCAAATTTAGTTTTAACCCAATCCGAACCCAAAAACAATTAGTACTGATTGTAAAATTTTATTTAAATTCCTAAAATTTATAAATTATAAACAAATAGGAAAATTTATAAAAAATTACATAAATATATTTTAGGGGATATTATTGTAGATTTTAAATTTTTCATTTTATAATTACTAGAAAATTTAAAGACTTATATAAAAATATTCCTAAAATTTAACTAATGCCTTAAGTCAGAACCAAAGTTAGAATTGAACTTCTATTCACTTCGATTTGATTCTAAAGTTCAATTATATTCGGTTTTTATTTTTACACCCAAACTCTATTTCGGTTACGTTTAGTTTGCTTAAATTCGATTTTTGAAAATTGAACTGAACTCAAAATTGTCCAATCCTAGAAAATTTTGTGAATTGTTATTTAGTCTTGCCTATATAGATTTATATTTTGTTCTCCTATAATAGTCAAATTCCTTAAATTACAGTTGAAATTATATTAAGTTGTTAGAATAAGGCCTTGCTACTAAGGTAACGGATAAAATTTTGAAATGCTTTTGACAAATAGCCTTGGTAAATGCTTTTACAACAAGAAGGAATTTTACTCTATGTTGAAAAGTACTTCCAGATCATTTTGTTTGACTAATTTATACACCCAAATAGCTTCAAATTCAAGAGATCTGAAGGCATATATGCATTTCTTTGTCAATTTTAATATATTATCATTCTAATAAATTTAATAGCGTTCTTTTGCATGCTTTACGGAATTTAATTGACCATATATTTATATAATATATATTTATAAACAAGACATTTTTTAGGAGTTAAGACATATAGAATTAGCTGATACTTTTGTATAAAGTGGCCACCCTTTGCCGTGAATAAATTTGTCATTTTGTAAATAGTTACATTGCTAAAGGAATGCAACTACTACAATGAGCCAGATACATTAATTTTATATCACACATATTTACCTGCTGTTTTTTTTTTTTGCTATTTTCTTATTGTTTCTTGCTGATTTGGTTGCTATTTTCTTCTATTTTACCTGCTGCTTTATTTGCTATTTCTGCTACTTTCTTATACTTGCTTTTTTAATATTTTTATTGATTTATTTTATTTATTATTTTTAATCTTTTTAAATATAAATTAGAGACCCATTTTAACTTCTGTTAAAGATACTACAACATTCATGCAAAAGGATGTTGAAGATTTTCAAGAGCTAAATATTATTGATAATAACTAACTTTCAAGAAATGTTCTTTTTCATATGATCTAAATAGAGTTTTTAACATTTTTTTCATTTGCTGTTTATAGGATGAGAAAAAAGTTAAAGTGAAAATTTTGAGTTTTTTTTTTTTTGGAATATTGAAAAGTTAAGGAAGGCTTGAAACTCGTGGATATTTCTTTAATTGTTGTGAAAAATTGAAGAAATTTTAGAAAATTTGTAGGTTTTCTTTATTAATTGCAGTTGAATTTTTTTGTGTGCTTCTTGATGTTGTTATTCTTGATTTCTTTTCGTTAACTCGATGTTATGCATCTTTGATTATTAATGTGAAAATTAGATATCTTTGTATATTGTTTTGATTTGCAGGTATATGGTTAATTAAATTGAAAAAGGAAAATCAAAATGCGATTAAATTGAAAAAGCAAAAATCAAAATGTGATTGAATTAAAATAAGAAAAATTGAATTATTTTTCAATGTATATAATTGGAGAAGAATTTATAAATTTTACATTTTTAATTTTTTGAATTTGTTTGTTTAGTTTTTAAAAGAAGAATTGATAAGATTTAAAATGATGAATTTATTAATTAATAAAGAACTAATGGTGCTTTTATAGCATTTAGTTTAGAATAGAAAATTAAATTATTGTAAAAAAAAATTGGTCAAATAAGACTAGGTTGAGGAGAAGTTTGGGTGGATTAAATAGGGCAACCCCTTTCTTTCAAATCAGGGAAGAGATTTGAGGATAAATCTATCTCAAACGGGATAGGTTCAAGAATCACAATTCCTGTCATGAATGCACCCCATTCCCATCCCTAAATTCAGAGGGGATATGTGTAAATTTCTCCAAACATTCCATTTATGTGCAAGTGTCGCAAAACTTAAAAAAGATATAAGTTAATTCTCGTTAATTTAAATCACTAAAACATATTTTAAATATACATAATTTAAATCCTTTGACAATTTTTTTTAGACATAATTTATTACAATATAAAATTATTTTTCATACTTAAATATATTAAAAATTTAAAACTAAAAACTCAAAATCTTCACAAGTAATATTAAATAGTTTTAAATAAACATAATTAATTTCAAAAAAAAAACTTTGAGTTCTATATATTGGCTAAACTTGTACAAGTTAAAATTGAATAAGATAACAATCCTTCATAAATTTTAATTAAAAATAAAACTATAATAATATAATAAAAAATACAATTTTAAAAGCTCAAAATTTCGTATAGGCTTCTATAGTAGAAAAAAATAACATTTTTCATGTTCTAAAAATTTATTTGTGATAAAAAGCAAATGACAAAAAAATAAATTAATTGAGAAGTTATACTAATGTGACGAACTGAAGCAAAGTTGATAAAATCTTATCAAGCAAATAGCTCTATTCTATAATATATAAGATAAAATTGATTAGCTAAGAGAGTTAAAAAAAGAAAAATTGAACCTAAGTTTGGGTGAGTGATAAATCAATATTTATCCCACTATTTTGTTATGTTTATATCGTTTATTCATGTATTTTATCTTAAAATTTTATTACTTTGAACTTCTTTTTATTACTTGTAAGAATTGTTGTAAAAAGCTCAAAAACAAACCCAAGATGCTTGTTTTTATTTCCTTGTGATAATATAATTAATTAAGTAGAAACCTCATATTAAAGATATATTTAATTAATTATAAGTGAAAATTACCATGATCATTGGAATTCTCTATCTTTAGTGGAAAAACCAACGATCTAAATTACATAATAATTGTTTAATTCACTTAATATTTCAATATCAGATTAGATAATTAGCCAATTACTCCCATCTAATTTCATTGAATTCAATACAATTTTATTGTTTTTAGGTTCTTGTAATTTATCTATTTAATCACTTCATTTGAAATAATATGAAATTGTGATTTGATTGCATTGGAGTACTTGCGATTTTATGTTTACTTAAATTAGTAATTAACAGGAAATAATAAGGATTTAAACCATTACAATTCCACAAAAGATCGACCTTAGAGTGAACTTATCATCAACTATTAACGATTCGTGCATTTGTAAGCATTTAAAATTTGCCCATCAAGTTTTTGACGCCGTTATCGGGGATTGGTGTTTAAATTCTATATTTGTTTTCTTTGTTGCTATATTTTTTTTTTATTTGTTTTAAGTGTTTCATTTGTTCTGATTTCATTTGTTGTGAGTGTGTTCATTTATTGGTATTCTATTTTGTTTCTTTATAGCTTAATTTCTTTTTTTTTTTCTTTCATTAGGTACATGCACGGTGCCAATTCTCTAAGGGGAGATTTTGGAGAGAAAAGGGATAATATCCTAAGAATAAGAGAGAACTTGAGACAACTAGTTGAACATCAATTACGTACTAAACAAGGAGAAGAAATTGTTAAGGAAACAGTAAGCATAGAGCCCCAAACAACGGAAGTAGTCGAAAGACAAAGGGTGATGAAGAAGTATGCAAGGCCGATCGTTAGCACTTCTACATCTTGCATACAATTGGAGGATGCTGCACAAAATTATGAGATAAAAAACATACATTATTCCATGTTGCCTTCTTTTTATGGAATTCCTAATGAAGACCTTTTGACTTTCATTAGGGACTTTTATGTAACAGTGTAAACTTTTCCTTTGCAAGGATTAACCAAGGATCAGCTTTGGATGCGGTGTTTTCCCTATATGTTGAAAGATAGAGCTAAAGCTTGGTTGATGACTCTTCCACCAAGATCTTTGACTACATGGGAATTGGCTTACAACAAATTCATGGAAAAATTCTACTCTCACCAAAAGACCACCGAGTTAATAACTAAAATTACTACCTTTTCTCAAATGAAGGGAGAGCCTTTCCATCAAGCATGGGATAGATTCAAGATGCTTTTTATCCAATGTCCTCAACATCATTTTTCGCTGCAGCTACAAAACCAATTTTTCTATGATGGATTGACACAACAATGTCAATACACGGTTGATAATGCCACCGGTGGAGTCATAGGAGAAAAAACCGCAGAAGAGACATATGAGTTGTATGAAATGTTGGGTGCTAATTCGCAGCAAAATAGTGCAAGAGGAATGAGAGTTAAGGTGCATGATTTAAGCTCCAACAATGAAATAGCAATGGAACTTGCTACATTGCCTAAGCAAGTCAAACTCCTTACGACCAATAACTAGCTAACTCATAAGGTATATGGAATTTATGGGCATAATGCTAACACTTGTTCTTTGTCTTGTGATTCTTACATAGGTCGTGAACAAGAACAAGCTAATTTGATGGAGTTTACCCACCTAGGCCAAGACAAGATTCTTTTGTAAACACATATAACCCAGGTTGGAGAAATCATCCAAATTTCTCTTGGAAAACTAATAACAATCCAACATATGCTCAAAACTCAAGGCCAATTCAACATCAAATCCAAACCATGCCACTTGAACAACCTAGAAGACCAACATTGAAGGAAAGCTTGAACACCTTAATTCAAGTCAGTAAAGAAAACCGTGAGAGACATAGTCAAAGGTTGGATTCCTTAGAAGCAACTATGAAAAGGGTAGAAATGCAAGTTAGGCAACTTGCAGAACATATGCAAGGACATAAAAAAGGAAAGCTACCTAGCCAACCCAAGCAAGCAAAAGCTGTTACAATCTTATAAAGTGGTAAAATTATTAACAAACCTTTTGATAATGAAAATTCTAATGATTTACCACTTGACGTAGAAAATAGGGAGCAAGAAGTTTTCAAAGAAGAACAAGCTAAAGATCCCCAACCTTCTAAGCATTCTGAGAAGAGTGAAGAGAAGGATTCAATTTCAACTCTATTGCTCGATAAGGCGACCTAGCCTTATAGGCCTTTAATTCCTTATCCGCACTGTTTAAGAGAAAATAAGTAAGATAAACAATTTTTTGAGATTTTTGAGATGCTTTCTAAGGTTGATATTAACTTCCCTCTTTTGGATGTTATTAGGAATATACCATCATATGTAAAATTTTTCAAGAAACTCAACACTAAAAAGAGAAGATATGAGAAGAATGAGAAAGTCATGGTTTCAAAAGTTGCTAGTGCAGTGCTTCAACAAAATTTACCTCCAAAATTGAAAGATCCTGGAAGTTTCAACAAAAACAAAACTATGAGAGACAAGAAGGTTACTAAAGCCATGCTAGACTTAGGAGCAAGTATTAATCTAATGCCATACTCCATATACTTGCAATGAGGTTTAGGGAAGTTTAAGCCTACAACTATGACCCTTCAACTTGCGGATAGGTCAATTAAATATCCAAAGGGAATAATTAAGGATTTGTTGGTGCAAATAGACAAGCTCATTGTACCAATGGACTTTGTGGTTTTGGAGATGAAAGGAACACTCTCAAAGGACATAGAGCATACAATTTTTTTTGGTAGACCATTCATGGCAATAACCAAGACAATTATTGATGTCCAAAATAGAAGGTTATCGATGATGGTTTTGGGAGAAACTGTCCAATTTAAAGTTTTTGATTCTTTATCAATTCCTTCTATTTATACTAAAGATGAGTGTTTTTTTATTGATTATGTAGACTCACTTGTTTATAACACTTATTTACAGAAAGAAATGGAGTATAAGCTTGAAGTTGCACTTGTTGGTAAGAGAGTAGAAGAAACACTTAAAGAAGAGACTAAGGGATATCATAAGATGCTAGATAAAGCCAAACCAATTTCAGAAAAACCTAGCAAACCCTTAGAGCTACCAAAATCCTTACTAAGGGCAAGAATCACTCCACCTAAAATTGAGCTTAAAGGATTTCCTAAACATATATTAAATACATATTTTTGGGAGAGGGGGATACATACTCTATAATCATTTCATCTACTTTGACCTAAGAAAATAGAGTTGTAAGAGAGCTTAACCAACTAAGGAAAGCTATAGGATGAAGTATAAGTGACATTAAAGGCATTAGTCCTACAATGTGCATGCATAAAATTACTTTAGAGGATAATGCCAAACTTGCAAGAGAAGCCAAAAGGAGATTAAATCCTAATTTGCAAGGGGTAGTCAAGAAAGAGGTTTTAAAACTCTTAAATGCAGGAGTCATTTACCCAATTTCTGATAGTAAATGGGTTAGTTCGATTCATGTTTGTGTCAAAAAAATCAGGCATTACAGCGGTGAGGAATAAAAATAATGATTTGGTACCGATTAGGATGACTACTGGGTGAAAAATGTGCATTAATTATAGAAAGTTGAATTCAGTTACAAAAAAATATCATTTTCCACTTCCATTTATTGATATGATGTTGGAAAGATTGGTAGGGCATGATTTTTATTGTTTTTTTGATGGTCTTTCAGGTTATTATTAAGTGCTGATTGCAATTGGAGGATCAAGAGAAGACAACATTCACTTGCCCATTTGAAACATTTGCCTTTAGGAGAATGCTGTTCGGCTCATGCAACACTCCTGCAACATTTCAAAGATGCATGATATCAATTTTTTCGAATATGGTAGAGAAATTCACTAAGGTATTTATAAATGATTTTTTAGTTTTTGGAACTTCGTTTGATGATTGTCTCCATAACTTTGACTTTGATTCTTGAGAGATGCATTGAGTGTAAGTTGACAATTAGTTAGGAAAAAAGTCATTTTATGGCGCAGCATTGTGCTAGGGCATGTTATTTCTAGTAGAGGCATTGAAGTTAATAAAGCGAAAATTTATTTGATTGCTAAATTACCACCACCTACTTCAATTAAGGGAATTAGAAGTTTCGTAGGACATGCATGATTTTATAGACGATTTATTAAAGATTTCTCAAAAATAAGTCATCCGTTATGTAATTTGTTGTCTAAAGATGTTCCTTTTGATTTTAATGATGATTGCCTTGCCACCTTCAATTCTTTAAAAGAAAACTTAATATCAGTACCTATTATCATGGCACCTAATTGGTTGTCACCTTTCGAGATTATGTGAAATACATTTGATTATGCTATAGGGGCTGTTTTGGGGCAAAAAGTAGAGAAGCGTTTGCATGTTATTTATTATGCTATTTGATACGAACCCCGAACATATTAAACTTGAGACCCAATATCTTTACGCATAAAAGCAACTTCTTAGAAAGATAAATCAGATTTATCCAAGTCGACGACCCAATTTCAACTTATGAAATAGAACATTGGAATAAAATACCCTCAAAGTAATTAGCTTTGATTGTAAGAATCTTAATTCAAGTAAGAATCAAAATAAGAGAAACACTCTCAATTTTTATTTCATTTAAAGAGTAATAATGTTTCCATGGGAGCATGTGGTTGAATATATAACGGTACAAGAAATTAGTCACTCTAAATGGAGTGTTTGGCCACAAAACTAAACTTATTCTAACTAAATTAAAACAAACTGAATTTGAGCTTAATAATTAACATTAACAACCCAAACACATAACAAACTAAATAACATATGTTTATAAATAAAACTAAGATAGATAATGGGCTTGAGCAGCAACTTAGCCCTAATGGCATATGTAATCCGAAACTTACATCATGATGAAGATCTGACTCGAATTACAATTAAAAGACTTGATCATGCTTGCTTAGCCTTGAGACATCATTTGAATATGGCCTTATACAGATTTGAGAAGTTGAATTCTATAAAAGCTTTAATCTTCAAGTTTTGCCTTCTTGTACTTGTGTCAATGTTACCAAACTCTGATTATTGTCTTGAATTTCAAGCTTGATATTTGACTCTTTTTTGCACTCCTGAATTGTTGTAAAATCATCCCATAAACTTTGAATCATCCCATTCAATGCATTCTTAAATTTCTTCATTCTTACTCTTGTAATGGGACCACTGGGTAATTGAATTGGATCATTGCTCTTATGTGCATCCTTATTTGCATCACTAGTAGAACACTCAATGATGCCCAACTAAATTATTCCACTACTGAAAAAGAGTTTTTGGCTGTTGTGTTTGCATTAGACAAATTTAGATCATACTTGATAGGATCTAATGTCATTGTGCATTCAGATCATGCAGCATTGAAATATTTATTAAGAAAACCAAACGCAAAGCCAAGACTGATTCGGTGTGTATTGCTTTTGCAAGAATTTGACCTACAAATAAGGGATAAGAAAGGTAGTGAGAATGTTGTTGCTGATCATGTATCTAGGTTTCTTTCAGATTTTGACACATATAAACACAAAGAAAAACAACAGATTGTTGAAATTTTTCCTCATGAACACTTCTTTTTTTTGGGTCATGAACCATGGTATACTAATATTGTCAATTATCTTACTTGTGGTGTGTTGCAGCCTAACCTAACTTTTCAAGAAAAGAAGAGATTTTTATTTTCTTGCAAGCATTATTTTTGGAATGAACCATATTTGTTCAAGCTTTGTCAAGATTAGATCATTCGTTGATGTGTGCCTGAAGATGAATATGAGAGTATTCTAACCTTTTGCCATAAGCTTAATTGTCGAGATCATTTCGGTGGTAAGAAAACAACCCTTAAGGTATTGCAATCTGGTTTTTATTGGCTAACTCTCTTCAAAGATGCTCATAATTTTTGTTTACGTTGTGATAAATGTCAAATGAGCAATAACATTAGTAAGAGAAATGAGACGCCTTTAGCAAACAATCTTGTTGTTGAGCTTTTTGATGTATGGGGGATTAATTTCATGGGACATTTTCCATCTTTATTTGGTTTTCAGTACATAATAGTTACAGTTGATTATGTGTCCAAGTAAGTTGAAGCTATACTAACGATGCTAATTGTGTTGTGAAATTTTTGAAAGATATGATATTTAGCAGGTTTGGGACACAAGGGCCATAATCAATGATAGAGAAAGTCAATTTTGTAACAAACTCTTTGATGGGTTATTGAAGAAGTACATCATTACACATAAGGTAGCAACTTCATATCATCCACAAAGTTCGGGCCAAGTTGAGGTTAGCAATCACTAAATCAAGGGAATTTTGGAAAGGATAATACGACCCTTAAGGAAAGATTGGGCGGCTAAGTTGAATGATGCATTGTGGGCATATCGCACAGTGTACAAGACACCTATTGGCATGAGCCTATATCGGTTAATTTTTGGAAAGGCATGCCACTTACCCGTAGAGCTTGAGCACAAGGAATATTGGGCAATTAAAGGAGCTGAACATAGACGTGAAAGTGGCAGGAGAGAAGCATTTACTTTAACTTAATGAGTTAGAAGAGATTTGGGATGAAGCCTACAAGAATGCAAAAATTTACAAAGAACGCACAAAGCGTTATCATGACAAAGGCCTAATTCATAAATCTCTTTATCCTGGAATGAATGTTCTTTTGTTTAATTCGTCTTAAATTGTTTTCAGGAAAGTTGAAGTCAAAATGGTGTGGACTGTTTCCAATAGTCCAAGTCTTTCCTTATGGAGCGGTAGAATTGTTAAATCCAAAGATTCAAACAACATTCAAAGTAAATGGACATTGTGTGAAGCCTTATTTAGAAGAAGTCTAGAACAAGAAAGAGGTTGAATGCATTGAATTGTTCAACCCTTAACAAAAAAAAGCAATGTCTCGCTAAGATGTTAAAGAAAGCACTTGGTGGGAGGCAACCCACTCATGTTTGGTAGTATCTTATCCTTTTCTTTTTTTTTTTCCTTTTCTGTTTAACTTTTTTCTATTTGTCTCATTTTTAATGCTTTCCTAACCTAAACTATATTTTAAACATTGAGGACAATATTTAATATAGGTTTGGAGGTGGGGTTTTAGTGTATTTGAAAGATTTTAAATGTGCTTCAATATTTGTATTTATTTTAAATTATATAGTCATAAAAACTAAAAATTTAAAAAATATTTTAAAAAAAATTTTCAATATTTTTTTTCTCTCTGTTTTGAATCTTTGTGATGATTCCTTCATATAAGACTAGGATGCAATTTGTACATGGCTAATTAGAATTGATGAGAAATCATGATTTTTTATTATTATTATTATTATTTTAACTACATTTCATTGTTTATTCCTTTACTACATATGCACTTTATGCCATGATCGATCTGAATCTTGATTTAATGAAATCACATGATTAAAGGATACTGTGCAAGATAGTGTAGACTCATGAACCCTAATTGTGAGATTTTAAACCTTGAAGCTTCTATTCTGAGTGTTTATCACTACTTTATATTTTCTTGTCATATTTTCTTTCAAATGATCTCATTATACTTTGTTTTAGTTAATTAACTTGATTATTCATGCTTTGATTGTAATATTGATTATATGATACATGAGAAGTGATTTTAAGCCTTATTTAAATCGCTTGCGCCTTTCTTGCCTACCTAATATATATTCTTCCTTAGTAACCATTTTGAGCCTTAATATGTTCTTTTTCTTTCTTAAAACCAATCCCAATCAAACCCAATAGCCAAGTATCCAATTTCCTTATCTTTACTCTATTCTTTGAGTCATAAATGAGTTGAATGGATATGTACCTTATAATAGGTTTGGGGGTTGTTATTTCTTGAAATAGTACTTGATGTTATAATGTTTTATCATTGTGTTGTACTAAGAAAAAAAAGGGAGAAATGCTAAGGTTGATTATCAAAGTGTAGTAAAAAAAATGGGGCTGCAAAATGAAATTTTAGATTGAAAAAAAAAGGAAAAATAAAAAAAGAGGTGAATATAAATGAGTGGTTGTAGAATATGAAAGAAAATTGAAAAATAAGAATTTGATGATAGGTGCACATATTATTGAGTTCTTATGGCTTTGTTTTATCTTTTATCCACCAATTCTTATCCTCACCTTATCCAATAGCCTCATTACAACTCAAAAAGAAAAGTCATTTGTTGATCTTGTGTATCATATGATTAGTTTGCATTCATTATCAGAAAAATCAAGTTATTAGCATTCCGTTCATGATATCAACATCATTACATCAAAAATAGTGTATTTTTCATTTTGTATATGAGCTTTGTTTTCCATTAAAAATATAAACTTGATGCTTATCTCCCACACAGTTTAGTGATAACCCGAATTTCGAGTGCATCTCTTTAAGAGTGACCACCTTTGTGAAGTTTGCAGTTGAAACATCAATGCATGCTATATTCTGATAATGTGAAGGACGATAAGAGAGATGATAATTGATCTATGGCTATCACACACTACACATGAGGATAACATCTGAAAAATTGTTAGCAATTGGATAAATCATTGATTGACCTTATATCTTATTGCATTCTTTTGAAGCCATTAATATTTTAAGGAATCATCTCTAGAAAGGAATTTTCATATGTATGTTGAGTCTTCAATTTTTACTTTTATTTTAGTTTTACTCGAGGACTAGCAAAGTTTAGGTTTGGGGGAATTTGATAAATCAATATTTATCCTAATATTTTGTTATGTTTATGTCCTTTATTCATGTATTTTATTTTAGAATTTTATTACTTTGAGTTTCTTTTTATTACTTGTAGAAACTGTTGTAGAAAACCCAAAAAAAAACAAACCAAGGATGCTGGAAGGCCAGTATTTGCTAAACATAGTCCGCATTTTCTAGTATATCTTTGTCCTCAGTACTCGTATATAGGTGATACAAAATAATTTAAAAAGTAGACATAATGATTTACAACCTACATTTCAAAAAGAAAGCACATTTTGAAGTTTTAAAGGTCAAAATTTAGCTGGAAAGGAGACAATTGGAAGACAGACTTTTCTTGATAAGTGGGAGTAAATTTTGAGTAAGTTGTTGACTAAATGAGTAAAAAGTCATGGCTTTGGAGGTGCTGCTTGGCTGAGAATGAATTGGGGAAGGATTTGATGAATAAGAGGGTTTTTTAAAGAGTGAGTTTTTTATTGGAGGGGGAAGATTACTAAATTGAAGAGGAGGACATTCTTGTTAGACAAAATTATCATCTTCTTCAAAACTTGGTGGTGAACCTTCAAAAAGGGAAATTTTCTTTAAATTTTTTTATTTTCTAAATATGTTTAGAACTTTTATAATTAGATTCATAGTTTTGAATTTAAGAATGGAAGTGTAAACATATTTTGGGAGTTTGGCTTTGCTATTAAAATAGTATTGTATATTTTGTAAAATGTGATTAATTAAAGGTTAAAATTATTTCTTATTCATTATTTATATAATTTTGATTATTTATTATGGATTTGCTATCTATTATTTGTGATTGAAATTAATTTCAGAATTAAGGTGTTAGAAACATCATCTTGCCTTAATTAAGCTCTTTTTAACAAGTATTTAAATTGAATCCATTGAGTTGATTTTATTTAAATGATTAAATGATTTCTTTGTAATAATATAATTAATTAGGTAGAAGTCTCATATCAAGAACATATTTAATTAATTGTAAGTGAGGATTATCATGATCATTGGAATTCTCTAACTTTAGTAGAAAAACCAACAATCTAAATTACATAATGGTTGTTTAATTCACTTAATATTTGAATACCAAATCAGATAATTAGCCAACTCCTATATAATTTCATTGAATTCGATACAATTTCATTGTTTCCAGGTTGTTGTAATTTATTTATTTAATAACTTCATTTGGAATAATCTGAAATTGTCATTTAATTGCATTAGAGTATTTGCGATTTTATGTTTGCTTAAATTAATAATTAACAGGAAATAATAAGAATTTAAACTATTATAATTCTGCGAGAGATCGATCTCGGAGTGAACTTATCATCAGCTATTAACGATACGTGCACTTGTGAGCTTTTAAAATTTGTACATCAGTGAGATCCCAAATACCTACATACTGTATTTAGGTGGAGATTAAAGTCGTCGTAATTAATGTAAAGGCGCTAAATAGTAAAAATAAAAATAAAAATAGTAACAACAACGACAACAATAATAGTGATAAAAGAACAAAAATATTTTATAATTGTTAGAAATAACATAATAATAGGAAAAAGAAAAACAAAGAAAAACAAAGAATACTAATCAATTGCTAAGAGACGGCCAAATAATAGGTAAAAATCCCAATACACATTAGCCAGAAAAAAATAAATAGGCTATACAAATCAATCAAACCACAAATGCTTAGAACAGACCAACAGTTCTTAAGGATCTTGAAAATCAACATATATTGTCCTCAACAGCACCCAAGTAAACAAAAAAACAAGTGTTGTAGATTAAGCATATTTGCATATATTCAAAAAAGAACTAGGAAAATTCAAAACTTATTCCATCGATTGTCAGGTAGAGCATATAGCAACCATATAGCACTAATCCTTGCTAGTTTTGATGAGAACATTTAGCAAACCTCAACATATTTGCATTAGCCTTAAGATTCATAACCCATTGTTTTGATAATAATAAACATTGATATTATCTCACCACATACTTCTTGTTAGCATTTATTGCTATATTTCTAGTATGAAGAATGGAATTACAAATGTGAAGATTCAAAGAACATTCAAAATCAAGGCATTCAAGAAAAAACAACAATGACACCCAAAGAGAGAATTGAAGAGAAGATTTGAAGAATTGAAGATATAAATATTAGGTGTTTTTATTTGTAATGTCTTTGAAATTTAATATTGATTTGCACTTAAAAATTCAAAATCATTTTTATCAAAATACATACTTCTAAAGATTTTCAAATATTCATATGACCATATGATTTTGCATTGAATATTTTGAATATGTGAAAATGGACTAAAAATAAAAAGTTTCGGAAATTTGAAACTTGACCAAATTGTAAGATTTTCAAACCCTAATGGACTAAAATGCAAACTTTTTGAATTTCAGAAAAACTAAGTCACTATTTATGAACCAGGTAATTGTGCTTGAACTGTAATATTGTACATAGTCCAACCGAACTGGAGCTCAACTAAGCCGATTGTTCAATAAATTGGTGAACAGTGTCGATTGACCAAAAATGCATTTAGGTTGATCGAATTTATGGTAGAATGGCTAGAAAGTTCGGTTAGCCTATCTGGTCAACCGGATTCATTTCTAGTCGACCGAATTATGGAAAACTTGAATTTCCAAGTTTATAACGGGCAGTAACAGCTAGTTTTCTAACTTTCACTATAAACACTAATCTAAACTCATTTGAAACAACTTTTGCACATTTGGGAAACTTAAGAAACATATTTTACAATTGCATTACAAATATTTGAACTTTCATTTGCAAATTAAACATTAAATTCATTACACACTCTACCTTTCATTTGTAACATTCAAAAGAAAGAGTGTTTATACATTACTTGGTCATATTCCTCAATCAATGATATTTTTTTTGTAATTATTGTGGGGTTGAGTGTAAAGGAAACACCTTTGCTATGAGGTTTAAGTGACATACTTAAGTCACTGGATTGTAGAGGTTGAAGAGGCACCCAATCAAGTCCTCTTAATGTAAGGTTTAAGTGGCACTCGAAAGTCTACTTGGAGTTGTATTTGCTTGCCTTAGGTTGAAAGCATATTAGTGGAATCCTCCAGCGAGTTAGCTTGGAGGCTTGGACGTAAACCGGAGTTTGCCGAATCATGTAAAAATCATTATGTTTGATCTCTCTCTCTACACTATTTATTATTGTTTATGTTTATGTTTGTTATACACATTACTCTCACACATTTGAAGTTTAAATTGTTGAAATTTACATATTGGTGATTAAGATTATGTATTGAATTTATTGTATTACATTTTATAAGGATTTGAATTGCTTAATGTTGGTATTGGATTGTTTTAAAAGTGCTAAAATCCTTGAAAATCCAATTCAACCGCCTCTTGAGTTGCCTTAGTTGTATTTCAGTCTGAATGTTCTACATTCAGGTGAGAAAAATATGTACTTGAAAACATCTATGTGAAGAAAACGTAAAACAAAGATTCATTACGCATTGTTTTAAACTTTAGACTATAATCCTATCAAATTTAGAAATAAGAAAACCAAACATATCTTTACAACCTAATCAAATTTGGAAATACAAAAACTAGACTTCTCCCATCGTCACAAAAGGTGAGTGACATCGAAAAATTGGGATTTGAAAACAGAATTGTGATTTGATGCTGAAATTGCAAAATTAAAGGGGAATAATAGATTGCCACCTTAATAAACAACCAAGAATATAGAAATTTCACCACCCAAATTGTTGATTAATGATACAAAACTTTTGTAACTCACCACTTAGTGAATTTTCCTAAGGAGATATAGAGTTAAAGAACACTAAAAGCGCATTAAACTTTTCTCAAAATCACTTATCTTTACATTTCAAAATTAAGGCCTCTTTATAGGCAAATATAAGGAACAAATTTCAAATGTCAAGATGTAAGCAATAATATCATACGTATTTGATGTAAGCACTAACATCATATGTATTTGATATAAACGATGACATCATCTAAGAGAGAATACATCAAAACAACTAAGACTTTGATTTATAACATAAATAATTCTTGAAACAACTAGAAATTAAAAAAAAATAGATTGAATTTAAGACAAAAAATCTTCTAAACTCAATGCTTCCAGAACTCTACTTTGAAAATGAACATACTATAAAGAAGTTGTCATAACTTTCTCTAGAAACTCCAAATGCTAAACCGTAAAAGAGAAAACTACATCAACCCCCTGTTAGATTCTATCGATAACATTTTGTTCCTTGTTAGAAAAAATATACAAAATTCCCCCTATTACCAGGAACTTAATGGTGTGAGTGAACTTTTTAAAAACAAAGGAAACTTTTCAAATGTAAGCGCTGACATGGTAGACAAATACTGACTTAGATGGGACAAGTCATTTTATGAAGGCAGAGGAGAGAGGAAATTAAAAAATAGTTTATTTCCCTCATATTTGTTTTTTGCCTTAAAACTCTTCGTTCTCCCTGTCTCTCAGTCTTTAACCGATTGTACTCTATCCTTGAACACCATCACTTCCCGCTGCAAGCCTCATCTCTTACGCGTATGAAGAAACCCTAGGTCACGGAATAAGAAACCTATGTAATCAGTGACGCATTTCTATCTGTTTGGCATCGTTGGTGCACGGTCTGACCTGTGTTGGCTTGCAACAATAGTAAGTGTATTATACAAGAATTAGTTAAATTAGTTTGTGGGGATAATGGCTTATGATATTTGCATGTTAACAGTATAGGTATGGTGGAACACTTTGTTGGGGATAGTGTTGTTGCTCAATATATAATTGTTAAATATTGAGTGAGTTCTATAATGTTTATGTTCATCTATTTAATATAAATGTTTGTTGATTCTATTTTTGTTTGTGGGTTTTATTTAAACAAAAAAATTGTGGATTTGATTTTATATTGCGAACTTGTGTTGGTATGGTATGTGTACTCAGGTTAAAACGAGTGTAGGGTATATGTTGGCTATTGATAGAAGATTCCATTTTTCAGCTTTGGTCCAGAAATGCTTTTCTATTTGTTTGGTGCCTTTTGTTTCCTAACATTTAGCTTAAAATAAATGACTATGTACTATACAATTGTACATGTAAGTCCATTAATGGATATGATTATAGTGAAAGTAATAAATGGATGTGTGCATAATATCACTGTTAGCAGTAAATTATTCTGTTTTGATAGTTATAAGTAGTGAAGATATTTGTGCACTCTTTTATGGGATTGACCATGGATTGGGAGGATATGACATGAATCATATCAGTTTAGTTGCATGGATTAGTGACATGCTAAGAGACCTATTTAAAATATCTAAGTTTGATGATAAGAGCTTTAAATGTAAAGGCATTATAACTTGGTTAGGGGAAATGGTTGACCTTGAAACAAACAAAAAATTTATGGACTTCTTAAAGTTCCACTTGTCTAAAGGTGTTGAAGATGTTAAATTAGTGTTTGAGTTAGTTCTTCTGGCATGCGCTTCCCCTTTTGAGGTTCTGGTCCCACAACTAATCAGCAGCAAGAAGAAACCTATTTTGGACCGAAGACAAATCATCACAGGCCCAAGAAAGGCCACAAACCCAACTTGACCCAATTAACCTACAAGCCCATATGATGATATTCATATATCTAAATTAACGCAAGTACAGAATGCATAACAAACAAAAAATGCAAACCCTACATCAGATGCACAACATCCTAAAGAGCCTTGGTAGTCTCGGTAGCCGCAACTACATAGCACACCCAATTAGCAAGTACCAACATCCGTTGATTTGCCTCAAAATGAAACTGAGGGCATATTTCAGTCTATAGCTAGGTCGTTTAAATGGTTAGAAAACACAAGAGTGGGAGGACTTGAGTTCAAGAAAGATGTTGAGTTAGGGATTCTATACAATAATGATGCTGGATATGATTATAGTGCATCGTACAATTCAACTGGACCTAATAAAGATGCATCATACCATTCTAGACAAGATAAACCTTTTACTCATGAAACTGGTGGTGAAGATACTAGTAGTGATTATGATGCTAGGAGTGCTAGCACCATTAACTCGACATATGATGACATTAGAGATGAAGTTTCTCTTAACCTAACAAGCTCAAAGGATTCTGAAAATAATAACCTATTTGAGTATAACAATGGGAATGATAAGTTTGTTGCAAATAGTGATGCAAGGGATAATACAAGAGATCTTGTTGATAGAATAGGCAAGAAGGTGAGGCATAGGCTGTATAGAGGACAACTAGAGAGTGAGCAAGTAAGCCTCTACATTGGCCCAGACCTTTACCTCAGTTTATACATTTAGAGATTGCCTCAGGGAATATGCACTATTCTTAAAAGTGTTGTCTTAAATAGGATTAAGAATGAAAAATCTAGAGTTACTACACAGCATGCCTTGCCGAATTGCCAGTGAAGGATATATGCATCGATAATGATTCACAATGTGACATTCATGATAAGAAGCATGAGTGCTAAAGACCACAAATGTGATCGAGTGGTGCGTAATCCAAAAGTAACTAGTTCTTGTGCTACTCAAAAGTTGTTTGCCTCAATTAAGGCAAACCTTAACATTAGAACCTATGCAATGGCTGAGGAGTTAAAAAACAGATTTAGGATAGTAATAACAAAAATGAAGCTCTATTGTGCCAAGAAGAAGGCATTTCCCATGGCTTCTTCTGACTTCACTAAATCGTATACAAAGCTCAATTGATAAGAACCCACTAGACGACCTGCTCTAAGAACTCTTGAATCAATTGTTATGCGCACCCCAAAAACTAGAAAAACAAGTTGTATATAATCAGATTAGAACTTAAGAAAATAAATCCTTAAAATTCCAATTTTGAAGACGCGACAAAAGTTGATCACTCTTTTGATAAGTCAAGATATTGTATTCTACCAAGAACACAAGAAGGCACAACTACACTTATTCAAAATATCTCAATATTATTAATGATGTGATGATTATTCGTTTACATAATAGTAGCCTTTATTTAAACATGTAAACATTATTACAAAATTAAGTAGGAAAAGAAATCCTAACGTAAATAGGAATAGAAACCCTAAATAAAAGAGAAAACTAAAATCCTAATAGAAGTAGGAAACATAACAATCTTAAATAAAATAGAAAACTAATTTTATGTAAAGTAAACAATGTAAACCAAACAAGGAATCTTTAAAGCTTTAATTTTCCTATATGCCATTAAGATTTAGTAGCTCAGGGCTATTCTTCTTCTTGCACATAAAAGTAAGTGATTATCTTTGGTAAGGTTTTGGAAACTTCTAGAATAGCCTTAAAATCTTATAGAATAGATTTTTTGTCATACACTTCCTTAATTAAGTCTTGTAAAGCCTCTTTCATCCTCTTTGTCCTTGCTCTAATAATTGGACCACCGATTTCAAGCAAAAGATCTTGAAAATACTTGGGAATGTTATCTTGAATCATTTGGCCAGCGCCTCGATCTCCATTATTCCCTCCTTCCTCGAAAAAATTCATCCTCGAATTACCTATATCAAACAATGATAAATCAGCAACATTAAAAGTTGCACTAACATTACCATAATTGTCTGATAAATCTAGTTTGTAGGCGTTATCATTGATTCTCTCCAAAACTTGAAATAGTCCATCTCCTCTATGCTGTAATTTCGATTTCCTTTGTGTAAGAAACCTCTCCTTACATATGTGCACCTAAACCCAATCTCCAAGTTCAAAAACAATCTTCAAACACCCTTTATTAACTTGCTTAGCATATTACTCTTTTTTTTTTTCAATGTTAGCCTGAACTTTGGCATGTAAATCTTTTACAAAATCTGCCTTTTTCTTACCATCAAGATTAATATGTTTATTAGTAAGCAAAGATAAAATGTCCATAGGATTTAAAGGATTAAAGCAATAAATAATTTCAAAAGGTGAAAAAGAAGTAATAGAATAAACAGACCTATTATATACAAACTCAATATGTGACAAACACTTTTCCCATGGCTTTAAGTTCTTTTGAATGACAGCATGCAATAAAGTAGTGAATGTCCTATTAACTACTTCAGTTTAACGAGTGTCCTATTAATTATTTCAGTTTAACCATCCGTTTACAGATGTGCAACAGTAGAAAACAACAGTTTACTTCCTAATTTATTCCATAAAGTGCACCAAAAATGACTTAAAAACTTAACATCTCTATCACTAACTATTGTCTTAGGCAAACTATGCAAATGAACAACTTCTTTAAAGAATAAGTCAGCAATAGGCTATTCTTACCACTTTGAGACCTTGGTAAATGTAAAATAAAATCTATAAAAATATCAATCCAAGGCTGGGTAGGCACTAGTAAAGGGGTATACAACTCATGCGATTTAACTTTAGATTTTGCTTGCCTACATGTAATGCACTTATCACAAATAAATTGTACATCATGCTTTATATTAGGACAATAAAAATGCTCCCCAATATATGTAAAGTCTTTTGCATACCTAAGTGTCCCATCAAGTCATCTCCATGAGTTTCTCTAACAAGTAACTCACAAATAGAACAAATAGGCACACACAATTTATCTTTCTTAAACAAAAATCCTTAATACCTATAGAAATCACTAAATGCACACTTATCACATGCATTCTATACTTGGCTAAAATCAAAATCATTAGCATACAAGTCCTTAAGCAATTCAAAACCAAGTAACTTAGTTTGCAAAGATGTAAGTAATGCGTACCTCATAGATAATGCATCAGCAACAACATTTTCCTTTCCATGTTTGTACCTAATCACATAAGAAAATGTTCCCATGAACTCTAGCCACTAAGCATGCCTTTTATTAAGCTTACCTTGCGATTTCAAGAACTTTAAGCTCTCATGATCAGAATAAATAATGAATTCCCTTGGCCACAAGTAATGTTGCCATCTTTGAAGAGTTCTCACTAATGCATAAAGTTCTTTATCATAAGTAGGATAATTCAAGGCTGCCTTACTTAGCTTTTCACTAAAATAAGCAATCGATTTGGAATCTTGCATTAAAACAGCCCTTATTCCAAATCCAAATGCATCACATTCTACCTCAAAAGCTTTATCAAAGTTAGGCAAACACAACAAAGGTACATTAGTTAGCTTATCTTTCAAAGTTTTGAAAGCCCGATCACGCACATCATCCCATTTAAAAACAATATTCTTTTTAGCAAGTTCATTCAAAAGTGTAGCAGAAGAATTAAAATCTTTAATAAACCTTCGATAAAAACTTGCTAATCTATAAAAACTTCTTACCTCGTTTACATTCTTAGGTGTAGGCCAGTCCCTTATTACCTTTACCTTCTCTTTATTAACACTAATACCTTACAAACTAACAAATATCCAAGAAACACAACAGATTCCATGCAAAACATGCACTTCATAAGATTAGCATACAATTGGTGCTCTCTTAACACACTAAGAATAGCATGCAAGTGTTTTACATGTTCATCCAAATTTTTGCTATGAACTAAAATATTATCAAATTAAACTATCATAGATTTCCTTATAAAAGCATGCAGGACATGATTCATTAGCCTCATTAATGTACTAGATGCATTAGTTAAACCAAAAGACATTACTAACCACTCATACAATCCATATTTAGTTTTAAATGCTGTCTTCCATTCATCTCCTTCTTTCATGCGAATTTGATAATAACCATTCTTTAAATCAATTTTAGAAAACAAATAAGAGCTATATAATTCATCACGCATATCATCTAATCTAGGGATAGGATGTCTATACTTAATTGTTTTTTAGTTAATGGCTCAGCAATCCACACACATACGCCACGTTCCATCTTTCTTTGGAACATTGGCTAAGACTCTCCTTTACAAAACCCTTTTGCACTAGCTTATCTACTTGCCTTTGCATCTCCTTTGTTTCCTCGGGATTAACTTTATAAGTAAGTCGATTTGGTATAGTAGAACTGGGTATGAAGTCTCTTTTATGCTCAATACCTCTTAAGGGAAGTAATCCATGGGGAATCTTCTCAGGGAATATGTCCGCAAACTCTTGTAATAAAGACACAATAGCACTAGGTAAAGAGGGGTTAAAGTCATTGGTAGAAAAGTAAATATCCTTGTACATAAGTACAAGTAATTGCTGCCTTGCAGTCATGACACTCTTAATCTTATTTTTTTTAGTAAATAGACTCATTCGCTTACTTTTCTCTCTTTTTTGTGCACCTTTCTCTCTAATTTTCCTCTCGGTCTAACTCTTTTCACTTACACTTTTCCTCTCGATTTCACTTGCTCTCTTTGTTTTTACTTGTTCACTTTCCTGCAAATTTGATAATAACTTTTCAATCAAATTGTCATGGTCGGCCAAGCAATATATAACCAGCTTGCATCGGTACCACATCACATAAAAACTCATCCTCATACTTGCCAATTGAAAAGGAAATTAGAACTTACTTGGTTACCCTCACTTCTCCACATTCATTCAGCCATTGCAATTTGTACTGCTTAGGATGCTTTATGGTAAGCAAATTCAGCTTATCTACCAACAAAGTACTAGCAACATTAATACAACTTCCACTATCAATAATCATAGTACATACCTTATCCTTCACATGGCATCTTGTGTGAAAAATATGCTTATGTTGCTCTTCATCAACATCATCCTTAAGCTGTATACTTAGAGCTCTCCTTGTAAGCAACAAATCACTATGTACGAGTTTTTCAACTTCAACATCAGAACAATTCTCCAAATCCGAGTTATCTTCCTCTTCCTTCTCAAACATACATCTTCTAATGGTTTTAGATATAGATGGGGATTACTATTCATCCATCCAGTATTCAACTTTCTAAATAGTTCATACAGCTTTTATGAACATTTTCATGTCAACTTCTTGTGGTTTTCCTTCAGTATTCATGCTTCTAACCTGCAAAACTTGTTATAAATTAAAGAAATTTATTTTTCTCACATTCTCTCACGTGTTTGCACTCAATTTAGATTGTTATCACTCGTGTGTTTCACACTAATTTGATGATGGTCTTACCGTTCTCTCCTTTTACCATTCAAGCCAGCCTCCTTTATGTCCTTAAAGAATCAAAATCAACAAATCTCAGAAGCAATCGGTTAGATAGTGGCAAATCTCAAAATTAAAGCATTAAAGACTTAGTTGAGATAAACAGCAACAAGAAAGAAAATTAAAAAAGTCAAGAAAATAAGAAAACTTCAAAAGGAAGTAAAAAACATGTAAAAGAAATCAATAGAATGCAATGAATTGAAGAGCAAAGTTAAAAAGACACAAGTATGCAATTGAACTCGAATAAGATAAATAAAATATAGAGTACAAAATTAAATTAATTTAGCCACAAAAATTCTAATTTGATAAGGATTACTACTGTTTAAGAAAAAGAAATCCTAACTTGAAAAGGAATATATAGCTAGCTTTGAATTAGTCAACTAGTCAATTCCAAAAAAAGGAAAAGAGCTTATATTATGACTTATTTGACTAGGAATATGATTTTGCGGTTCAAGAAATTTTTTTTATACAAAAGATTAAAATTTGCAATCTAACCCCCTTTTTTTTTGCTTCTTTTTTATTTTTTTGTTTATTCTTTTTTGAACTGGATTTTTCTTTCAATCTCTCTCTTCTTTTTTTTTCCACCAAACTAAACACACAAGACCGAACAGAATCTATTCAAAACACAAAGAAGACGAAAAAAAATTCAAAGAAGCTATGCAAAAACAACACAAGAATCAAACAAAAGTCAAAGAAAACCACAAAACGAAGATACGTAAAGAATAAGTAACCTATTTTTAGAGCTAAAATTCTAATATCAAATGATAAAAACCCACTAGACGACTTGTTCTACGAACTCTTAAATCAATTGTTATGCATCCCCTAGAAACTAGAAAACAAGTCGTAAATGATCAGATTTAAACTTAAGAAAATAAATCCTTAAAATTTCAATCTTGAAGATGTCACAAAGGTTGATCACTCCTTTAATAAGTCAAGATATTATATTCTACCAAGAACACAAGAAGGCAAAGTTAAGCTTGCTCAAAATATCTCAATATTATTAATGATGTGATGATTATTCATTAACATAGTAATAGCCTTTATATAAACATGTAAACATCATTACAAAATTAAGTGGGAAAACAAATCCTAGCGTAAATAGGAATAAAAACTCCAAATAAAAGAGAAAACTAAAATTTTAATTTAAGTAGGAAACATAATAATCCTGAATAAAATAAGAAACTAATTTTATGTAAAGTAAACAATATAAACCAAATAAGAAATCTTTAAAGCCTTAATTTTCCCATGTGGCATTAGGATTTAGTAGCTCAGGGCTATTCTTCTTCTTGCACATAAAGATAAGTGATTATGTTTGGTGAGGCTTTGAAAACTTTTAGAATAGCCTTAAAATCTTTAGAATAGCTTTTTTGTCATATACTTCCTTAATTAAGCCTTATAAAGTCTCTTTCATATTTTTTATCTTTGCCCTAATCATTGGACCACCGATTCCTAGTAAAAAATCTTGAAAATAGTTAGGAATGTTATCTTGAATTATTTGGCCAATGCCTCAATCTCCATTATTAATGTATATGCTCAAATGATTTTAATGGCAAATTTAGGGGCTGCGATGAAGATTCAACATTTTTTTGCGAGGAGCAACAACAATGTTCAAAAGATTTTTCATTTGTTTCAATGTACAATAGGTAGAATTTCAGAGGGGAAGCAGGAGGTTTGTGGTAATATAGGAGCCCATCTGAAATTTGTTTACGATGGTGCGCTAATGAGTGCTATGACATTGGATGCCAATAATGGCATTTTGCCTTTAGCATTGGCAATATGTGATGGAGGGAGAAAACGAGGAAAGCTGGATCTGGTTTTTGAATTGTTTCAAAAGCACATGAATATAACAAATGGAACGTCTCTGTCAATTATGTTTGATCGACAAATAGGGCCTTGTAGTAGCCATTAAAGCTGTGCTTCTTACTATTGAGATAAGATATTATAGAAGGCATATATACGCTAACTTGAGGAAGCAATTTTCCTCAAAAATACTGAAACAAATGTTCAGAAGACAGCAAGAGCAATAAACAAGCCTAACTTCCAAGTTGCAATTGATGATGTAAATGCTAATGCTTATAAGTGGCTGATTGACAGTGATCTAACTACCTAAACAGCTCACAATTTTGATCCACTCTTTAAAACTAATGATGTCATTAATACATGACCAAAAGTTAGAATGGTTTCTAAAACAAGTTCAAAAGAAAACCAGTGTTGAAGATGCTAGAATTCATCATAAAGAAGGTCATAAAAAGGATGATCAGAAAGAGAGAGAAAGGTGAAGCTTGGCAAACAAAAGTGTGTCCTCGGGTTTTTAAGCATCTTAGTAAGGTTGGGAAGATTGCTAGGAATATGCTTTTATTGAAGGCCAATAGACAAGAATTTAAGGTTGTGGATATTATCATTGGCAACCCCAAGCACTATGTGGTTAATTTGCAAAAAATGTATTATGAATGCATTAAATAGCAACTCAATGGGCTACCTTGTAAACATACATTAGCATGTATACTGCAAAATCATGAAGACCATGAAGAGTATGTTGCTTCTTACTTATTAAAGAAGCTTATCTTCAGACCTATTATGAGATCATCAATCCAATCCCTGACGAAAGAAACTGGCCTACTGTTGATGGACCTGAAATCCAGCCATCTATGAAGTACACACAACCTAGTAGGCCTAAGAAGAACAGAAACAAAGAACCAACTGAAGTAGCAAGTGGAAAAAGGAGGTTTACTTCATGGTGCGGCATTAGTAATTTGCTTGGGCGTAATAGAAATAATTGTCAAGGTAGGTAATTACAAACTTAATAAATTTAAACTAGCACATAGCATGGAAATGATACTTTCTTATTTGTATAGATAACAAGGCTAGCTCCTTCTTCCTCTACCAAAACACACAAGGCCAAGGACAAATTGAGAGCATCAGGTTATGTCATTAACTTCCTATTATAAATTATATTTGGCTTATCTTCACTTCGCCCCTTTTCAAATTTGACAATCATCACTCCACTCCCAATTTTATTATAAGTCATCAAAACACCCCTAAATCGCTAAACTCCGTCGTTGAATGTAAGTACTAAGTTTGATTATGGAATAGACTATATTACCCCTAATGACAGCTTAAATATATGGAATGACATAACACCCCAAAATATAATGCTGTCAAAGGCAAACAAAATCATTGTTTAGCATTGAAATTTGAATTAATAATAATATAATATAATATAATTAGTATAAAATAGTAACTAGTTATTTGAATTAAAAAAAAAAAGTTGTGTTGCAAGTTGAATTGTTACAGACAACATGGGTTCTTGTTTCAATTTGAATAAGTGGTTGTTTGTGACCGTTGGAAACAATAGTTTAAAGGGACAACTTCAGGTTACGTTTCATTACCAGCCAACAGCCCACGCAAAAGCATTTTTCACCATCCTTTTATTACAACCATAATGGCTATTGGCAATTGTAGATCAGGTTCAACAAGATATATTCAGGAGCAAGAGATCAATAGTAGTATGTTGAAGTTTATGAACAAAACATGCAATTGTGGAATGCGAGCTACGGTGAAAATTTGCTAGTCTTGAAATAATCCACAAAGATTATATTACTATTGTCCACTGTTCAAGGACAAGTGTAGTTTCTACAAGTGGTGAAGACTTAGCCAGGAAGAATACAAAGTTATAGCTACTGGGGTTCAAGTTGTTTCAACATATCATGGTCTTTCAATGATGCATTTGGAAGAAGAAATGATGTGAACAAAGTTGTGCAACCATGCATATAAGATAGAAAACTCTCATGTAGGCTTGGAAAAACTTAAGGGTAGTATTCACATAATCCATTAAACTTTCCAAGTAGGCCAAATTACAAGAGATGGACTGAATGCATGACAAGATTTCAAGTGAGTTGCAAGAAAAAGAATAAAATATCTTTGTGCTACTAATTCCTAATGCCGCATGGATAATTTGGGCTTTTGAAGAATCCTTGTTTTGTATAAAATTAGTTTCCTAGTTTGTTTAGAATTGTTATTTTAATGTTTGTTAATTAGAATAGGACTATAGTTTCTCTTTAATTTAGGATTTCTATTAAGTTGAAATTTTCTATTTCTACTTAATTTTGACTTTCTATTTTTATTTTATTTAGAATTTTTATTAACCTATTTATATGAGGCTAACATTATGTTGAAATTCAGAATATTGGTTCTCAAATATTATTTTCAATGAGAAATAAATTATTTCTTTAAATCTTGTAAACTTGTGAACTTATCAAGAATTATATTCTTTTGATGTTTAATAACTAAACTTATTATATTAATTCTTTAGTGGTTCTTAAGATTTTTAGTGTGGCATCTTCAAACGACTGTAATTCTTGGTTCTTATCTTGTTAGATCACGGGTCAAGGCTCAACAAACTTGCGTCTTGAAAATCTTAGGGTTCCGTATCACATCAGTTGGTATCAGAACCACCGATATTTTGAGTAACTGATTCAAGAGTTTATAAAGCAAGTTGTCTAGTGGATTCATATCAAGAAAAGATGGCATTACACACTATCAATGACATAAAGTCGGTGGTGAAGGCAAGCAAAAGATTACATCAAATATCCATCATTCTTTTACTACTTTGTTTTTATATTTCAATTCAAGAGTGTAACAAATGTAATTCAACGTAGACATCATCAAATGAAATAGAAATGCTATGAACAATAAGTATTGAACTGAAATAACTATTGGTTGCTTTCAATTTGCTTATAGTTACAAAAAGGAATGATCAACATTGATAGTATCTATTACATCTTATAATCCCTAAACACAAAATGCCAAATATCCAGCTTACATCATGCCACATAATCTATAATACCTGCTTTAAGTGGATACTACCCTATCCATGTATATTCCACCCACATATACGCCTTCAATTTTCTATCTACTTTGCATATACACAAAAAGAAACAGCAAAGTGATTGTTTTGGCCATAGCCATGTACAAAAAATATGTTGGTACAAAATATAAACAAAAAACACAAAATGTGTGCATTGCTGTCTCCAATAAATTTTGGAATTATGTGGCAGTCACGGAAGTTGGTCATGGAAGTTGGTCACATAATTCAGCTATATCTGGGAACAAAAACATAACTAAACCTGAAGTTGCTGGTATTTTATTCTATCAATATTATTACGTACTGTCCATTCATTTGTCCTGTATGTAAAAATAGAAGAAAATCAATACCTGCCATGGTTTGCCAAAACTTATCATAAACAACTATTATGTTCAGTTGATGCAAATAAGCAAGGTGGAGTTCAACTTTTCCTTTACAAATATTATGTTCAATTAATGCAAATGAGCAAGGTAGAGTTCAAATTTTCCTTACCTTTCGTTAAGAAGAGATATAACTCTTCCCTTTCCTTTTTCCTTTTGAAGCTTTTATTATATTTTTTCGTCTTACATCGCAATCAGTTACTTTATGGTCTCTGATCACAACTCCCCGCATCTGTAGAACAACACCACCAATAGCTAATATTTTTTTCCCTTGCATGCCTACCTAATTACTATCATTAATTGCACTGGTTGCATTGACTTGACCTGTTGATAATTTACTCCTATGTACTAGTTGCTTCCCCCTCCTAACAGTTGTTTGCTCAGCTGCTATTGATAGATCTAGTGCCCTTATCTCTCCTTGCATTCCCCTAGTTGTCGTAACATATCTCATAGGTTGGGTTTGATTTGTTTGTTGTGATGCATATTGATTTGCAATACCTTTGCTTGATGAGTTAACCCTATATAATGTTAACCTTAACAATGGAGAAAATGTTAGTTACGATGCACAATGGGGAAAATATTATGTTTTCAAATATGTCGTCACCTGTTTCATGTGCTGGTGAAGATCCTCCTTATTGTGAAGACAATGCTCTTTACCGCATTGCTTTCTTATTATTCTGTATTCATAACAAACAACAAGGTTTCAATGGTAAAAAATGTTACCATATTCGAATATAAAATCATCCATTAGTAATACCTTATAGGTCATGGTTCTCTTATTTGTATTTGTTGGATTCAAGGGGCATCCCCTTTGTTATGGCCATATTGTGCATAGTGATCACACTGCAATGCATATCATCTCATTACAGGGGCAGTTCATCATTTTCTCTACGTCTGTTGAGCCTAGGCCTGCTAAGCATTTGTTTTGTTCTTGGGGAATGTATGGATTCACCAGTAATTTTTGGCCATAGACTTTTATCTGGTAGAGGATGAATCAGTCCACCATAAGCTTTAAGTACTGATCTTTCTTAAACCAAGCATCAACGTAATCATGATGGTCTCCTCCCATATACAAGGGATACCACTCATTCCTCACCAACGACAGTCGCATTGTTTATTGGCCAAGTCTATAACAAAGTTTTGTATTGATAATCAACTTCAAATAGACTCGAGCTTGCTGGCATCGGTGCACATGATCTTTCTTTCTTTATAGCCTCAGATATCCTACTCTGAATCTTCAAGTTCACTTTAGATAACCACGAAGTGGCCTTTGCGCTTCTATCATGCAGCCTCTTTATCATCTTTTTCCTAATGAATTCAAGTAAGTGAATTATTGGAGCTTTTCTCTGATTACCGAGCCACCCATTGAAACACTCTGTCATGTTATTAAATATAAAGTCAGATTTGCAATTCTGATCATAAGCATGTATAGAACAGAATTTTGGATATATTTTCCTCAATGTCTCATAAACACCAGCATCAATGCCTTTGATCACTTCTATTGCATCATTAAAAACTTTCTTATTCGAAGCCTTTGCAGCACCCCAGAAAGGAGCACTTACCTTAACTCTTGGATGCTTACCGTTGATGTTTGCAAGTATACGCCTTATACAATACCTGACATGTGCATGAGGGAACTCGAGTGATATTGCTTCAACTATACCTGACATAAATGTACGTTTTTCGAATTCATTTTGCGCTTGACAATTTTAGCCTCAAAATCGTACATTTTCAACTTCTTCGTTTTTTAAATAAAATATATCGTAATGATCCTCACGTGATAGTAAGTAACAAAACATGTGGGCTATCTTGAAACAAAATTGTTTTTTGAGTCTGATGCATGTATGACAACATCGGCCCCAAAAATCATAGATTTTCAACTTCTCCATTTTCAAAATATAATGCACCGCAATGATTCTTACGCGATGATAAGTAGTAACAAGGTGTGTGGCCTATCTAGAAACACAGTCTTTTTTGTCTTTGTTTCGCATTTGACAATTCTGGCCGAAAATCGTATAATTTCAACTTCTCCATTTTCGAAATAAAATGTATCGCAATGATTCTTACGCGATGTTGAGCAACAAGATATGTGGCTCGTCTTAAAATAAAGTCATTTTTTGAATCCATTTCACGTTTGACAATTCTGGCCCCAAAAATCGTACATTTTCAACATTTTTGTTATCGAAATAAAATGCATCGCAATGATTCTCACACAATGGTGAGTAACAAGACATGTGACCCGTGTGGAAATGAGGTCAATTTTCAAATCTGTTTCACATTTAATAATTTCGGATCCGAAAATCGTACATTTTCAACTTCTCTATTTTTAAAATAAAATGCACCGCAATAATCCTCATGCTATTGAGTAAAAAGACTAGTGGCCTGTCTTGAAACAAAATTATTTTTTGAGTTCAATTCGTGTTTGATTATATTGGCCTTGAAAATCATACATTTTCAACTTATTTGTTTTCAAAATAAAATTCACCACAATGATTCTCACGTGATGATGAGTGACAAGGCGTGTGACACGTCTAGAAATAAAGTTGTTTTTCGAGTTTGTTTCACATTTGACAATTTTGGCGCAAAAAATTATATATTTTCAACTTCTTTTTCTTCGAAATAAAATGCACCGCAATGATCCTTACACGATAGTGAGTAACAAGACATGTGGCAATATCGGCCCCGAAAATCATTTCTAGTTCTTCATAAAAATCTAATTGGAAGCACAACCAAGCTATGATACGAACCTCGAGTATATTAAACTTGAGACCCAATATTTTTATGCATGGAAGCAATCTCTTGAAAAGGTAAATCAGATTTACCCAAGTATGCAACTCAATTTCAACTTGTGAAATAGAACTTTAGAATAAAATACCCTCAAAGTAATTAGCTTTAATTGTAAGAATTTTGATTCAAGCAAGAATCAAAATAAGAGAAACACTCTCAATGTTATTTTATTGAAGTGTTTGGTTACAAAATTAAACTTATTCTAAGTTAAATTAAAACAAACTGAATTTAGGCTTAATAATTAACATTAACAGCCCAAACACATAACAAACTAAATAATATATGTTTATAAATAAGACTAAGATAGATAATGGGCTTGACCAGCAACTTAGCCCAAATGGCACATGGAATCCGAAACTTGCATCATGATGACGATCTGATTCGAACTGCAATTAAAAAACTTGAACATGCTTGCTTAGCCTTGAGACATTATTCGAATATGGCCTTGTACAGATTTGAGAAGCCTAATTCCGTAGAAGCTTTAATCTTTAGGTTTTGCCTTCTTATACTTGTGTCAATGTTACCAAGCTTTGATTATTGTCTTAAAGTCCCAGCTTGATATTTGACTCTTTCTTGCACTCTTGAATTGTTGCAAGATCATCCCACAAACCTTAAATCATCCCATTCAATGCATTCTTGTATTTTTTTCATTCTTGCTCTTGTAACAGGATCATTAGGTAGTTGAATTGGATCATTGCTCTTGTGTGCATCCGTATTCGCATTAAGCTACCTTAAAAACAAAAGAAGAAGCAAAGCAAAAGAATTCTGTTCTTGTTTCTAAAAGTAAAACTAAAGCTCAAACTTTTTTTAAGTCACGTGAGATTAAGTATTTTAGGTGCCAAAGATTCGGACATATTGCTTCTCAATGCTCAAACAAAAGAGTTATAATTGTGTTGGACCATGGAGAAATAGAAAGTGTTAGCTCATGTGAGTATGAGATGCCACCATTAGATAACTATTCTGATGCTGAAGTAGAAGAATTTGTGCATGGTGATTTGTTGTTTACAAGGAGAGCCCTAAGTATACAACCTAAGGATGATGTTGATGTGGAGCAACGTAATGGAGATTGAGACGCTGGCCAAAGGGTTCAAGCTAATATTCCCAAATATTTTCAAGTCCTTTATAAGGAATCAGTGATCCAATGACTAAGACAAGGACAAAGAAGATGAAAGAGACTTTACAAGGGTTTATTATGGAAGTGTATGACAAAAAAACTATTCTACAAGATTTTAAAGCTGTTCTAAAAGTTTCCAAAGCCTCACCAAAGACAATCACTTACCTTTACATGCAAGAAGAAGAATAGCCTTGTAAATCCTAATGCCACATGGGAAAATTAGGTTAAAGATTCCTTATTTGGTTTAAATTATTTACTTTACATTAAATTAGTTTTCTACTTTATTTAGAATTGTTATGTTTCTTACTTATATTAGGATTTTAATTTTCTCTTTTAGTTGGGGTTTATATTGCTATTTATGTTAGGATTTCTTTTCCTATTTAATTTTAGAATGATGTTTACATGCTTATATAAAGGTTAATACTATGTAAACGAATAATCATCACATCATTAATAATATTGAGATATTTTGAGCAAGCAGAGTTTTACCTTCCTATGTTCTTAATAGAATACAATATTCTAACTTATCAAAGGAGTGATCAACCTTTATGCCTTCTTCAAGACTGGAATTTTAAAAGATTTATTTCTTTAAGTTCTAATATGATCATCTACGACTTGTTTTCTAATTCCTAAAGTGCTCATAACAATTAATTCAAGAGTTCTTAGAGCAGGTCATCTAGTGGGTTCTAATCATTTGGCATCAGAGTTTTGACTCTAGAAACAGGTTACTTATCCTTTACTTATCTTTGTTTTGTGTTTTTTCTTTGACTTTTGTTCGATTCTTGTGTTGTCTTTGCATAGCTTCCTTGAATTTTTTTCATCTTCTTCATGTTTTGAATAGATTCAGTTTCGTTTTATGTGTTTAGTTTGGTGAAAAAAAAAAGAACAGAGAGATTGTAAGAAAGATACAATTCAAAAAAAATAAAAAAATAAAAAAAAGAAGCCAAAAAAAAAGAAGAAAAGCAAAAAAAAAAAGGGAATTAGATTGTAGATCTGATTTTAATCCTTTTTTCAATATAAAAAGAGTTTCTTGAATTGAAAGATTATATTCGTAGTCAAATAAATCATAATATAATCTTCTTTCCTTGTTTAAAATTGAATAGTTGACTAATTCAAAGGTAACTGTATATTCTTTTTGAAGTTAAGATTCCTTTTCCTTAAACAATAGTAATCCTTATCAAATAAGAATTCCTATGGCTAAATTAATTTAATTTCGTGTTCCATATTTTATTTATCCTATTCGAGTTCAATTGTACACTTGTGTCTTTTTAGTTTTACTCTTCAATTCATTGCATTCTAGTGATTTCTTTTACATGGTTTTTACTTCCTTTTGAAGTTTTCTTATTTTCTTGACTTTTTTTAATTTTTTATCTGATTGTCATTAGCCTCAACTAAGTTTTTAATGTTTTGATTTTGAAATTTGTCACCATTTAACTGATTGCTCCTAAGATTTGTTGATTTTTATTCATTAAAAACATAAAGGGAGCTGGCTTGAGTGGTAAAAGGAGAGAGTGGTGACACCATCATCATATTAGTGTGAAACACGCGTGATAACAATCTAATGTGAGTGCAAACATGTGAGGGACTATGAGAGAAATAAATTTTTTTATTTATAACAAGTTTTGCAGGTTATAAACATGAGCAGTGAAGAGAGAACCACAAGAAGTTGACATGAAAATGTTCATAAAGGTTGTTAACGAACAATTTAGAAAGTTGAATATTAGACTGGAAGAATTACAATCCCCGTCTATATCTAAAATCACTAGAAGACGTGTGTTTGAGGAGGAAGAGAAAGATGACTCAGATTTGGGGGAATTAAGTTATAAACTAGGCAAGAAAGCCGTTTCAAAAAGAGATAGCGAATTGGGCAGCATAAAAATTAGGATTCCTACTTTTCAAGTAAAGAATGATTCTGAACTATACTTGGAGTGGGAAAAAGAGGTTGAACACATATTTGCTTACCATAATTATTCCAAGTAGAAGAAAGTAAAACTAGCAGCGGTAGAGTTCATAAATTATGCAAGCATATGGTGTAATTAATTGGTGATCAAGAGGTGTAGGAATGGAGAGAGGCCAATTCGATCATAGGAAGAGATGAAATTGGCAATGCGCAAGAGATTTATGCTTAGCCATTACTATAGAGATTTACATAGAAAGTTACAAGGACTGGTTCAAAATTCCATGAGGGTAGAGGACTACTACAAGGAGATGGAGATAGCTATGATCAGAACGAATATAGAAGAAGATCAAAAAGCAACAATGGCAAGATTTGTTGATGGCTTAAAAAAAGAGATTACTGATGTGGTTGATTTACAACCAAGCCATTAAAATGGAAAAGCAAACTAAATAAAAAAGGCTCAAATGTAGATTGGATTCTAGTTCTTTATGGAAATCTAATTGGAACCACAACCAAGCTACCTTAAAAACAAAAGAATTAGGAAAGCGAAAGGATTCTGTTGTTATTTCTAAAGATAAAACTAAAACCAAAACTTCTTTTAAGTCACGTAAGGTTAAGTATTTTAGGTGCCAATGATTTGGGCATATTGCTTCTCAATGCCCAAACAAAAAAGTTATGATTGTGTTGGATAATGGAGAAATAAAAAGTGCTAGCTCCAGTGAGGATGATATGCCATCATTAGAGAATTGTTCTAATGTTGAAGTTGAAGAACCCATGCATGGTGATTTGTTCATTACAAGGAGAGTCCTAAGTATACAGCGTAAGGATGATGTTGATAAAGAGCAATGTGAGCATATTTTTCACACAAAATGCCATGTGAAGGATAAGGTATGTACTATAATTATTGATAGTAAAAGTTGTACTAATGTTACTAGTACTTTGTTGGTAAATAAGCTGAATTTGCCTACCATAAAGCATTTTAAACCGTACAAATTGCAATGGCTAAATGACTGTGGAGAAGTAAGGGTAACCAAGTAAGTTTTAGTTTCCTTTTCAACTGGCAAGTATGGGGATGAGGTTCTATGTGATGTGGCACCAATATAAGCTGGTCATGCATTGCTTGGCCGATAATGGCAGTTTGATCGAAAGGTTACACGTGAAGGGTATAAAAATCATTTTCTTTTTTAATGAATAACCGAACTGTTGTACTAACCCCTCTCAAAATTTTGTAAGCTTATGAAATCGGATTAGGATAGCAAGAGACTGCAAAATGAGGGAAGAACAAATGTGTGAGCTAAAGGAAAAGAAAAAGAAGGAAAGTGAACAAGCAAAAGCAAAGAGAGCAAATGAAATCGAGAGGAAAAGCGCAAGTGAAAAGAGTGAGGCCGAGAGAAAAATTAGAGAGAAAAGTGTGCAAAAAGGAGAGAAAAGTAAGGGAATGAGTGTATTTGCTGAAAAAAATAAGGTTAAAACTGTCATGATTGCAAGGCAATAATTACTTGTAATTATGTACAAGGATATTTACTTTTCTACCAATGACCTTAACCTCTCTTTGCCTAGTGCTATTGTGTCTTTACTATAGGAGTTTGCGAACCTATTCCCCGAGAACATTCCCCATGGATTATCTCCCTTAAGAGGTATTGAGCATCAAATAGACTTCATACCCAGTTCCTTCATACCAAATTGACCTGCTTATAGAGCTAATCTTGAGGAAACAAAGGAGATATAAAGGCAAGTAAATGAGTTGGTGCAAAAGGGTTTTGTAAGGAAGAGTCTTAGCCCATGTTCAGTTCCTGTCATCCTAGTTCCAAAGAAGGATGGAATGTGATGTATGTGTGTGGATTGTCAAGCTATTAACAAAATAACGGTTAAGTATATACATTCTATCCCTAGATTAGATGATATGCTTGATAAATTATATGGCTCTTGTTTGTTTTCTAAAATTGATTTAAAGAATGGTTATTATCAAATTCGCATGAAAGGGGGAGATGAATGGAAGATAGTATTTAAAACTTAATATGGATTGTATGAGTAGTTTATAATGCTTTTTAATTTAACTAATGCACCTAGTACATTCATGAGGTTAATGAATCATGTCCTGCATATTTTCATAGTGAAATTTGTGGTAGTTAATTTGATGATATTTTAGTTTATAGCAAAAAATTTATTACGTGCCATCATTCAAAAGAATTTAAAATAATGGGAGAAGTGTTTGCCACATATTGAGTTTGCATATAATAGGTCTGTTCATTTTACTACTTTCTTTTCATCTTTTAAAATTGTTTATGACTTTAATCCTTTAACTACTATGAATATTGTACTTTGCCTACCAATAAACATGCTAATCTTGATGGTAAGAAAAAGGCAGATTTTGTTAAGGATTTACATGCCAAAGTTCAGGCTAACATTGAAAGGAAGAATGAGAATTATGCTAAGCAAGCTAATAAGAGGCGTTTAAAGGTTGTTTTTGAACCTAGAGATTGGGTTTGGGTGCACATGTGTAAGGAGAGGTTTTCTATACAAAGAAAATCGAAATTGCAGCCTAGAGCAGATGGAACATTCCAAGTTTTCGAGAGAATCAATGATAACGCTTACAAACTAGATTTACAAGACAACTATGGTAATCTTAGTACGACTCTTAATGTTGCTAATTTACCTTTGTTTGATGTAGGTAATTTAAGGACGAATCCTTTCAAGGAGGGAGGGAATAATGGAGATCGAGACGCTAAACAAATGCACCGCAATCATTTTCGAGTCTATTTCGCGTTTAACAATTCTGGCCCCAAAAATTGTACAATTTCAACTTATCCATTTTTCGAAATAAAATGCACCGTAATAATTCTCATGCAATGCTGAGTAACAAGATGTGTGGCCAGTCTCGAATTAAAATCGTTTTTCTAGTTCGTTTCGCGTTTGACAATTCTAATCCTGAAAATTGCACATTTTCGACTTCTCCATTTTCGAAATAAAATACACCACAATGATCCTCACGTAATTTTGAGAAACAAGACATTTGGCCATCTTGAATTAAAATCATTTTTTAGTGCGTTTCGCATTTAACAATTCTAGCCCTGAAAATCGTATATTTTCAACTTCTCCGTTTTCGAAATAAAATGCACTGCAGCGTTACGCACACAATGCTGAGTAATAAGACGGGCAGCTATCTCAAATTGAAATCGATTTCCGAGTCTATTTCGCGTTTGACAATTCCAACCCCAAAAATCGTACATTATCAACTTCTCAGTTTTCGAAATGAAATGCACAGTAATGAACCTCACGTAATACTGAATAACAAGACGTGTGGCCCGTCTCAAATTGAAATCGTTTTCGAGTCCATTTCGCGTTTGACAATTCCGGCCCTAAAAATCGTACATTTTTTAACTTCTCCATTTTCAAAATAAAATACACCACAATACTGAGTAGCAAGATGTGCAGCCTGTCTTGAATTGAAATTGTTTTTTGAGTCTGTTTCGCGTTTGACATTTCCGACTACGAAGATCATACATTTTTAACTTCTCCGTTTTCGAATTAAAATGCATTATAATGAACCTCATGCCATGATAAGTAACAAGATGTATGGCTCATCTCGAATTGAAATCGTTTTTCAAGTACGTTTTGCATTTGACATTTCAGGCCCCGAAAATCGTACATTTTCAACTCATCCATTTTCAAATTAAATCGCATTAAAATGATCCTCATGCGATGTCCCAAATTGAAATCGTTTTTCTAGTCCGTTTCATGTTTGACATTTTCGACCCTGAAAATCTTACATTTTAAACTTCTCCATTTTCAAATTAAAATGGTAAGTAATTATCCTCATACGATGCTGTGTAGTAAGACGTGTTGGTCGTCCCGAATTGAAGTCGTTTTACAAATCCGTTTTACGTTTGTCAATTTCGGTCCTGAAAATCATATATCTTCAGTTTCTCCATTTTCGAGTTAAAATGAACCACGATGATACTCACGCAATGCTGAGTAGCAAAACATGTGGCCCGTCTCCAATTGAAATCGTTTTTCGAGTCTGTTTCACGTTTGATGATAATTGTGACCCCAAAAATCGTACATTTTCAACTTCTCCATTTTTAAAATAAAATGCACCGCAATAATCCTCACGCAATACTGAGTAACTAGATGTGTGGCCCATTTCAAATTGAAATCGTTTTCCAAGTCTGTTTCGTGTTTAACAATTCCGTCCGTGAAAATAATACATTTTCAACTTCTATATTTTCAAATTAAAATGCACAGCAATAATCCTCAAGCAATACTGAGTAACAAGACGTGTGGCCCGTCTCGAATTGAAATCGTTTTTCTAGTATGTTTCGCGTTTAACATTTCTGGTCCCAAAAATCGTACATTCTTAACTTCTCTGTTTTCGAATTAAAATGCATTACAATGATCCTCACGCAATGCTGAGTAGCAAGAATTGTGGTCCATCTCGAATTGAAATTATTTTTTGAGTCAGTTTAATGTTTGACAATCCCTGCTTCAAAAATTGTACATTTTTAACTTCTCTATTTTTGAAATGAAATACATTGCAATGATCCTCACTTGATGTTAAGTAACAAGAGGTGTGGCCTGTCACAAATTGAAATCGATTTTCGAGTCCATTTCATGTTTGACAATTCCAATCCCGAAAATCGTACATTTTCAAGTTCTTTGTTTTCGAAATAAAATACACCGCAGTGATCCTCACGCAATGTTGAGTAACAAGATTTGTGGCTCGGCTCAAATTGAAATAATTTTCCAAATCCGTTTCGCGTTTGATAGTTCCAGCCTCGAAAATAGGTATACACAATTTATTTTCCTTAAACAAAAACTCATCCATTATATAGAACTTATCATATGCAGCTTTCTCAGATGCTTTAAAAATGTTAGAAAAGTCAGTATCATCATAATAAAGAATTTTAATATATTCAAATTCAAGCATTCTTACATCTAAAGCATTACGTAAAGTATACCTTCTTGAAAGTGTATCGACCACAACATTATCCTTTCCTTATCATATAAGGAAAAGTCTCAATAAATTCGACCCATTTAGCATGTCGTTTGTTCAACTTACCTTGCCCTTTTATGAACTTCAAAGATTGATGATCAGTATGAATAACAAATTCCTTGGGCCATAGGTAATGCTGCCAATTTTCCAAAGCTCTAACCAAAGCATAGAGCTCTTTGTCATAAGTAGGATAATTCAATGAAGCGCCATAAAGCTTTTCACTAAAGTAGGTGATTGGCCTCTTTCCCTGCATAAGAATAGCCCCAATGCCCAATCCTGATGTATCATATTCAAGTTCAAAAGTATTAGCAAAATTAGGCAAAGTGAGAATGGGTGCCTTACAAAGCTTATCTTTCAATAAAGTAAATGTATGCTCTTGTTCTTTATCTCACTTAAAAGTACAATTATTTTTAATTACCTTTATAAGGTGTGCCGTAATAGTGCTAAAATCTTTTACAAACTTTCTATAAAAACTATCCAATCCATGAAAGCTTCTTACCTCACTTACCGATTTAGGAGTAGGTCAATTTTTTATAGCACTTACCTTCTCTTCATCAACTTCAACACCTTGAGCACTTACCACGAAACTTAAAAATATCAAGTACAACCCTTACATGTTCTATATGTTCATTTGAATTTTTGAAGTACATAAGAATGTCGTCAAAGTATACAACAATAAATTGTCCAATTAAATCTTTCAAAACATGGTTCATAAGCCTCATAAAAGCACTAGGTGCATTAGTTAAATAAAAAGGCATAACTAACTATTCATACAGGCCATATTTTGTTTTGAATGTAGTTTTCTACTCATCGTCCTCTCTCATGCAAATTTGATGATATACACTTTTCAAATCAATTTTGCTAAAGATAGTAGAACCATGCAATTAATCAAGCATATCATCTAGCCTAGGAATAGAATGGCAATACTTTACCATAATGTTATTAATTGCACGACAATCAATACACATATGCCAAGAGCCATCTTTCTTAGGTACCAACAAAACAGGAACAGCACCAGGAACTCATAGTTTCTCTAACATATCCCTTGGTTAACAACTCCTTAACTTACCTTTGTAGCTCCTTTGTCTCTTCGAGATTACTCCTATAGGTTGGTTTATTTGGAATTGAAGCTCCAAGAATAAAATCGATCTGATGCTTGATACCCCTAATGGGTGGCAATCCATTGGGTATCTCCTTGGGAAAAACATCTTTCTAAGCCTGTAAAAGAGAAACAAATGCAGTAGGCAAAAAAGCATTAAGGTCATTAATATTTAAGTAAACCTGCTTATATATAAGTACAAGTATACTTTTGTTTGAAAACCAAGCCTCCTTAATATTACTTCTTTTTGCATAAAAGCTCACTTGTTTCTTTTTATACTCAATTGTTTTTTTTTCCTTCTACTCTTTTTCCTTCATTCGAATTATGCCCCTCTCCTCGAACTCACCTTTTTTTCTTTCTCATTATTTTTATCACTCTTTTCTTTTGAAAACTCACTCTCTTTTATTATCTTCACTTACTCTTTTCTCCTCACTCTTGTTTTCTCTCTGACTTTGCATGCTTCTAAGCTCACCCTCATAAACTTCTTTAGGTAAAAGTGGTACAAGAGTAATTTGCTTCCCATCCTTCTCAAAAGTGTAATGATTTGTGAAACCATTATGCAACACCCTTCTATTATATTGCCAAGGGCATCCTAACAAGAGATGACCAACATCCATGGCCACTACATCAAACAATAACTCATCTCTGTACTTGCCTATTTTGAAGGCAACAAGAACTTGCTTTGTCACCCTAACTTCCCCATAATTATTGAGCTGCTTTAACTTGTAAGGATGTGGATGTTTTAAAGTAGGTAACCCCAACTTTTCTACAAGGGTAGTACTAGCGACATTAGTTACACTGCCACCATTAATTATTACATCACAAACCCTATCTTTTACAAGATATCTAGTATGGAAGAGATTTCCTCTTTGATCACATTCTTTCTGTTGGACTTGCATATTCAAAACTCTTCTTACTAAAAAAGCCTTACCACATCCCCTTCTTCAGCACTTGCATCTTCAAGAGGTGGCATCGTCTCTTGTTCATTTTCCTCCTCACTAACCAAAAAGTACTCTCCATCAAGCATGAATATCGTTCTTTGATTTGGGCAATTCCGCTTGTAATGTCCTACACCTTGACACTTAAAACATTTAATATTTCTTGTGTTAATAGTAGAATCAAGCTTACCCTTGTCTTTGCTTGGGTTGGATGTTTTTGAAGACTCTTTGAATTCAATTTTAGGCTTGGATGATGAAGCCTTGTCATCTTTCCTCCAATTTGATTTGAATGAAGAAGCCTTGTTATTATTGTTGTTGTTTCTTGCCCTCGGTCTCACCTCTTCTTCCTCTCCATTGTCATCAAGTGATTCATTATCATTAAAGCCATCATCTAATTGAGCTCTTCTTAGTACTCGCCTAACTTGTATAGATGGATTAGGAGCACTAGGTGGCTATGCCCTTGTGGCTAAAACCTCCAGCCTCTCCATTCTATCAACCAACTCTCCATATTTTCTATCCATGGCTTGCAACAATTCGGTTAAGTTTTGGAGTCGATCTATCTCACCTTGTGGATTTCTTGCTTGTCCACTCATCCTGCAAGACAAGGTTAGTAAAGCAAAAGAATAATTTTCTCAATTCATTCCCTCACGTATTTCACTCAAGTAATGTTATCACTCAAGTTCGCTCATGTTTCACACTTAATTTATGCCTTTTCTCTAGATTAGCTCACACTAAGCCTTTTTCCATTCTAATTCTCTTATTAAGATTAATTGCAAAAATCAAAATTTATACAAACTTACTAAATACAATGAAAAGTAAAATAAAATCAAGGTAAATTAAAATTAAAGAGGACCTAAATACTTATAACAGAGAAAAAAAAATGAAATTAGAAGAAACTCTAACCTAAAAATTGGAAATTCAGAAGCAAAAAAGTAATTACCCCAAACCAATTTAGATAGGCAACAAATTGGGAAAGCACAAGGACTAGGAAATAAATTTTAAAAATGATAAAGGAAATATTAAGAACAGAGCAAAAAAAATTAGTACAAGAATAGGAAAGTCAACCAAAATTATGGAAAGATTAGGAAGCAAATCCTAACTTATTTTGGAATGTAGGCTTAATTTGATGGAACTTCTTAAAACAATCTGATTTTTCTTTTTATTCTCTTTATTTTTGTTCAACACACCTGCCCCCCCCCCCCCCCCCCCCCCCCCCCCCCTTTTTTTTTTGTCCTTTCCAGACTAGAAATTAGATTGTACTATATGCTTACCCTATGCAGTCTTAATTGCCAAATTTTCTTTTTCTTCCTTACTTTTCTTCTCTTGGCTGAATGTTTTGCTTTTCTCTCTTTTTTTTTAATAATTTTTTTCACCTCCAAAAACGTAAGAGTGACCAAACAAAAATAAATAGAAAGAAACACAAAAGAAACGAATAGACAAAGACTAAATCAACCGAATTGGAGATTGATACAACCCAAACTTGACTTGCTGCGAATTGAAAAGAAACACTTTTTTTTCTTTTTGATATAATAGACACAAAAACGAAAACAAATGGAATTAAAGCAAACGGACTCAAAAACTAAAGAAACAAACAGACAGATTTGAGAAATGATATAACCTAATTTAAAGCTGTAGCTCTGATACCAAACTGATACGAACCCTGAGTATATTAAACTTGAGAACTAATATTTTTACGTATGGAAGCAATTTCTTGGAAAGTTAAATCAGATTTACTCAATTCTGCAACTCAATTTTAACTTGTGAAATGGAACCTTAAAATAAAATACCCTCAAAGTAATTAGCTTTGATTATAATAATGTTGATTCAAGCAAGAATCAAAACAAGAGAAATACTCTCAATTTTATTTCATTCAAAGAGTAATGGTCTTTCCATGGGAGAATGTGGCTGAATATATAAGGGTATAAAAAATAAGTAACCCTAAATAGAGTGTTTAGCCACAAGAATAAACTTATTCTAACTTAAATAAAAATAAACTGAATTTGAGCTTAATAATTAACATTAACAGCCCAAACACATAACAAATTAAATAACATATGTTTATAAATAAGATTAAGATAAAAAATGGGCTCGCGCAGCAACTTAGCCCAAAAGACGCACGGAATCCGAAACTTTTATCATGATGAAGATCTGATTCGAATTGCAAATAAAAGATTTGAATATGCTTGCTTAGCCTTGAGACATCATTTGAATATGACCTCGTACAGATTTGAGAATTTGAATTCCATAAAAACTTTAATCTTCAAGTTTTGCTTTCTTGTACTTGTGTCAATGTTACCAAACTCTGATTATTGTCTTAAAGTTCAAGCTTGATATTTGACTCCTTCTTGCACTCCTGAATTGTTGCAAGATCATCCCATAAGTCTTGAATCATCCCATTCAATGCATCTTTGAATTTCTTCATTCTTACTCTTGTAACGGGACCACTAGGTAGCTGAATTGGATCGTTGCTCTTATGTGCATCCTTATTTGCATCATGAACACAAAGAAAGATGGGACATGAAGGATGTGTGTTGATTGCCGAGCTGTCAACAATATTATGGTAAAGTATCGACATCCCATTTCTCGATTAGATGATATGTTAGATAAATTGCACAAATCTTGTGTGTTTTCTAAAATTGATCTTAAGAGTGGATACCATCAAATTAGGATAAAAGAAGGGGATAAGTGGAAAACTGCATTTAAAACAAAATATGGTTTGTATGAATGGTTAGTTATGCCTTTTGGGTTAACTAATGCATCTAGTACTTTCATGAGACTTATGAACCATGTTTTGCATGCTTTCATTGCAAATTCGTAGTAATCTATTTTAATGATATATTGATTTATAGCAAAAACTTGAACGATCACGTTGAATATTTAAAACTTGTTTTAAAGGTTTTAAAGAAAGAAAGGCTATTTGCTAATTATAAGAAATGTACATTTTGCACGGATAAATTTATGTTTCTTGGTTTTGTTATAAGTGCTAAAGGGATTGAGGTCAATGAAGAGAAGGTGAAGGCAATTTAAGAATGGCCCACGCCTACTTCGACGAATCAAGTAAAAAGTTTTCATGAATTGGCCAGTTTTTATCGGCGTTTTGTTCGAGATTTTAGTAGCATAGCTGCACCCTTAACCAAAGTCATCAAGAAGAATGTTCCGTTCAAGTGGGAAAAAGAGCAAGAAAAGGCATTCAAGCTTATCAAAGAAAAATTAACTAATGCATCTTTACTTGTTTTACCTAACTTTACTAAAACATTTGAGATATAGTGTGATACTTCAGGTACAGGAATCGGAGGCGTACTAATGTAAGAAAGAAGACTGATTGCGTACTTTAGAGAGAAACTAAATGGCGCAGCTTTAAACTATCCTACTTACAACAAAGAATTGTATGCATTGGTTCGAACTCTAGAAATTTGGCAGCATTATCTTTGACCCAAAGAGTTTGTGATTCATATGGATCATGAATCCTTCAAACATTTAAAGGCGCAGCATAAATTAAGCAGACGTCATGCCAAATGGGTGGAGTTCATTGAAACATTTTCTTATATGATCAAATACAAACAAGGCAAAGAAAATATAGTTGCTGATGCACTATTACATAGGTACGCTTTACTTTCAACTCTTGATGCTAAATTACTTGGATTTGAGTACATTAAGGAGTTGTATGTAATGGATTTTAATTTTTGTGACTTGCTTAAGAATTGCACTAAGGGCACATGTGGGAAGTTCTATTTGCATGATGGTTTCCTATTTCGAGAAAATAAATTGTGTGTTCCATTTTCATCCTTGTGTGAGTTACTTGTTCGAGAAGCACACGGTAGTGGTTTGATGGGTCACTTTGGCATAGCTAAGACTTTACACATATTGCATGAACATTTCTTTTAGCCGCACATGAAACGTGACGTAGAAAGGGTTTGTGCAAGATGCATTACTTGTAGGCAAGCTAAGTTTAGGCAACAATTACATGGATTATATACACCACTTCCTATTCCTAGTACACTTTGAGTCGATATTTCTATGAATTTTGTTTTGGGATTACCTAGGACAAAGAGGGGAAGAGACTCAGTTTTTGTGATTGTCGATAGATTTTCTAAAATGGCACACTTTATTGCATGTCATAAAACTGATGATGCATCACATATAGCTAATTTATTTTTCAAAGAGGTTGTTAGGTTGCACGGAATGTCCAAGACTATTGTCTTAGATCGAGACACAAAGTTTTTAAGTTACTTTTGGAAGACATTGCGGGGAAAGTTGGGAACTAAATTATTATTTTCTACTACTTGTCACCCACAAACAAATGGTCAAACTAAAGTAGAAAATAGGATATTGTCTATTTTGTTGCGTATCATACAAAAGAACCTGAAAACTTGGGAAGATTGCTTGACACATGTTGAATTTATTTATAATCGTTGTGTTCATTCTGCCACTAAGTTTTCACCTTTTGAAATTGTTTATGATTTTAATCCACTAACTCTTTTGGATTTAACTTCTTTACTTATGAGTGAGTGCGTTAATTTAGATGGCAAGAAAAAAACTGATTTCATTAAGCAGATTCATGAGAAAGCAAGGCAACACATAGAACAACGAACGGAACAATATGCCGAGCAAGCCAATAAGGGACGCAAGAAATTTGTCTTGAAAGCAAGAGATTGGGTTTGGTTACATATGAGGAAGGAGCGTTTTCCCGAACAAAGATGTTCTAAACTTCTACCAACGGGAGAGATGGCCCATTTCGAGTAGGGAAACACATCAATGACAATGTTTACAAACTTGAACTATCATGTAAATATGGGGTTAGTACAACCTTTAATGTTTCTGACTTATCTCCTTTTGATGTAGGTAACAATTTGAGGACAAATCCTTTTCAAGAAGGGGAGAATGATGCAAACGAAGTTGCGCAATCATGTAAACACGAGAAGAACCTCAGACCTAAGATTGGAGACACTCAATTGCAGTATCTATATGATTTGCCAAGCGTACCGAGTGGACCGATTACAAGAGATAGAACCAGGACATTAGAAAGTGCCTTAAATGGACTAATTAAAAATATGTGTGATTTAAATACAATTCAAGATGCACGTCTTAAAGAATTAGGCTCAGTGAACATCATTCAAGTGATCGGAGTCCAAGAAGACTAATATGGAAATGTTCAAAAATTATAATCCATTTATGTAATTTTTAAGAATCTTAAAATGATGTAATCTTACGTCATATATATATGACGTCATTGCTTACGTTTTCATGTTTGAAATTTATAGTTTTTAAAAGTCATAAAGTTTGTATTTATTTTGTCAAATTGTTATGTAGAATTTTTAGCCTAACTTTTGACATTTTCCCTTTATTTGCCTATAAAAAGGTTTTCATTTCTTGAAATGAAACAAACAATTTTGAGTGTTAACTTATTTCTTATAAGTTCTTGTTCTTGAACTCTTTAAGTTTAATTTTTTGTGACGTTCAAAACAACCAAATTTATCATCTAAATTCTTAAATGTTTTTTTTTTTAAGAATTCTTGGTGTAGCGTTTGAGTAAATCATAGTCTTGATTCTTATCTAAATAGATACCGGATTAAGGTTCTATAAACTTACGTCTTGGAAAAATCTTGTGGTTTTTTATTACATTCGGTGTTGGGTTTCGTCACATTATTGGCGAGGTTCGTATCACTTTTCCTCATGGACACTTGCTTTTTTAGGTCATGAACCATTGAAAAGAACCCACTAGACGACCTGCTCTAAGAACTCTTGAATCAATTGTATACGCACCCCAGGAACTAGAAAATAAGTTGTAGATGATCATATTAGAACTTAAGGAAATAAATCATTAAAACTTCAATCTTAAAGATGCCATAAAGGTTGATCCCTCCTTTGATAAGTTAGGATATTGTATTCTATCAAGAACATAAAAAGGCAAAGTTACGCTTGCTCAAAATATTTCAATATTATTACTGATGTGATGATTCTTTATTTACATAGTAGTAGCTTTTATATAGGCATCTAAATATCATTCGAAAATTAAGTAGAAAAAGAAATTTTAAAGTAAATAGGAATAGAAAACCCAAATAAAAGAGAAAATTAAAATCCTAATCTAATTAGAAAACATAATAATCCTAAACAATTTAAGAAACTAATTTTACGTAAAGTAAATAATTTGAACCAAATAAGGAATCTTTAAAACCCTAATTTTCTCATGTGGCATTAGTATTTAGTAGCGTAAGGCTATTATTCTTCTTGCATATAAAAGTAAGTGATTATCTTTGGTGAGACTTTGGAAACTTTTAGAACAGCCTTAAAATCTTATAAAATAACTTCTTTGTCATGCACGTCCATGATTAAGCCTTGTAAAGCCTCTTTCATCCTCTTAGTCATTAGACCACCGATTCCTTACAAAAGATCTTGAAAATATTTAGAAATGTCATCTTGAATCATTTGGCCAGCATCTTGATCTCCATTATTCCCTCCCTCCTCGAAAGAATTTGTCCTCGAATCACCTACGTCAAACAAAGATAAATCAACAACATTAAAAGTCACACTAACATTACTATAGATGTCTGGTAAATCTAGTTTGTAAGCATTATCATTGATTCTCTCCAAAACTTGAAATTGTCCATCTCCTCTAGGCTGTAATTTCCATTTCCTTTGTGTAGGAAATCTCTCTGATACGAACCCTGAGTATATTAAACTTGAGACCCAATATCTTTAAGCATGAAAACAATTTCTTGGAAAGTTAAATTAGATTTACCTAAGTTCGTGAACCGATTTCAACTTGTGAAATAGAACCTTAAAATAAAGTACCCTTAAAGTAATTAGTTTTGATTGTAAGAACCTTGATTTAAGAAAAAATCAAAACAAAAGAAACATTTTCAGTTGTTATTTCATTCAAAGAGTAATCATCTTTCCATGGTTATGCAAACGAAATTGCGCAACTACATAAATAGGAGGAGAAACTTACAAATAAGGCTAGAGACACTCAATTGCAATATCTATATGATTCGGTAAGCGTGCTGAGTGGACTGATTACAAGAACTAGAGCCAAGACATTGGAAAGTGCTTTAAATGGACTAATTAAAAAGATGTATGATTAAAATACAATTTAAGATACACATTTTGAAGAATTAGGTTCAATGAACATCATTCAAGCGATCGGAGTCCAAGAAGATTAATATGAAAATGTTTAAAAATTATAATCCATTTGTGTAATTTTTAAGAATTTTAAAATGACGTAATTATTTATGTCATACACGTACGACGTCATTACTTATGTCATATACATATGACGTCATTGCTTAAGTTTTCATGTTTGAAATTTGTAATTTTAATTTGTCAAATTGTTAGGTAGGATTGTTGGCCTAATTTTTGACATTTTCCCTTTGTATTTGCCTATAAAAAAGCTTTCATTTTTTAAATAAAGGAAGCAATTTTGAGTGATAAGTTATTTTTTACAAGTTCTTGTTCTTGAACTCTTCAAGTTTAATTTTTTATTTCGTTCAAAACAATCAAACTTATCATCTTGATTCTTAAGTGTTTTCTTAAGAGTTTTTGGTGTAGCGTTTAAGTATTCATAGTCTTGATTCTTTTCAAGATAAGTATCGGGTCAAAACTCAATAAACTTGCATCTTGGGAAATCTTGGGGTTCTTTATTACATTCAGTGTTGGGTTTCGTCACATTATTGGCGAGATTCGTATCATTTGGTATCAGAACTTTAGTTACAAAACAAGTTTAAGTTATCCTTTATATCTTTATTATTTTACTTCTTCAATTAGAATTCTGGAAAAAAAAAATACCAAAAAAAAAATATTATGGCCAAATTCTTCCTTGACTGATCCAAATTTGAATTTTGTGTTTTATTTCCTTCAATATATTTTGAGTTCATATTTTATTTCTAGTTCCTATAAAAAAAAATAAAGCAAGCATAAAAAAAAGAAAATTGTTGTTATCCATTTTATTCATAATTTTTTATAGTATTGACCTAATATTCCTTACTTTTGATCCAATATTGTCATTGCTTGCATCAATTACTTAAGAATTGCTTACTGAATCTTGTGATTTGTTTTGGTTACTTCTAATCTTAAATTGCCACTTAAATTTTAATTAAAAGTGTGCGAGTGTAAGGACATTTAAGTGCTCAAATACGAGAGTGAGTGAAAACACATAAGGGAGTGCTTGTAAGGTTTCTAACTTTGTTTTGCAGATTTTAAATATGTCTCACAATCAAAAAGAAAATTCAACCTCGGGGGTACAACAACCAACCATCTCGAACCTATAATTGCAAGCATTATTGGGAGAGATAAGATGGATGATGAGGGCTGAGTTAGAACCAATCCATGAGAGGATGGATAGGTTGGAAAAAGAAACATCAAGAGGGCAACATCAAAGCTCTTCCATTAGACAACCACCTAGGCAAGTGCAACCAAGGGTACAATGGGGTAATGTTGAGGATGATGAGGAGTGAGATGAATCGCCAATGAACCGGGGCAGGAATTTGCATGGTTATGGGAATAGAGAAGGTAGGTTGGGTAGACCTAAGTTGGATGATGATTTAGGAAGCATTAACATGAAAATTCCACCATTCCAAGGTATAAACGATCCTGAAGCTTATTTAGAGTGGGAGAAAAAAATAGAGATGGTTTTCGATTATCACAACTACTCCGAGATCAAAAAGATAAAACTTGCGGCCATTGAATTTACTGATTATACTATTATTTGTAGGATCAATTGTTGAAGGATAGGAGAAGAAACCAAGAACGTTCTGTTGAGACGTGAGACGAGATGAAGACAATAATAAGAAAATGTTTCATTCCAAGTTACTACCATTGGGAGTTGTTCAACAAAAAAGGTTTAATGTTTCTGACTTATCTCCTTTTGATGAAAGTAGCGATTTGAGGACAAATCCTTTTCAAGAGGGGGAGAATGATGCAAACGAAATTGCGCAACTACGTAAACAGGAGGAGAAACTCATAAATAAGGCTGGAGACACTTAATTGCAACATCTATATGGTTCGTTAAGAGTGCCGAGTGGACTGATTACAAGAACTAGAGCCAAGACATTGCAAAGTGCCTTAAATAGACTAATTAAAAAAATGTATGATTCAAATACAATTCAAGATACATATCTTAAAGAATTAGGCTCAGTGAACATCATTCAAACAATCGGAGTTCAAGAAAACTAATATGGAAATGTTCAAAAATTATAATCCATTTGTGTAATTTTTAAGAATCTTAAAATGACGTAATTACTTACGTCATATACGTACGATATCATTACTTATGTTATATTCTTGTTCTTGAACTCTTCAAGTTTAATTTCTTGTCGCGTTCAAAACAACCAAACTTATCATCTTGATTCTTAACTGTTTTCTTAAAGATTCTTGGTGTGACGTTTGAGTATTCATAGTCTTAGTTTTTATTCAGATATGTATCGGGTCAAAACTCAATAAACTTGCGTCTTAGGGAAATATTGGAGTTCTTTACTACATTTGGAGTTAGGTTTCGTCACATTATTGGCGAGGTTCGTATCACATGGGAACATATGGCTGAATATATAAGGTTACAAGAGATAAGTAATCCTAAATGCAGTGTTTGACCACAAAACTAAACTTATTCTAACTTAAATTAAAACAAACTGAATTTCGGCTTAATAATTAACATTAACAGCCCGTTTCGACATCTTCTACATTTTCAACATCTCTGTTTTCAAAATAAAATGCACCGCAGTGATCCTCACGCAATGCTGAGCAACAAAACGTGTGCCCCGTTTCGAATTGAAATCATTTTTCAAATCCGTTTCATGTTTGACAATTCTGTCTCCGAAAATTGCAGATTTTCAACTTACCCATTTTTGAAATAAAATGCCCGCAATATCATCATGGAATGCTGAGTAACAAGATGTGCGGCCTGTCTCGAATTGAAATCGCTTTTCCACTCCATTTTCCTTTTAGGAATTTCGGCCCCGATGATCATACATTTTCAATTTACCAGTTTTCGGAATAAAATGCCCCACAACGATCCTCATGGAATGCTGAGTAACAAGCTGTGTGGCCTGTCTCGAATTGAAATTGTTTTTCGAGCCTGTTTCGCGTTTGACAATTCCGGTTCCTCAAATCATACATTTTCAACTTCTCAGTTTTCAAAATAAAATACACAACAATAATCCTCACGTAATGCTGACCAACAAGATGTTTGGCCCATCTCGAATTGAAATCGTTTTCCAAGTCCGTTTCGCATTTGCCAATTCCGGCCTCGAAAATCGTACATTTTCAACTTCTCTGTTTTCGAAATAAAATGCATAGCAATTTTCCTCACGTAATGATGCGGAACAAGACGTGTGGCCCATCTCAAATTAAAATCGTTTTTCGAGTCCACTTCGCATTTGACAATTTCGATCCCGAAAAACATACATTTTCAACTTCTCCGCTTTTGAAATAAAATGCACTATAGTGATTCTCACACAATTTTGAGGAACAAAACGTATGGCCTATCTCGAATTGAAATCGTTTTTCAAGTTCTTTTCGCGTTTAATAATTTTGGCCCCAAAAATCACAGATTTTCAACTTCCCCCTTTTCGAAATAAAATGCCCCGCAATGATTCTCATAGAATGCTGAGTAACAAGACGTGCGGCCTGTCTCGAATGGAATTCGTTTTTCGAGTCCGTTTCGCGTTTGACAATTCCGGCCCAGAAAATCGTACATTTTCAATTTTTTTATTTTTGAAATAAAATGCGCGGCAATGATCCTCACGTAATGCTGAGCAACAAGAGGTTTGGCTTGTCTCAAATTGAAATCGTTTTCCGAGTCCGTTTTGCGTTTGACAATTAGGGCTCCGAAAATCGTACATTGTCAACTTCTCCGTTTTTGATATAAAATGCATTGCAATGATCTTCACGAAATGCTGAGTAATAAGATGTGTGGCCTGTCTCGAATTGAAGTCGTATTTTGAGTCCGTTTTGCATTTGACAATTCCGGCCCCGAAAATCTCAGATTTTCAACTTCCCCATTTTTGAAATATAATACTCCACAACAATTCACATGAAATTCTGAGTAGCAAGATGTGTGGTTTGTCTCGAATTTAAATCGTTTTCCGATTCTGTTTTGCATTTCACAATTTCGGCCCCGAGAATTGAACATTTTCAACTTCCCCGTTTTCGAAATAAAATGTGCAGTAATGATTCTCATGCAATGTTGAGGAACAAGACATGTGGCCTGTCTCAAATTGAAATCTTTTTTGGAGATCGTTTCGCATTTAACAATTAGGGTCCAAAAAATCGTACATTTTCAACTTCTCTGTTTTGAAACGAAATGCACTGCAATGATCCTCACACAATGCTGAGTAATAAGACATATGGCCCGTTTTGAAGTGAAATCGTTTTTCAAGTCCGTTTCGCGTTTGACAATTTCGGTTCCGAAAATCGTACATTTTCAACTTCTCCATTTTCGAAATGAAATGCACCGCAATAAGCTTCACGCAATGCTGAATAACAAGACTTTAGGCCCGTCTCAAATTCAAATCATTTTTCGAGTCCATTTCGGGTTTGACAATTCCGGCCCCGAAAATCGTAGATTTTCAACTTCCTCGCAACAATACACATGGAATGCTGAGTAAGAAGACGTGTGGCCTGTCCCAAATTGAAATCTTTTCCGACTCTGTTTTGCGTTTAACAGTTTCGGCCTCGAGAATCATACATTTTCAATTTCTACATTTTCGAAGTAAAATGCACTGCAATGATTCATACGCAATGCTGAGTAAAAAGACGTGTGACTAGTCTCGAATTGAAACTGTATTTCAAGTCTGTTTTACGTTTGTCAATTCCAGCCCCGAAAATCACTCATTTTCAACTTCCGTGTGATTGAAATAAAATGCACAGCAATGATCCTCTCAAAATGCTGCGCAACAAGAAGTTTGGCCCTTTTTGAACTGAAGTCGTTTTCCGAGTCAGTTTCGCTTTTGACAATTCCGTCCCCAAACAACGTACATTTTCAACTTCTACGTAATTGAAATAAAACGCACTGCAGTAATTCTCACGCAATGCTCAGTAATAAGACGTGTGGCCCGTCTTGAGTTGACATCGTATTTCAAGTTCGTTTTGCGTTTGACATTTCTGACCCCGAAAATCGCAGATTTTTAACTTCCCCATTTTCGAAATAAAATGCCCCACAACGATCCTCATGGAATGCTGAGCAACAAGACGTGCAGCCCATCTCGAATTTAATTCATTTTTCGAGTCTGTTCGCGTTTGACAATTCCGGCCTTAAAAATTGACATTTTCAACTTCTCCGTTTTCGAAACGAAATGCACCGCAATGATCCTCACACAATGCTGAATAACAAGACTTTAGGCTCGTCTCGAATCGAAATCATTTTCCAAGTCCGTTTCGCGTTTGACAATTCTGGCCTCGAAAAATGTCCATCTTCAACTTTTACGTTTTCAAAATAAAACACACTGCAGTGATCCTTACGCAATGCTCAGTAATAAGAATTGAGGCCCGTCTCGAATTGAAATCATTTTTTGAGTTCGTTTTGCGTTTGACAATTCCGGCCTCGAAAATCATACATTTTCAACATCTTCGTTTTCGAAATGAAATGCACGGCAATGTTGAATAATAAGACTTTAGGCCCATCTCAAATTGAAATCATTTTCCGAGTCTGTTTCGCGTTTAACAATTCCGGCCCCAGAAAACGTACATTTCCAACTTTTACGTTTTCGAAATAAAATACACTACAATGATTCTCATGCAATGCTGAGTAAGAAGATGCGTGACCAGTCTTGAATTGAAATTATTTTTTGAATCCGTTTAGCGTTTGACAATTCCGGACCCGTAAATCGTACATTTTCAATTTCTCCGTTTTCGAAATGAAATACACCGCAATGATTCTCACGCAATGCTGAATAACAAGACTTTAGGCCCGTCTCGAATTGAAATTGTTTTTCGAGTCCATTTCGTGTTTGACAATGTCGGCCCCGAAAATCATACATTTCTTTTCTTAATGAAATGCACCGCAATGATCCTCATGCAATGTTGAAATAACAAGACTTTAGGCCCGTCTTGAATTGAAATCATTTTCCCAGTCCGTTTCGCGTTTGAAAATTTTGGTCCCAAAAAACGTACATTTTCAACTTTTACGTTTTCAAAATAAAACGCACTGCAGTGATCTTTACACAATGCTCAGTAACAAGACGTGTGGCACATCTTGAATGAAAATCGCTTTTCGAGTCTGTTTCGCGTTTGACAATTCTGACCCCAAAAATCGTACATTTTCAACTTCTCCATTTTCGAAATGAAATGCACCACAATGATCCTCACGCAATGCTGAATGACAAGGCTTTAGGCTCGTCTCAAATTGAAATCGTTTTCTAAGTCCATTTCGCGTTTAACAATTCCGGCTCTGAAAAACATACATTTTCAACTTCTACATTTTCAAAATAAAATGTACTATAGTGATTCTCACACAATGCTTGGTAACAAGACGTGCGGCCCATCTTGACTTGACATCGTTTTTCAACTCCGTGACGCGTTTGACAATTTCGGACATGAAAATTGTACGTTTTTAACTTCTCTATTTTCAAAATGAAATGCACTGCAATGATCCTCACACAATGCTGAGTAACAAGATGTGTGGCCCGTCTCAAATTGAAATCGTTTTTTGTGTCCGGTTCGCGTTTGACAATTTCGGCCCTGAAAATCGTGCATTTTCAACTTCTCTGTTTTCGAAATAAAATGCATTGCAATGATTCTTATGCAATGCTGAGTAAGAAGACGTGTGATTAGTCTCAAAATGACATCGTTTTTCGAGTCCATTTCGCGTTTTACAGTTCCATCTCCGAAAATCGTACATCTTCAATTTCTCCGTTTTTGAAATGAAATGATATTAACTTCTTCATTTTACGAAATGATCCTCACACAATGCTGAATAACAAGACTTTAGGCCTGTCTCGAATTGAAATCATTTTTCGAGTTCATTTCGCGTTTGACAATTCCGGACCCGAAATCGTAGATTTTCAGCTTCCGCATTTTCGAAACAAAATGCACAGCAATGATTCACACGTAATGTTGACCAACAAGAAGTTTGGCCCGTCTCAAATTGATATTGTTTTTCTAGTCCATTTTGCGTTTGACAATTCCAGCCCTGAAAATCAAAGATTTTCAACTTCCCTGTTTTTGTAATAAAATGCCCCGCAACGATCCGCATGGATTGCTGATTAAGAAAATGTACAGCCTGTCTCAAATGGAAATCGTTTTCTAAGTCCATTTTGGGTTTAACAATTTCGTGGTTGTTGCATAGACTTAGATTGCCTACAAGTAATGCATGTCGCACAAACTCTTACTACGTCACGTTTTATGAACGGCCAAAAAAAAAATTCATGCAATAGGTGTAAAGTCTTAATTACGCCAAAGTGACCCATCAAACCACCACCGTGTGCTTTTCGAACAAGTAACTCACATAAGAATGAATATGGAATACACAATTTATTTTTTCGAAATAGGAAACCATCATGCAAATAGAACTTCCCACATGCTCCCTTAGTGCAATTCTTAAACAAGTCACAAAAATTAGAATCCGTTACATACAACTCCTTAATGTACTCAAATCCAAGCAATTTTGCATCAAGAGTTGAAAGTAAAGCGTACCTGCATAATAGTGCATCAGCAACTATATTTTCTTTGCCTTGTTTGTATTTGATCACATAAGAAAATGTCTTAATGAACTCCACCCATTTGGCACGACGTCTACTTAATTTGTGCTGCACCTTTAAATGTTTTAAGGATTCATGATCTGTATGAATCACAAACGATTTGAGTCAAAGGTAATGCTGCCAAGTTTCTAGAGTTTGAACTAATGCATACAATTCTTTGTAGTAAGTGGGATAGTTTAAAGCCGCGCCATTTAGTTTTTCACTAAAGTACGCAATCGGTCTTCCTTCTTCATTAGTACGCCTCCGATTCCTGTACCTGAAGCATCATACTATATCTCAAATGTTTTAGCAAAATTAGGCAAAACAAGTAAAGGTGCATTAGTCAATTTTTCTTCGATAAGTTTGAATGCCTTTTCTGGCTCTTTTCCCCACTTGAACGGAACATTCTTCTTGATGACTTCAGTTAAGGGTGCAGCTATACTATTAAAATCTCGAACAAAGTGCCAATAAAAACTGGCCAATCCATAAAAGCTTCTTACTTAATTCGTCAAAGTAGGTGTTGGCCATTCTTGAATTGCCTTCACCTTCTCCTCATCGACATCAATCCCTTTAGTAGTTACAATAAAACCAAGAAATACAAACTTATCCGTGCAAAATATACATTTCTTAAAATTAACAAATAGCCTTTCTTTCCTTAAAACATTTAAAACAAATTTTAAATGTTCAATATGATCGTCCAAGTTTTTGCTATAAATCAAGATATCATCAAAATAAACTACTACGAATTTACTAATGAAAGCATGCAAAACATGGTTCATAAGTATCATGAAAGTACTAGGTGCATTAGTTAACCCAAAAGGCATAACTAACGATTCATAAAAACTGTATTTTGTTTTAAATGCAGTTTTCCACTCATCTCCTTCTTTCATCATAATTTGATGGTATCCACTCTTAAAATCAATTTTAGAAAACACACAAGATCCATGCAATTCATCTAACATAGCATCTAATCAAGGAATGGGATGTTGATACTTTATCGTAATATTGTTGACAGGTCGACAATCAACACACATCCTCCATGTCCCATCTTTCTTAGGCACTAGTAGTACCGGAACCGCACAAGGACTCATGCTTTTTCTAACGTACCCTTTCTTCATCAGCTCATTAACTTGTCGTTGAAGTTCCTTTGTCTCCTCGGGATTACTTCTATAAGTTGGTCGATTCGAAATTGTTACACCAGGTATAAAATCAATTTAATATTCAATTCCTCGAATTGGAGGTAAACCAGGGGCACCTCTTCAGGAAAGACATCCTCGAATTCCTGTAAAAGAAACATAACATTGCTCGGTAAGGATCCGGCAAAATTGTCAATACACAAAAAGGCCTCCTTGTATATAAGTACTATAAGGGGCTGTTGTGAAAGTAAAACTCTCTTGATCTCACTTTTTTTTGCAATAAAATTGTATTTTTCCTCGCTCTCACACATCAACGTTGCAATTCTCTTATTTTTCCTCTCACTCTCTTTCACCTTTTTACCTTTCTAGTTTTCTTTTTTCTTGTCACTCGTTTTTTGCATCCTTAATTGGTCTTCGAGAACTTATTTTGGAGTCAATGGTACAAGTGATGTAAGTTGCCTTTTGATGGTAAAAGAGTATTTATTGGTAAAATTGGCGTGTGTAACTCGTCGATCATACTGCCATGGTCTGCCCAATAGGATGTGACATGCATGCATAGGAATCGCATCACAAAGGACCTCATCTTCATACTTGCCAATAGAGAATGCCACCAACACTAATTTTGTTATCTTAATTTCTCCACAATTGTTTAGCCATTAAAGCCGGTACGGTCGTGGATATTTCATGGTAGGTAATGACAATTTCTCCACTAATTCGGTGCTGGCCACGCTGATGCAATTTCCTCCATCAATTATAACGCTGCAAACTTTGTTGTTGACGAAACACCAAATATGAAACAAGTTCTTTCGCTGATCATTTTCTTCTTCCTTAATCTGTGTGCTAAGAGCTAGTCTTGCCAATAATAATTCTCCTTCTACAGTATATTGCCCTTCGTAGTTATCTTTAAGAGATGGCATGTCTTTTATTTCATCTTCTTCTTCTCCTTCCGACTCAATCTCCCCTTGAGCATTGATCACCATTACCCTTTTATTTGGAGAGTGACTAGCTATATGACCCTTGCCTTGACATTTAAAACACTTGATGTCACGATTTCTAGAAGTGATAGATTCAATGTTACCTTATTTTTGCGGCATAACTTATTTAGCATCCTTAGAAGCTTCGGAATTAAACTTTATTAATGGAAATTCCTGCCGTTTAGGAGTTGATCTCCATGAGTTTGTAGCAGTCGTGCTTGCTTTCTCTCCTAGCCATGTTTCTCCGCTTCAATTGTTGCTTAACTTTGATGGCTTGGTGTACCATATCTATCAACTTCACATAATATTGCATTTCCATCACGTCTGCGATCTTACGATTTAAATCATGTAAAAATCTAGCCATGGTAGCTTCTCTATCCTCCTCTACATTTGCTCGGATCATAGCAACCTTCATCTCTCTGTAATATTCATCTACGCTTTTAGATCCTTGAGTTAGACGCTGTAATTTGTTGAACAAGTCATGATAGTAGTAGCTTGGAATGAAACATCTTCTCATTATTGTCTTCATCTCGTCCCACATTTCAATAGGACTTTTTTGATTTCTTCTCCTATCCTTCAACAATTGATCCCACCAAATAATAGTATAATCAGTAAATTCAATGACCGCAAATTTTACTTTTTTGATCTCGAAATAGTTGTGACAATCGAAAACTATTTCTATTTTCTTCTCCCACTCTAAATAAGCTTCAGGATCATTTCTATCTTGGAACGATGAAATTTTTACCTTAATACTTCATAAATCATCATCCAATTTAGGTCTACCCAACCTAGCTTCTCTATTCCCATAACCGTGTAAATTCCTGTCCCGGTTCATTGGTGATTCATCTAACTCATCATCCTCAACATTACCCCATTGTACCCTTGGTTGCACTTGCTTAGGTGGTTGTCTAATGGAAGAGCTTTGATGTTGCCCTTTTGATGTCTCTTCTTCCAACCTATCCATCCTCTCATGGATTGATTCTAACTCAACCCTTATCATCCGTCTCATTTCCCCCAATAACGCCTGCAATTGTATGTTCAGAGTGGTTGGTTGTTGTACCCCTGAGGTTGAGTTTTCCTCTTGATTGTGAGACATATTTAAAATCTGCAAAACAAAGTTAGAAACCTCACAAGCACTCCCTCACGTGTTTTCACTCACTCTCATGTTTGAGCACTCAAATATTACACTCACAAACTATTAATCAAAATTTCAGTGGCAATTTTAAGATAAGAAGCAACCAAAACAAATCACAAAATTCAATAAGCAATTCTTAAGAAATTGATACAAGCAGTGAAAATATTGGATCAAGAATAAAGAATATTAGGCCAATATTACAAGAAACTATGAATATAATAGATAACAACAATTCTCTTTTTTTTCTTTTTTTCATTTTTTTTTAATTTCTTTTTTTTTTAGGAAGTAGAAATGAAAATATGAATTCAAAATAAATTGAGGTAAAACATAAAATTCAAATTTAGAACAATCAAGGAGGAATTTGGCCACAATATTTTTTTTTTTTGGTATTTTTTTAAAAATTCTAATTTAAGAAGTAAAGGATAACTTAAGTATCTTAGAATCAAATCTCTGATACCAAATGATAGGAACATCGCTAATAACGTGACGAAACCCAACGCTGAATATAGTAAAGAACCTCAAGATTTCTCCAAGACGCAATTTTATAGAGCCTTAACCGGATACCTATCTAGATAAGAACCAAGACTATGATTTACTCAAATGACACACCAAGAATCCTTAAGAAAACACTTAAGAATTTAAATGATAAGTTTGGTTGTTTTGAACCCCACAAAAAATTAAACGTGAAAAGCTCAAGAACAAGAACTTATCAGAAATAATTTAACACTCAAAATTACTTCTTTCATTTCAAGAAATGAAAGCCTTTTTATAGGCAAATACAAAGGAAAAATGTCAAAAGTTAGGCCAACAATCTTACCTAACAATTTGACAAAATAAATACAACTTTATGACTTTTAAAAGCTGCAAATTTCAAACATGAAAATGTAAGCAATGACGTTGTATATATATAACGTAAGCAATGAAGTTGTATATGTATGATGTAAGTAATTACATCATTTTAAAATTCTTAAAAATTACACAAATGAATTATAATTTTCAAATATTTTCATATTAGTCTTCTTAGACTCTGATCGCTTGAATGTTCACTGAGCCTAATTCTTCAAGACGTGTATCTTGAATTGTATTTGAATCACACATTTTTTAATTAATCCATTTAAGGCACTTTTCTATGTCTTGGCTCTAGCTCTTGTAATCGGTCCACTTGGCACACTTAACGAATCATATAAATGCTATAATTAAGTGTCTCCAACCTTATATATGAGTTTCTCCTCTTGTTTACTTGGTTGCGCAACTTCGTTTGCATCACATTTCGCGTTTGACAATTCCTGCCCCGAAAATCGCGCAATTTCAATTTCCTCATTTTCGAAAATAAAATGCACAGCAATGATCCTCTCGCAATGCTGCGCAACAAGATGTTTGGCCCTTTTCGAATTGGGATCGTTTTCTTAGTCCATTTTGCGTTTGATAATTTCAGCCCCGAAAAACGTACATTCTCAACTTCTCCATTCTCGAAATAAAATGCACTGCAATGATCCTCACGTAATGCTCAGTAACAAGATGTGTGGCCAATCTTTAACTGAAATCGTTTTTTACGTTTGATAATTTCGACCCCGAAAATTGTACATTTTCAACGTCCTCATTTTTGAAATGAATTGCGCTGCAATGATCCTCACACAATGTTGTGTAACAAGACGTGTGGCCTGTCTCGAATTGAAATCGTTTTTCAAGTCTGTTTCGCTTTTGACAATTCCGGCCCTAAAAATTGTACATTTTAAACTTCTCCGTTTTTAAAATAAAATGCATTGTAATGATTCTCACATAATGTTTAGTAACAAGATGTGTGGCTCGTCTCGAATTGAAATCGTTTTTAGAATCCGTTTCGCGTTTGACATTTTCGGCTCCGAAAATCGCAGATTTTCAACTTTTCCGTTTTCGAAATAAAATGCACCACAACGATTCTCATGGAATGCTGAGTAATAAGACGTATGGCCCATCTCGAATAGAATTCATTTTTTGAGTCTGTTACGCGTTTGACAATTCCTGCCCCGAAAATCGTATATTTTCAAATTTTCTGTTTTCGAAATAAAATGCACTGCAATGATCCTCTTGTAATGCTACACAACAAGAAGTTTGGCCATTTTCGAATTGAAATCATTTTCTGAATTTGACAATTCCGGTCCCGAAAAATGTACATTTTCAACTTCTGCATTTTCGAATAAAACACACTGCAGTGATTCTCACGCAATGCTTAGTAACAAGACATGTGGCCTGTCTCGAATTGACATTATTTTTCGAGTCTGTTTTGCATTTGACAATTCCGGTCCCGAAAAATGTACATTTTTAACTTCTGCATTTTCGAATAAAATGCATTGCAGTGATTCTCACGCAATGCTTAGTAACAAGAACTGCAGCCTGTTCGAATTGACATCGTTTTTCGAGTCCGTTTTATATTTGATAATTTCGGCCACGAAAATCGTACATTTTCAACTTCTCTGTTTTCGAAATGAAATGCACTGCAATAATCCTGATGCAATGCTGAGTAACAAGACATGTGGCCCGTCTCAAATTGAAATTGTTTATAAAATCTGTTTCGCATTTGATAATTTCGGCCCCGAAAATCGTACATTCTCAACTTCTCCATTTATGAAATGAAATGCACCGGAATGATCCTACGCAATGTTGAATAACAAGACGTGTGCCCAATCTCTAATTGAAATCATTTTTTGTGTCCGTATCGCGTTTGACAATTCCGGCCCCAAAAATCGTACATTTTCAACTTCTCCGTTTTTGAAATGAATTGTGCTGCAATGATCCTCACACAATGTTGTGTAACAGCATGTGTGGCCCGTCTCGAATTGAAATCATTTTTTGAGTCCGGTTCGCGTTTGACAATTTTGGCCCTAAAAATCGTACATTTTCAACTTCTCCGTTTTCGAAATAAAATGCATTGCAATGATTCTCATGCAATGTTTAGTAATAAGACATGTGGCCCGAATCGAATTGAAATCGTTTTTCGAGTCCGTTTCATGTTTGACATTTCCGACCCCTGAAAATCGCAGATTTTCAACTTTCCCGTTTTCGAAATAAAATGCACTGCAACGATTTTCAAGGAATGCTGAGTAATAAGATGTATGGCCCGTCTCGAATAGAATTTCGTTTTTCGAGTCTGTTACACGTTTGACAATTCCCACCCCGAAAATTTCACATTTTCAACTTCCTCATTTTTGAAATAAAATACACTGTAATGATCCTCACACAATACTAAGTAACAAGACATGTGGCCCGTCTAAAAAATCGTACATTTTCAACTTCCCCATTTTAGAATTAAATTGTATTGCAATAATCCGTACGCAATGCTAAGTAGCAAGCAAGTTGTGGTACATCTCAAATTGAAATAGTTCTTTTAGTCCGTTTAGTGTTAGACAATCCCAGCTTCAAAAATTGTGCATTTTCAACTTCACTTTTTTTGAAATGAAATGCACCACAATGATCATTACGCAATGCTAAATAATAGGACGTGTGGCCCATCTCAAAGTGAAATCCTTTTTCAAGTCCGTTTCCTGTTCAAAAGTTCTGGCCCCGATAATCGTACATTTTCAGCTTCTCTGTTTTCAAATTAAAATGCATTGCAATGATTCTCACACGATGCTGAGTGACAAGAGTTATAGTCCATCTCAAATTGAAATCGTTTTTCGAGTCCGTTTTCCATTTGACAATTCCGGCTTTGAAAATAGTACATTATCAACTTCTCTATTTTCAAAATAAAATACACCGCAAAGATCCTCATACAATGCTGAGTTACGCATAGCCTGTCTCAAATTGAATTCGTTTTTCAAGTTTGTTTTGCGTTTGACAATTCCGACCCCGAAAATCGTACACTTTCAACTTTCACGTTTTTGAAATAAAATGCGCCGCAACAATCCTCGTGGAATGCTGAGTAACAAGATGTGTGGCCTGTCTCGAATTGAAAATATTTTCCGACTCCATTTTGCGTTTAACAATTTCGACCCTGAGTGATACGAACCCCAAGTATATTAAACTTGAGACCCAATATTTTTACGCATGGAAGCAACCTTTTGGAAAGTTAAATCAGATTACTCCAAGTCTGTAACCCAATTTTAACTTGTAAAATAGAACCTTAGAATAAATACCCTCAAAGTAATTAGCTTTGATTGTAAGAACCTTGATTCAAGCAAGAATCAAAACAAGAGACAACACTCTCAATTTAATTTCATTCGAAAAAGTAATTTTTCCTCCATGGGAGCATGTGGCTGAATATATAAGGGTACAAGAGATAAGTAACCCTAATTGGAGTGTTTGGCCACAAAATTAAACTTATTCTAACTTAAAATAAAATAAACTGAATTTGGGCTTAATAATTAGCGTTAACAGCCCAATCAATAACAAACTATAAATATATGTTTATAAATAAGAGTAAAATAACTAATGGGCTTGAACAGCAACTTAGCCCAAACTGACACATGGAATCCGAAACTTGCATCATGATGACGATCTGATTCGAACTGCAATTAAAAGACTTGAACATGTTTGCTTAGCCTTGAGACATCATTCGAATATGGCCTTATACAAATTTGAGAAGTTGAATTCCGTAGAAACTTTAATCTTTAGGTTTTGCCTTCTTGTATTTGTGTCAATGTTACCAAGCTCTGATTATGGTCATGAAGTCCAAGCTTGATATTTGACTCTTTCTTACACTCTTGAATTGTTGCAAGATCATCCCACAAACCTTGAATCATCCCATTCAATGCATCTTTGAATTTCTTCATTCTTGCTCTTGTAACGGGAGCATTAGGTAGCTGAATTGGATCATTGCTCTTGTGTGCATCCGTATTTGCATCACTGAGAATCGTACATTTTCAACTTCCCTATTTTCGAAATAAAATATACACTAATGATCCTCATTTTATGCTGCGCAACAAGAAGTTTGGCCCGTTTCGAATTGAAATCGTTTTTTGAGCTCGTTTCGTGTTTGACAATTTTGGACCAAAAAATCGTACATTTTCAACTTCTTCGTTTTCGAAATAGAATGCATTGCAATGATTTTTACGCAATGCTTAGTAGCAAGACGTGTGGCCCGTCTCGAATTGAAATCGTTTTTCGATTTTGTTTCATGTTTGACAATTCCCGCCCCAAAAATTACACATTTTCAACTTCCCCGTTTTCGAAATAAAATGCACTGCAATGATCCTCACGCAATACTAAGTAACAACACATGTGGGCCATCTAAAAAATTGTACATTTTCAACTTCTCTGTTTTTGAATTAAAATGTATTGTAATAATCCTCACGCAATGCTAAGTAGCAAGACTTGTGGTACGTCTCGAATTGAAACAGTTTTTTGAGTCCGTTTAGTGTTAGACAATCCCAGCTTCGAAAATTGTGCATTTTCAAGTTCACTGTTTTCGAAATGAAATGCACCGCAATGATCCTTATGCAATGCTAAATAACAAGACGTGTGGCCCGTCTCGAAGTGAAATCTTTTTTCAAGTCTGTTTCGTGTTTGAAAGTTTTGGCCCCGAAAATCGTACATTTTCAACTTCTCTGTTTTCGATTTAAAATGTATTACAATGATTCTCATGCGATACTGAGTAGCAAGACTTATGGTCCGTCTCGAATTGAAATCGTTTTTCGAGTTCATTTCCCGTTTGACAATTCCGGCTCTGAAAATTGTACATTTTTAACTTCTCTTTTTTTAAAATAAAATACACTGCAAAGATCCTCACACAATGCTGAGTAACAAAACATGTGCCCCGTCTCAAATTGAATTCATTTTTCGAGTCCGTTTCGTGTTTGACAATTCTGACCCCGAAAATTGTACATTTTAACTTTCACTTTTTTGAAATAAAATGTCTCGCAACAATCCTCACATAATGCTAAGTAGCAAGATGTGTGCTCTGTCTCAAATTGAAATAGTTTTCCTATTTCGTTTCGCGTTTGATAATTCCAGCATCAAAAATCGTACATTTTCAATTTCTCCATTTTAGATATAAAATACCCCATAATGATCCTCATGTAATGCTAAGTAACAAGACGTATGATCCATCTCGAATTGAAATCATTTTCAAGTCCGTTTTGCTTTTGACATTTCAGGCCTCGAAAAACATAAATTTTTAACTTCTCCGCTTTTGAATTAAAATGCACCGTAATGACTTTCACGCAATGTTGAGTAATAAAATCTGTAGCCTATCTCGAATTGAAATTGTTTTTCGAGTACGTTTCGCGTTTGACATTTCAAACCTCGAAAATCGTACATTTTCAACTACTTCATTTTCGAATTAAAATGAATTACGATGATCCTCACGCGATGCTAAGTGGCGAGACTTGTGGTCCATCTCGAATTGAAAATAAGAAAGATAAACAATGATCCTCACGCCTCAAATTCCTTATCTGCACCGTTTAAGAGAAAATAAGCAAGATAAACAATTTTCTGAGAATTTTGAGATACTTTCTAAGATTAATATTAACTTACCTCTTTTAGATGTTATTAGAAATATACCATCATATGCAAAATTTTTCAAGGAACTCAACACCAAAAAGAAAAGATATGAGAAGAATGAGAAAGTCATAGTCTCAGAAGTTGCTAGTGCAGTGCTTCAACGAAATTTGCCTCAAAAATTGAAAGATCCTGGAAGTTTCAACATAAACATAACTATGGGAGACAAGAAGATAGCTAAAGCCATGCTAGACTTAGGAGCAAACATTAATCTAATGCCATACTCCATATACTTGCAACTAGGTTTAGGAAAGTTTAAGCCTACAATTATAACCCTTCAACTAGCGGATAAGTCAGTTAAATATCCAAAGGGAATAATTGAGGATTTGTTGGTGCAAGTAAATAAGCTCATTGTACAGTGAACTTTGTGGTTTTGGAGATGGAAGGAACACCCTCAAAGGACAAAGAGCATACAATTCTTCTTGGTTCATGGCAACAACCAAGACAATTATTGATGTCCAAAATGGGAGGTTATCAATGACAGTCTTAGGAGAAACTGTCCAATTTAAAGTGTTTGATTTTTTATCAATTCCCTCTATTTCTACTAAAGATGAGTGCTCTTTTATTGATTGTATAAACTCACTTGTTTATAACACTTATTTGCAGGAAGAAATAGAGGATAAGCTTGAAGTTGCACTTGTTGGTGAGAGAGTAGAAGAAACACTTGAAGAAGAGACTAAGGATATCATGAGATGCTAGATAAAGCCAAACCAATTTCAGAAAAATCTAGCAAACCCAAGAAGAGAGAGTTGTAAGAGAGTTTAGCCGACTTAGGAAAGCTATAGGATGGAGTATAAGTGACATTAAAGGCATTAGTCCTGCAATGTGCATGCATAATATTATTTTAGAGGATAATGCCAAACCTACGAGAGAAGCCTAAAGGAGATTAAATCTTAATTTACAAGAGGTAGTCAAGAAAGAGGTTTTAAAACTCTTAGATTCAGGAGTTATTTACCCAATTTCTGATAGTAAATGGGTTAGTCTGGTCCATGTTGTGCCAAAAAAATTAGGCATTACAGTGATGAGGAATGAAAATAATGAGTTGGTACCGACTAGAGTGACTACTGGGTGGAGAATGTGCGTTGATTATAGAAAGTTGAATTCAACTACAAAGAAAGATCATTTTCCACTTCCATTTATTGATATGATGTTGGAAAGATTGGCAGGACATGATTTTTATTGTATTCTTGATGGTCTTTCAGGTTATCATCAAGTGTCGATTGCACCAGAGGATCAAGAGAAGACAACATTCACTTGCCCATTTGGAACATTTGCCTTTAGCAGGATGCCGTTCGGTTTATGCAACGCTCCTGCAACATTCCAAAGATGCATGATGTTAATTTTTTCGGATATGGTGGAGAAGTTCATTGAGGTATTTATGGATGATTTTTTAGTTTTTGAAATTTCGTTTGATGATTGTCTCCATAACTTGACTTTGGTTCTTGAGAGATGCATTGAGTGTAATTTGACACTTAGTTGGGAAAAAAGTCATTTTATAGTGTAGTAAGGCAGTGCTAGGGCATGTTATTTCTAGTAGAGGCATTGAAGTTGATAAGGCGAAAATTAATTTGATTGCTAAATTAGCACCACCTACTTCAGTTAAGGGAATTAGGAGTTTTTTAGGACATGCAGGATTTTATAGACGAATTATTAAAGATTTCTCTAAAATAAGTTGTCCATTATGTAATTTGTTGTCTAAAGAAGTTTCCTTTGATTTTAATGATGATTGCCTTGCCGCCTTCAATTATTTGAAAGAAAAATTAACATCAACACCTATTATCATGGTACCTAATTAGTTATTACTTTTCGAGATTATGTGTGATGCATCTGATTATGCTATATGGGCTATTTTTGGGGCAAAAAGAGTAGAGAAGCGTTTGCATTTTATTTATTATGCTAGTAGAACACTCAATGATGCTCAACTAAATTATTCCACCACTGAAAAAGAATTTTTGGCTGTTGTGTTTGTATTAGACAAATTTAAGTCATACTTGCTAGGATATAAAATCATTGTGCATTCGGATCATGCGGCATTGAAATATTTATTAACAAAACCAAATGCGAAACCAAGACTAATTCTATGGGTGTTGCTTTTGCAAGAATTTGATCTAGAAATAAAGGATAAGAAAGGTAGTGAGAATGTTGTTACTGATCATTTTTCTAGGTTATTTTCAGATTTTGACACATATGAACACGAAGAAAAACAACCGATTGTTGAAACTTTTCCTCATGAACACTTGTTTTCTTTAGGTCATGAACCATAGTATGCTGATATTGTCAATTATCTTGCTTGTGGTTTGTTGCGACCTAACCTCACTTTTCAAGAAAAGAAGAGATTTTCATTTTCTTGCAAGCATTATTTTTTGGGATTAGTTATGTTTGTTCAAGCTTTGTCAAGATCAAATCATTCGTCAATGTGTGCCTGAAGATGAACATGAGAGTATTCTAACCTTTTGCCATGAGCTTCAATGCGGAGGTTCTTTCGGTGGTAAGAAAACAGCCCTCAAGGTATTGCAATCTGGTTTTTGTTGGCCAACTCTCTTAAAAAATGCTCATAATTTTTGTTTGCGTTGTGATAATGTCAAAGGAGCGGTAACATTAGCAAGAGAAATGAGATGCCTTTAGCAAACAATCTTGTTGTTGAGCTTTTTGATGAATGGGGGATTGATTCATGGGACCTTTTTCATCTTCATTTGCTTTTCAGTACATATTAGTTGCAGTTGATTATTTGTCCAAGTGGGTTGAAGCTATACCAACCCGAACTAACGACGCTAATTGTGTTGTGAAATTTTTGAAAGATGTAATATTTAGCAGGTTTGGGACACCCAGGGCCATAATCAGTGATGAAGGAAGTCATTTTTGTAACAAACTCTTCGACGGGTTATTAAAGAAGTATAACATTACACATAAGGTGGCAGCTCTATACCATCCACAAACTTCGGGCCAAGTTAAGCTTAGCAATCGCCAAATCAAAGGAATTTTGGAAAGGATAGTACGACCTTCAAGAAAAGATTGGGCAGCTGAGTTGAATGATGCATTGTAGGTATATCACACAGCATACAAGACACCTATTGGCATGAGCCCATATCGGTTAATTTTTGGAAAGGCATGCGACTTACCTGTAGAGCTTGAGCACAAGGCATATTGGGCAATTAAGGAACTAAACATGGACATGAAAACGGCAGGATAGAAGCATTTACTTCAACTTAATGAGTTAGAAGAGATTCGGGATGAAGCTTACAAAAATACAAAAATCTACAAAGAACGCACTAAGCGTTATCATGATAAAGGCTTAATTCATAAATTTCTTTATCCTGAAATGAATGTTCTTTTGTTTAACTCTCATCTTAAATTATTTTCAGGAAAGTTGAAGTCAAAAGGGTGTAAACCGTTTCCAATAGTCCAAGTCTTTCCTCATGGAGCGGTAGAATTGTTAAATCCAAAAACTCAAACAACATTTAAAGTAAATGGACATCGTGTGAAGCTTTATTTACAAGGAGTCCAAAACAAGAGAGAGGTTGAATGCATTGAATTGTTCAACCCTCAATAAGAAAAAGCGATGTCTCGCTAAGACGTTAAAGAAAGCGCTTGGTGGGAGGCAACCCATTCATGTTTGGTAGTATCTTATCTTTTTCTTTTTTTTTTTGTTTAACTTTTTTTTGACGTGTCTTTTTTTTAATGCTTTTCTAACTTAAACTATATTTTAAATATTAAGGACAATGTTTAATATAGGTTTGGGGGTGGAGTTTTAGTGCGTTTGAAAGATTTTAAATGTGCTTTAATATTTGTATTTGTTTTGAACTATGTAGTTATAAAAACTAAATATTTAAAAAAAATTTCAATTTTTTTTCTCCTTGTTTGAATTTTTGTGATGATTCTTTCATCTGAGACTAGTATGCAATTTGCATATGGTTAATTAGAATTGATGAGATTAAGGAAAATCATGATTTTTTATTATTATTATTATTATTATTATTATTATTATTAACTACATTTCATTGTTTATTCTTTTACTACATATGCACTTTATGCCATAATCGATTTGAATCTTGATTTGATGAAATCACATGATTACAGAATGATGTGCAAGATAATGTAGACTCATAAAACCCTAATTGTGAACTTTTGAGCCTTGGAGCTTCTATTCTGAATGTTTTTCATTATTTTATATTTTCTTGTCATTTTTCCTTTCAAATGATCTCATTATACTTTGTCTTGGTTAATTAACTTGATTATTCATGCTTTAATTGTAATACTGATTGTATGATACATGAGAAGTGATTTTAGGCCTTATTTGAATCATTTGCGTCTTTCTTGCCTACCTAATGTATATTCTTCCTTAGTAACCATTTTGAGCCTCAATATTCTCTTTTTCTTTCTTAAAACCAATCACAATCAAACCCAATACCCAAGTATCCAATATTCTTATCATTATTCTATTCTTTGAGCTATAAATGAGTTGATTGGATATGTGCTTTGTAATAGGTTTGGGAGTTGTTATTTCTTGAAGTAGTGCTTGGTGTTATAATGTTTTATCAATGTGTTGCACTAAAAAAAAAAAAAAGGAGAAATGCTAAGGTTGATTATGAAAGTGCAGTTAAAAAAAAGAAGATGGGGCTGCAAAATGAAATTTGAGATTAAAAAAAAAATAAAAATGAAAAAAGAGGTGTATGTAAATGAGTGGTTGCAGAATATGAAAAAAAACTGAAAAATGAGAATTTGTGATAGGTGCACATATTATTGAGTTCTGATGACTTTGTTTTATCTTTTATTCACCAATTCTTTTTCCTCATCTTACCTAATAGCCTCATTACAACCCAAAAAGAAAAGTCTTGTGTTGATCTTGTGTATCATATGATTAGTTTTCATTCATTGTCAAGAAAATCAAGATGTTAGCATTCCGTTCATGAGAGTAACATCAATACATCAGAAATAGCGTATTCTTAATTTTGTATGTGAGCTTTGTTTTCCATTAAAAATCTAAGGTTGATGCTTGTCTCACATACGGTTTAGTGATAACCCAAAATTCAAGTACATTTCTTTAAGAGTAACCACCTTTGTGAAGTTTGGAGTTGAAACATCAATGCATGCAATATTCTGATAATGTGAAGGATGACGAGAGAGATGATAATTAATCTATGGCTATCACACACTACGCATGAGGATAACTTTTAAAAAAAAAAAAAAAAATTGTTGGCAATTGGATAAGTCATTGATTAACCCTATATCTTGTTGCATTATTTTGAAGCCATTAACATTTTGAGGAATCATCTCTAGAAAGGAATTTTCACATGTATGTTGAGTCTTTTATTTTTATTTTTATTTTAGTTTTGCTCGAGGACTAGCAAAGTTTAAGTTTGGGGGAATTTGATAAATCAATATTTGTCCTAATATTTTGTTATATTTATATCTTTTATTCATGTGTTTTATCTTAGAATTTTATTGCTTCAAACTTCTTTTTATTACTTATAAGAATTATTGTAGAAAACCCAAAAACAAACCCAAGATGCTGGAAGGCCTATATTTGCTGAACATAATCCGTATTTTCTAGTATAACTTTGTCCTCAATACTCATATTTGGCTGATACAAAATAATTGAAAATTAGACATAATGATTTATAACCTTACATTTCATAAAGAAAGTAAATGTTGAAGTTTTAAGAATCAAAACTCTAGCTGGAAAGAAGACAACTTGGAGACAAACTTTCCTTGACATGTGGGAGTGAATTTTGAATAAGTTGTTGACAAAATGAGTAAGAGAGATGACTTTGGAGGTGTTGCTGGGGGCTAAGAACGAATTGGAGAAGAATTTGATGAATAAGAGGGGTTTTCTAAAGAGTGAGTTTTCCAGTGAAGGGGGAGGATTGTTGGATTAAAGAGGACATTCTTGTTGGGCAGAATTATCATCTTCTTCAAAAACTTGGTGTTGAACCTTCAAAAAGGGAAGCTTTCTTTTAGTTTGTTTATTTTTCAAATATATTTAGAACTTTTGTAATTAGATTCATAGATTTGAATTTAAGAATGGAAGTGTAAACATATTTTGGGAGTTTGGATTTGCTATTGAAATGGTATTGAATATTTTGTTAAATGTAATTAATTAGAGGTTGGGATTATTTCTTGTTCATTGATCTGTATAATTTTGATTATTTGTTGTAGATTTGCTATCTATTATTTGTGATTGAAATGAATTTGAGAATTAAGGTGTTAAAAACATCATCTTACCTTAATTAAGCTCTTTTAAACAAGTATTTAAATTAAATCCATTGAGTTGGTTTGATTTAAATGGTTAACTGATTTCCTTATAATAATACAATTAATTAAGTAGAAATCTTATATTAAGGATATATTTAATTAATTGTAAGTGAAAATTACCATGATCATTGGAATTCTTTACCTTTAATGGAAAAACCAATAATCTAAATTACATAATGGTTGTTTAATTCACTTAATATTTAAATACCAGATTAGATAACTAGCCAAACCTCATCTAATTTCATTGAATTCGTTTGAATTAGTCATTTGATTGCATTAGAGACTTTACAATTTTATATTTGCCTAAGTTAGTAATTAACAAGAAACAATAAAGATTTAAACTATTACAATTCCGTGAGAGATCGACCTCGAAGTGAACTTATCGTCAGCTATTAACGATTCGTGCACTTGCGAATATTTAAAATTTGCACATTAACCAACTCTCCATATTTTCTATTCATGGCTTGCAACAACTCGGTTAAGGCTTGGAATCGATCTATCTCACCTTGTGGATTTCTTGCTTGTCCGCTCATCCTGCAAGACAAGGTTAGTAAAGCAAAAGAATAATTTTCTCAATTCAGTCCCTCACGTGTTTCACTAAAGTAATGTTATCACTCAAGTTCGCTCGTGTTTCACACTTAATTTATAGCTTTTCTCTAGATGAGCTCACATTAAGCCTTTTTCCACTTTAATTCTCTTATTAACATTAGTTGCAAAAATAAAAATTTATACAAACTTAGTAAATACAATGAAAAGTAAAATAAAACCAAGTAAATTAAAATTAAAGAGGACCTAAATACTTATAACAGAAAAAAAAAATGAAATCAGAAGAAACCCTAACATGAAAATTGGAAATTCAGAAGCAAAAAAGTAATTACCCCAAACCAATTTAGACAGGCAACAAATTAGGAAAGCACAAGAACTAGGAAATAGATTTTAAAAATGATAAAGGAAATATTAAGAACAGAAAAAAAAATCAGTACAAGAATAGGAAAGTCAACCAAAAATTATGGAAAGATTAGGAAGCAAATCCTAACTTGTTTTGGAATGTAGACTTCATTTGATCAAACTCCTTGAAACAATCTGATTTTTCTTTTTATTTTTCTTATTTTCATTCAACACCTGCACGCGCACCCACCACACCCCCCCCTTTTTTTTGGTCCTTTCCAAACTAGAAATTAGATTGTACTATATACTCCCCCCACACAGCCTTAATTGCCAAATTTTCTTATTCTTCTCTTGGCCGAATGCTTTGTTTTTCTCTCTTTTTTTTTTAATAATTTTTTTTTCACCTCCAAAAATGTAGGAGTGACCAAACAAAAATAAATAGAAAGAAACACAAAGTAAACGAATAGATAAAGATTAAATCAACCAAACTGGAAATTGATACAACTCAAACTTGACTTGCTGTGAATTGAAAGGAAACACTCTTTTTTTTTTTAAACTTTTTGATATAATAAACACAAAATGAAAACAAATGGAATTGAAATAAATGAACTCAGAAACTAAAGAAACAAAACAGACAAATTTGAGAAATGATAAAACCTGATTTAGAGTCGTAGCTCTAATACTAAACTGATATAAACTCTGAGTATATTAAACTTGAGACACAATATCTTTACGCATCGAAGCAACCTCTTGAAAAGCTAAATCAAATTTACCCAAGTCCGCAACCCAATTTCAACTTGTGAAATAAAACCTTAAAATAAAATACCGTCAAAGTAATTACCTTTCATTGTAAGAACTTTAATTCAAATAAGAATCAAAATAAGAGAAACACTCTCAATTTTATTTCTTTCAAAGAATAATGATGTTTTCATGGAAGCATGTGGCTAAATATATAAAGGTACAAGAAATAAGTAACCCTAAATGGAGTGTTTGGCCACAAGACGAAACTTATTCTAACTTAAATTAAAAAAAACTGAATTTTGGCTTAATAATTAATATTAACAGCCCAAACACATAATAAACTAAATAACATATGTTTATAAATAAAACTAAGATAGATAATGGGCTTGAGCAGTAACTTAGCCCAAATGGCGCATGGAATCCGAAACTTTCATCATGATGAAAATTTGATTCGAATTGCCAATAAAAAACTTGAACATGTTTGCGTAGCCTTGAGACATTTGAGAATTCAAATTTCATGAAAGCTCTAATCTTCAAGTTTTGTTTTCTTGTACTTTTGTTAATGTTACCAAGCTCTGATTATTGTCTCGAAGTCCAAGCTTGATATTTGACTCTTGCACTCCTGAATTATTGCAAGATCATCCCATTCAATGCATCCTTAAATTTCTTCATTCTTGCTCTTATAACGGGACCATTAGGTAGCTGAATTGGATCATTGCTCTTGTGTGCATCCTTATTTGCATCATAAACACAAAGAAAAACAATCGATTGTTGAAACTTTTTCTCATGGACACTTGTTTTTTTAAGATCATGAACTATTTATAAGAACCCACTAGACGACCTGCTCTAAGAACCCTTGAATCAATTGTATACGCACCCCAGAAACTAGAAAATAAGTTGTAGATGATCATATTAGAACTTAAGAAAATAAATCCTTAAAATTTCAATCTTAACGATGCCATAAATGTTGATCCCTCCTTTGATAAGTTAGAATATTGTATTCTATTAAGAACATAAAAAGGCAAAGTTATGCTTGCTCAAAATACCTCAATATTATTACTGATGTGATGATTCTTCATTTACATAGTAGTAACTTTTATATAGGCATGTAAATATCATTCCAAAATTAAGTAGAAAAAGAAATTCTAATGTAAATAGGAATAGAAACCCCAAAAAAAAGAGAAAATTAAAATTCTAATCTAATTAGGAAACATAACAATCCTAAACAAATTAGGAAACTAATTTTACGTAAAATAAATAATCTAAACTAAATAAGGAATCTTTAAAGAACTAATTTTCCCATGTGGCATTAGCATTTAGTAGCACAAGGCTATTATTCTTCTTGCATATAAAGGTAAGTGATTATTTTTGGTGAGACTTTGGAAACTACTAGAACAGCCTTAGAATCTTGTAGAATAGTTTCTTTGTCATGCACGTCCATGATTAAGCCTTGTAAAGCCTCTTTCATTCTCTTTGTCCTTGACCTAGTCATTAGACCACCGATTCCTCGCAAAGGATCTTGAAAATATTTGGAAATGTCATCTTGAACCATTTGGCCAGCATCTCGATCTCCATTATTCCTTCCCTTCTTGAAAGGATTTGTCCTCGAATCAACTACGTCAAACAAAGATTGATACGGGAGTGTCTGAACATCAAGAGCAGAACTTAAGTGTCAATATGTTCAAGAAAATTACCCTAATTTACTAAGTTATGAAGACACTGTCAGGGGATAATTTCGAAATTTAAAATGTATTCATCAAAGTAATATTTCAGAATGAGATTGGTGCCACTTGAAAGTTGAAGAAGTAAGCTTTCTAGAGAATTTTACTGCTTAGCATTTGGAGTTCTCTAGAGAAAGTTATGATAACTTTTCCATAACATGTTCATTTTCAAAGCAGAATCATGATACACGGAATTCTAGATGATAGAAGGATTTGGTGAGTTGTAATTCAAAATCTTGTCTGTTTTGGTTTATTTTTGAAGAATTTTAAATATTTGTATTCATTTGTCAAAATTAGTTAATGGTTGTTGGCCTAATTTTTGACATTTCTTTCCTTGTAAGAGCCTATATAAAGGTTTCAAGCATATAGTATTGAGATCAAATTGCTTTGAGTTGAGTTTAATTAAAATTTTTGTGTTTTATACTTTGTATCTCTTGAAAAATTTTCATAGAGTAGTGAGTATTTTTTTGAGTTCTACAACCTTGGGCAGCAAATTAGGGTGGTGTTTCTGTATCCCATTTATTGTAAACCTTAGGAAGAGAACTTGTTTCAACCCTTATTTACTAAAAACCTAAATCCCCACACAAACTCCTATTATCTGGTATCAAAGATAAATCAACAAGATTAAAAGTCACACTAACATTACCATAGATGTCTGTTAAATCTAGTTTGTAAGTGTTATCATTGATTCTCTTAAAGACTTGAAATGGTTCATCTCCTCTAGGCTGTAATTTCCACTTCCTTTGTGTAGGAAATCTCTTTGATACGAACTCTAAGTATATTAAACTTGAGACCCAATATCTTTACGCATAAAAACAATTTCTTGAAAAGTTAAATCAGATTTACCCAAGTCCGCGACCTGATTTCAACTTGTGAAATAGAACCTTGGAATAAAATACCCTCAAAGTAATTAATTTTGATTGTAAGAACCTTGATTTAAGAAAGAATCAAAACAAGAGAAACGCTTTCAGCTTTTATTTCATTCAAATAATAATCATTTTTCCATAGTGATGCAAACGAAATTGCGCAACCACATAAACAGGAGGAGAAACTCACAAATAAGGCTGGAGACACTCAATTGCAACATCTATATGATTCGTTAAGCGTGCCGAGTGGACCGATTACAAAAGTTAGAGTCAAGACATTGTAAAGTGCCTTAAATAGACTAATTAAAAAGATATATTATTTAAATATAATTCAAGATACACGTCTTGAAGAATTAGGCGAACATCATTCAAGCGATCGGAGTTCAAGAAGACTAATATGGAAATGTTCAAAAATTATAGTCCATTTGTGTAATTTTTAAGAATCTTAAAATGACGTTTACTTACGTCATACACGTACGACGTCATTACTTATGTTATATACATATGACGTCATTACTTACGTTTTCATGTTTGAAATTTATAATTTTAATTTATTAAATTGTTAAGTAGGATTGTTGGTCTAACCTTTTATATTTTCTCTTTGTATTTACCTATAAAAAAAAGGCTTTCATTTTTGAAATAAAGGAAGCAATTTTGAGTGATAAGTTATTTCTTACAAGTTTTTGTTCTTGAACTCTTCAAGTTTAATTTCTTATCGCGTTCAAAACAATCAAACTTATCATCTTGATTGTTAAGTATTTTCTTAAGAATTCTTGGTGTGGTATTTAAGTATTCATAGTCTTGGTTCTTATCAAGATAAGTATCGGGTCAAAACTCAATAAACTTGTATCTTGAGAAAATCTTATGGTTTTTTACTACATTCGGTGTTGGGTTTCGTCACATTATTGGCGAGGTTCGTATCATTTGGTATTAGAGTTTTGGTTACAGAGCAAGTTTAAGTTATCCTTTACATCTTTATTTTTCATTTACTTCTTCAATTAGAATTCTAGAAAAAAAATACCAAAAAAAAATATATTGTGGCCAAATTTTTCCTTAACTGATCCAAATTCAAATTTTGTGTTTTACTTCTTTCAATATATTTTGAGTTCATATTTTTATTTCTAGTTCTTATAAAAAAAAAATAAAGCAAGAAAAAAAAAGAAAATTGTTGTTATCCATTATATTCATAATTTCTTGTAGTATTGACCTAATATTCCTTACTCTTGATCCAATGTTGTTATTGCTTGCATCAATTTCTTAAGAATTACTTATTGAATCCTGTGATTTGTTTTGGTTACTTCTAATCTTAAATTGCCACTTAAATTTTGATTAAGAGTGTGCGAGTGTAAGGACATTTGAGTGCTCAAACACAAGAGTGAGTGAAAACACGTGAGTGAGTGCTTGTGAGGTTTCTAACTTTATTTTGCAGATTTTAAATATGTCTCATAATCAAGAAGAAAATTCAACCTCAGGGGTACAATAACCAACCACCCCGAACCTACAATTGCAAGCGTTATTGAGGGAGATGAGACGTATGATGAGGGCTGAGTTAGAACCAATTTATGAGAGGATGGATAGGTTGGAAGAAGAGACATCAAGAAGGCAACATCAAAGCTCTTCCATTAGACAACCACCTAGGCAAGTGCAACTAAGGGTACAATGGGCTAATGTTAAGGATGATGAATGATAAATCAATATTTGTCCTAATATTTTATTATGTTTATATCCTTTATTCATGTATTTTATTGTAGAATTTTATTGCTTTAAGCTTCTTTTTATTACGTATAGGAATTATTGTAGAAAGCCCAAAAACAAACTCAAGATGCTGTAAGGCCTGTATTTGTTGAACATAGTCCGTATTTTCTAGCATAACTTTATTCTCAATACTCGTATTTTGGTGATACAAAATAATTAGAAAATTAGACATAATGATTTACAACCCTACATTTCAAAAGAAAACAAATGTTGAAGTTTTAAAGGTCAAAACTCCAGCTGGAAAGAAGACAATTGGGAGACAAAATTTCTTGACATGTGGGAGTGAATTTTGAATAAGTTGTTGACAAAATGAGTAAGAGGGATGACTTTTGAAGAGGCTACTGGGCTAAGAATGAATTGGGGAAGAATTTGATGAATAATAGGGTTTTCTAAAGAGTGAATTTTCCATTAAGGGGGAGGATTGCTGAATTGAAGAGGACATTCTTGTTGGGCAGAATTATCATCTTTTTTAAAAACTTGGTGGTGAACCTTAAAAAAACGGAGGCTTTCTTTAAGTTTGTTTATTTTTTAAATATGTTTAAAACTTTTGTAATTGGATTTATTTATTTTGGGAGTTTAGATTTGCTATTGAAATGGTACTGAATATTTTGTGAAATATGATTAATTAGGAGGTTGAGATTATTTTTTGTATATTGATCTGTATAATTTTAATTATTTGTTGTGGATTTGCTATCTATTATTTGTGATTGAAATTAATTTGAGAATTAAGGTGTCAGAAACATCATCGTACCTTAATTAAGCTCTTTTGAACAAGTATTTAAATTGAATTCATTGAGTTGGTTTGATTTAAATGGTTAAATGATTTTCTTGTAATAATACAATTAATTAAGTAGAAGCCTCATATTAAGGATATATTTGATTAATTATAAGTGAGAATTACCATGATCATTGAAATTTTTATCTTTAGTAGAAAAACTAATAATCTAAAATATATAATGGTTGTTTAATTCACCTTATATTTCAATATCAGATTAGATAACTGACCAAACCCCATCTAATTTCATTGAATTCAACAGAATTTAATAGATTTTAAGTTCTTGTAATTTATCTATTTAATCACTTCAATTGAAATAATTTGAAATTGTCATTTGATTACATTAGAGTATTTACAATTTTATATTTGTTTAAATTAGTAATTAACAGAAAATAATAAAAATTTAAACCATTACAATTCCGCGAGAGATCGATCTCGGGTGAACTTATCTTTATTTATTAATGATTCATGCACTTGCGAGTATTTAAAATTTACATATCAAGTTTTTTGCGCCGTTGCTGGGGAATTGGTGTTTAAATTCGATATATGTTTTCTTTGTTGTTATTTTTTTTTATTTGTTTAGAGTGTTTCATTTATTGCTATTTTATTTTGTTTCTTTGTAGCTTAATTTTTTTTTCTTTTATTAGGTACATGCACGGTGACAATTCCCTAAGGGGAAATCTTGGGGAGAAAAAGGATAATATCTTGAAAATAAGGAAAAACTTGAGACAACTAGTTGAAGGACATCGATTACGTACTGAACTAGAAGAAAAAATTGTTGAGGAAACAGCAAGCATGTAGCCCCAAACAACGAAAGTAGCTGAAAGACAAAGGGTGATGAAGGAGTATACAAAGCCGATCGTTAGCAGTTCTACATCTTGGATACAATTAGAGGATGCTGCATGAAATTATGAGATAAAAAACATACATTATTCCATGTTGCCTTCTTTTTATGGAATTTCTAACAAAGACCCTTTGATTTTCATTAGGGACTTTTATGCGACAGTGCAAACTTTTCCTTTGCAAGGGTTAACCGAGGATCAACTTAGAATGAGATGTTTTCTCTATACACTGAAAGATAGAGCTAAACCTTGGTTAATGATTCTTCCACCAAGATCTTTAACTACATGGGAAGCGGTTTACAACAAATTCATAGGAAAATTTTACTCTCACCAAAAGACCACTGAGTTAAGGACTAAAATTGCTACCTTTTCTCCAATAGAGGGAGATCCTTTCCATGAAGCATGAGATATATTTAAGATGCTTCTTATCCAATGTCCTCACCATCATTTTCCGTTACAGCTATAAAACCAAATTTTCTATGATGGATTGACGCAACAATGTCAATACATGGTTGATAATGCCACTGATGGAGCCATGGGAGAAAAGACTGTAGAAGAGACATATGAGCTATATGAAATGTTGGGTGCTAATTCGCAGGAAAAGAGTGCAAGAGGAAGGAGAGTTGGGGTGCATGATTTAAGTTCCAACAATGAAATGGCAATGCAACTTGCTGAATTGACTAAGCAAGTCAAACTCCTTATGACCAATAACCAGCCAACTCATAAGGTATGTGGAATTTGTGGTATTTATGGGCATAATGCTACCACTTGTTCTTTGTCTTGTGATTCTTACATAGGTGGTGAACAAGAACAAGCTAATTTGATGGAGTCTTACCAACCTAGGCCGAGACATGATCCTTTTGCAAACACATATAACCTATGTTAAAGAAATCATCCGAATTTCTCTTGGAAGACTAATAACAATCCAACATATGCTCAAAACTCAAGGCCAATTCAACATCAAATCCAAGCCATGTCACCTGAACAACCTAGAAGACCAACATTGGAGGAGAATTTGAACACCTTCATTCAAGTCAAAAAAACCATGAGAGACATAATCAAAGGTTAGATTCCTTAAAAGCATCTATGAAGAGGGTAGAAATGCAAGTTGGGCAACTTGCAGAACACATGCAAGGACATCAAAAAGGAAAGCTAACTAGCCAACTCAAGCAAGCAAAAGCTGTTACAGTCTTACGAAGTGGTAAAATTATTAACAAATATTTTGATAATGAAAATTCTAATGATTTACCACTTGACGCAGAAAATGGGGAGCAAGAAGTTTCCAACGAAGAACAAGCTAAAGATCCCCAACCTTCTAAGCATTCTGAAAAGAGCGAAGAGAATGATTCAGCTTCTACTCCATTGCTTCATAAGGCGACCAAGCCTTATAGGCCTCCAATTCCTTATCCGCACCGTTTAAGAGAAAATAAGCATGATAAACAATTTTCTGAGATTTTTGAGATGCTTTCTAAGGTTGATATTAACTTATCTCTTTTGAATGTTATTAGGAATATACCATCATTTACAATTTTTTTCAAGGAACTCAACATCAAAAAGAGAAGATATGAGAAAAATGAGAAAGTTATGGTCTCAAAAGTTGCTAGTACAGTGCTTCAACAAAATTTGCCTCAAAAATTGAAAGATCCTGGAAGTTTCAACATAAACATAACTATGGGAGACAAGAAGATAGCTAAAGCCATGCTAGACTTAGGAGCAAATATTAATCTAATGCCATACTCCATATACTTGCAACTAGGTTTAGGGAAGCTTAAGCCCATAACTATGACCCTTCAACTTGCGGATAGGTCAGTTAAATATCCAAAGGGAATAATTGAGGATTTGTTGGTGCAAGTAGATAAGCTCATTGTACCAGTGGATGTTGTGGTTTTGGAGATGGAAGGAACACCCTCAAAGGACAAAGAGATACAATTCTTCTTGATAGACCATTCATGACAACCACCAAAACAATTATTGATGTCTAAAATGGGAGGTTATCAATGACGGTCTTGGGAGAAACTGTCCAATTTTAAATGTTTGATTCTTTATGAATTCCTTCTATTTCTACTAAAGATGAGTGCTCTTTTATTGATTGTATAGACTCACTTGTTTATAGCACTTATTTGCAGGAAGACATGGCGGATAAGCTTGAAGTTGCACTTGTTGGTGAGAGAGTAGAAGAAACACTAGAAAAAGAGACTAAGGGATACCATGAGATGTTAGATAAAGTTAAAGCAATTTCAGAAGAACCTAGCAAACCCTTAGAACTACCAAAATCCTTACCAACGGCAAAAATCACTCCACCTAAAATTGAGCTTAAAGAATTGCCTAAACATTTTAGATACATATTTTTGGGAGAGGGGGATACATACCCTGTAATCATTTCATCTACTTTAATCCAAACCCAAGAAGAGAGAGTTTAAGACAGCTTAGCCGACTTAGGAAAGCAATAGAATGGAGTATAAGTGACATTAAAGGCATTAGTCCTACAATGTGCATGCATAAAATTATTTTAGAGGATAATGCCAAACCTGGGAGAGAAGCTCAAAGGAAATTAAATCCTAATTTGCAAGAGGTAATCAAGAAAGAGGTTTTAAAACTCTTAGATGCAGAAGTCATTTACCCAATTTTTGATAATAAATGGGTTAGTCCGGTTCATGTTGTACGAAAAAAAATCAGGCATTACAGTGGTGAGGAATGAAAATAATAAGTTGGTGTCGACTAGGATGAATACCGGGTGGAGAATGTGCATTGATTATAGAAAGTTGAATTCAGCTACAAAGAAAGATCATTTTCCACTTCCATTTATTTATATGATGTTGGAAAGATTGGCAGGGCATGATTTTTATTGTATTCTTGATGGTCTTTCAGGTTATTATCAAGTGTTGATTGCACCAGAGGATCAAGAGAAGACAACATTCACTTGCCCATTTGGAACATTTGCCTTTAGGAGAATGCCGTTCGATTTATGCAACACTCCTGCAACATTCCAAATATGCATGATGTCAATTTTTTCGGATATGATGGAGAAATTCATTGAGGTATTTATGGATAATTTTTCACTTTTTGGAACTTCGTTTGATGATTGTCTCCATAACTTGACTTTGGTTCTTGAGAGATGCATTGAGTGTAATTTGACACTTAGTTGGGAAAAAAGTCATTTTATGGTTTCTAGTAGAGGCATTGAAGTTGATAAGGCGAAAATTGATTTGATCGCTAAATTACCACCACCTACTTCAGTTAAAGGAATTAGGAGTTTTTTAGGACATGCAGGATTTTATAGACTATTTATTAAAGATTTCTCTAAAATAAGTCGTTAATTATGTAATTTATTGTCTAAAGATGTTGCCTTGATTTTAATGATGATTGCCTTGCCGCCTTCAATTCTTTGAAAGAAAAATTAACATCAACACCTATTATCATGACACCTAATCGGTTGTTACCTTTCGAGATTATGTGTGATGCATCTGATTATGTTATAGGGGCTGTTTTGGGGCAAAGAGTAGAGAAGCGTTTGCATGTTATTTATTATGCTAGTAGAATACTCAATGATGCCCAACTAAATTATTCTACCACTGAAAAAGAGTTTTTGGCTATTGTGTTTGCATTAGACAAATTTAGGTCATACTTGATAGGATCTAAAGTCATTGTGCATTCAGATCATGCGGCATTGGAATATTTATTAACAAAACCAAATGCGAAGCCAAGACTGATTCGGTGGGTATTGCTTTTGCAAAAGTTTGATCTATAAATAAGTGATAAGAAAGGTAATGACAATGTTGTTGCTGATCATTTTTCTAGGTTATTTTCAGATTTTGACACATATAAACACGAAGAAAAACAATCGATTGTGGAAACTTTTCCTCATCATAAACCATGGTATGCTGATATTGTCAATTATCTTGCTTGTGGTTTGTTGCGACCTAACCTCACTTTTCAGGAAAAGAAGAGATTTTCATTTTCTTACAAGCATTATTTTTGGGATTAGCTACGTTTGTTCAAGCTTTGTCAAGATCAAATCATTCGTCAATGTGTGCCTGAAGATGAACATGAGAGTATTCTAACCTTTTGCCATGAGCTTCAATGCGGAGGTTCTTTCGGTGGTAAGAAAACAGCCCTCAAGGTATTGCAATCTGGTTTTTATTGGCCAACTCTCTTAAAAAATGCTCATAATTTTTGTTTGCATTGTGATAATGTCAAAGGAGCGGTAACATTAGCAAGAGAAATGAGATGCCTTTAGCAAACAATCTTGTTGTTGAGCTTTTTGATGAATGGGGGATTGATTCATGGGACCTTTTCCATCTTCATTTGGTTTTCAGTACATATTAGTTGTAGTTGATTATTTGTCCAAGTGGGTTGAAGCTATACCAACCCAAACTAACGATGCTAATTGTGTTGTGAAATTTTTGAAATATGTGATATTTAGCAGGTTTGGGACACCCAGGGCCATAATCAGTGATGGAAGAAGTCATTTTTGTAACAAACTCTTCGACGGGTTATTAAAGAAATATAAACATAACACATAAGGTGGCAACTCCATACCATCCACAAACTTCGGGCCAAGTTGAGGTTAGCAATCGCCAAATCAAGGGAATTTTGGAAAGGATAATGCGACCTTCAAGGAAAGATTGAGCAGCTAAGTTGAATGATGCATTGTGGGCATATCGCACAACATAGAAGACACCTATTGGCATGAGCCCATATATTCAGCCACATACTCCCATGGAGGCATCATTAATCTTTGAAAGAAATAAAATTAAGATTGTTTCTTTTATTTTGATTCTTACTTGAATTAAGATTCTTACAATCAAAGCTAATTACTTTGAGAGTATTTTATTCTAAGATTCTATTTCACAAATTGAAATTGGGTTGCAAACTTGGGTAAATCTGATTTAGCTTTCCAAGAGGTTACTTCCATGCGTAAAGATATTGGGTCTCAAGTTTAATATACTCAGGATTCGTATCACGTACATTTTCAATTTCTCCGTTTTCAAAATAAAATGTACTGCAATGATTCTTACGCAATACTGAGTAACAAGACGTGTAACCAGTCTCGAATTGAAGTCGTTTTTTGAGATTTCACGTTTGACAATTCCGCCCCAAAAATTGTACATTTTTAACTTTTTCGTTTTCGAAATGAAATTGATACCAGAAATTGGAGGTATGTTGAGGAACAAGACATGTGGCCTGTCTCGAATTGAAATCTTTTTCGAAGTCCGTTTCGCATCTAACAATTAGGGCCCCAAAAATAGTTCATTTTCAACTTCTCCGTTTTCGAAATGAAATGCATCACAATGATCCTCACACAATACTGAGTAACAAGACATGTGGCCTGTCTCGAATTGAAATCGTTTTTTAAGCCCGTTTCGCGTTTGTCAATTTTGGCTCCGAAAATCATACATTTTCAGCTTCTCCATTTTCGAAATGAAATGCGCTACAATGATCCTTACGCAATGCTGAGTAACAAGACGTGTGGCCCTTCTCGAATTGAAATCGTTTTTCAAGTTTGTTTTGTGTTTGACAATTCTGACTCAAAAATTGTATATTTTCAACTTCTCCGTTTTTGAAATGAAATTGATACCAGAAAATTGAGGTATGTGGGACGATTAATGTTTGCTAAGGAAAAATAGATTACTAAGCTCTATTCCTAATATTAACAACAAAGGGATGTAGAAACACCACCCTAAAATTGTTATTAAAAATTGTAGAGTTTCAAAGAAAACACTCACCACTGTATAGAAAATTCTCCAAGAGATGCAAAGTATAAAACACAAGAATTTTATTAAACTCAACTCAAAACAACTTGATTTTAATACTACATGATGCAAATACGGATGCACACAAGAGCAATGATCCAATTCAGCTACCTAATGGTCCCGTTACAAGAGCAAGAATGAAGAAATTCAAAGATGCATTGAATGGGATGATTCAAGGTTTGTGGGATGATCTTGCAACAATTCAAGAGTGTAAGAAAGAGTCAAATATCAAGCTTGAACTTCAAGACAATAATCAGAGCTTGGTAACATTGACACAAATACAAGAAGGCAAAACCTAAAGATTAAAGCTTCTATGGAATTCAACTTCTCAAATTTGTATAAGACCATATTCGAATGATGTCTCAAGGCTAAGCAAGCATGTTCAAGTCTTTTAATTGCAGTTCGAATCAGATCGTCATCATGATGCAAGTTTCGGATTCCATGTGTCAGTTTAGGCTAAGTTGCTGTTCAAGCCCATTAGCTATTTTAGTCTTATTTATAAACATATATTTATAGTTTGTTATGTGTTTGGGCTGTTAACTCTAATTATTAAGCCCAAATTCAATTTATTTTATTTTAAGTTAGAATAAGTTTAATTTTGTGGCCAAACACTCCAATTAGGGTTACTTATCTCTTGTACCCTTATATATTCAGCCACATGCTCTCATGGAGGGGAATTACTTTTTCGAATGAAATTAAATTGAGAGTGTTTTCTCTTATTTTGATTTTTGCTTGAATCAAGGTTCTTACAATCAAAGCTAATTACTTTGAAGGTATTTATTCCAAGGTTCTATTTCACAAGTTGAAATTGGGTTGCAGATTTGGGTGAATCTGATTTAGCTTTCCAAGAGGTTGCTTTCATGCGTAAAGATATTGGGTCTCAAGTTTAATATACTCGGGGTTCGTATCACTACATGCTTGAAGCCTTTATATAAACTCTTACAAGGAAAGAAATGTCAAAGATTAGGCCAACAACACCTAGAAATTTCAATGATTAGGCCAACAACCATTACCTAACTTTGACAAATGAATACAAACATTTAAATTTCTTTGAAAATAAATCAAAACAGCTAAGACATTGAATTACAACTCACCAAATCCTTCTATCATCTAAAAATTAAACAAAACACATTGAATTTAAGCTAAAAAATCTCTAAAATTCGTGCATCCAGATTTTGCCTTAAAAATGAACATGTTGTGAAGAAGTTATCATAACTTTCTCTAGAGAACTCCAAATGTTAAATCGTAAAATTCTATAGAAAGCTTACTTCTTCAACTTTCCTATGGTATAAATTTCTTTCTGAAATATTACTTCAGAGAATACAGTTTGAATTCCGAAATTACCCCTCTGACAGTGTATTCATAATTTAATAAATTAGGTTAATCTTCTTGAACATATTAGCACTTAATTTTTGCTCTTGATGTTTGGACACTCTTGTATCAGAAATGCACCGCAATGATCCTCACACAATGTGGAATAACAACACATTAGGCCCGTCTCGAATTGAAATCGTTTTTCGAGTCCGTTTCGCGTTTGACAATTCCGGCCCCGAAAATCGCAGATTTTCAACTTCCTCATTTTCGAAATAATATGTTAAGTAACAAGATGTGCGCCCTGCCTCGAATTGAAATTGTTTTCCGACTCTGTTTCAACTTTTCCATTTTCGTAATAAAATGCCCCACAACGATCCTCATGGAATGCTGAGTAAGAAGATGTGTGGGCTGTCTCGAATTGAAAACTTTTTCGAAGTCCGTTTCACATTTGACAATTCCGCCCCGAAAATTGTACATTTTCAACTTTTCCGTTTTCGAAATGAAATGCACTGCAATAATCCTCATGCAATGCTAAATAACAAGAGATTAGGCCTGTCTCGAATTGAAATCATTTTTCGAGTCCATTTCGTGTTTGACAATTCCGGCCCCGAAAATCGTACATTTTCAACTTCTCTATTTTCGAAATGAAATGCATGCAATGATCCTCATGTAATGCTAAGTAATAAGACATGTGGCCCGTCTCAAATTGAAACGTTTTTCCGTTTCACATTTGACAATTCGGCCCCGAAAATTGTACATTTTCAACTTCTCCATTTTCGAAATGAAATGTAACGCAATGATCCTCACGCAATGCTGAATAACAAGACTTTGGCCCGTCTCGAATTTAAATCGTTTTTTGAGTCCATTTCGCGTTTGACAATTCCGGCCCCGAATATCAGAGATTTTCAACTCCCCCGTTTTTGTAATAAAATACCCTGCAACAATCCTCATGGAATGCTGAGTAAGAAGATGCATGGCCTGTCTCAAATGAAAATCGTTTTCTAAGTCTGTTTCGCGTTTAACAATTCCGGCCACAAAAATTATACATTTTCAATTTCTCCGTTTTTGAAATAAAATGCACTGCAATGATTCTCACACAATGTTGAGTAACAAGGCGTGTGGCCTATCTCGAATTGAAATCTTTTTTGGAGTCCGTTTCGCATTTGATAATTAGGGCCTCGAAAATCGTACATTTTCAACTTCCCCATTTTTGAAAAGAAAAGCGCCCCAATGATCCTCACGCAATGCTGAATAACAAGTCATGTGGCCTGTCTCGAATTGAAATCAATTTTCAAGTCCCTTTTGCGTTTAACAGTTTCGGCCCCGAGATTCGTACATTTTCAACTTCTCCGTTTTTGAAATAAAATGCACTGTAATGATTCTCACGCAATGCTAAGTAAGAAGACGTGTGACCAGTTTCGAAATGACATTGTTTTTCCAGTCTGTTTCGCGTTTGACAATTTCAGCCATAAAAATCATACATTTTCAACTTTTTCGTTTTCGAAATGAAATGCAGCACAATGATTCTCACGCAATGCTGAGTAACAAGACGTGTGGTCTGTCTCAAATTGAAATCAATTTTCGAGTCCGTTTCGCGTTTGACAATTCAAGCCCCGAAAATCGTACATTTTCAACTTTTTCATTTTTGAAATAAAATGCACTGTAATGATTCTTACACAATACTGAATAATAAGACTTTAGGCCCGTCTCGAATTAAAATCGTTTTTGGAGTCCATTTCGCGTTTGTCAATTCCGGCCACGAAAATCGTACGTTTTCAACTTCTCCGTTTTCGAAATAAAATCCACTGCAATGATCCTCACGTAATGCTGAGCAACAAAAAGTTTGGCTCATCTCTAATTGAAATCGTTTTCCGACTCTGTTTCGCATTTGACAATTTCCGCGGTGAAAATCGCAGATTTTCAACTTCCCCGTTTTCGAAATAAAACTCATAGTAATGATCCTCACGTAATGCTGACCAACAAGAAGTTTGGCCTGTCTCGAATTGAAATCGTTTTCCGAGTCTGTTTCACATTTGACAATTCTGGCCCCAAAATTGTACATTTTCAACTTCTCCATTTTCAAAATAAAATGCATTGCAATGTTTCTCACACAATACTAAGCAAAAAACCGTGGGGCCCATCTTGAATTGAAATCGTTTTTCGAGTCTATTTCATGTTTGACATTTCTGGCCCCGAAAATCTCAAATTTTCAACTTCCCCGTTTTCGAAATAAAATGTTCCACAACAATCCTCATAGAATGCTGAGTAACAAGACATGTGGCCCGTCTCGAATGGAATTCGTTTTTCAAGTTTGTTTCGCATTTGACAACTGCGACCCGAAAATTGTACATTTTCAACTTCTCCGTTTTCGAAATAAAATGTCTCGTAACGATCCTCATGGAATGCTGAGTAACAAGTTGTGCAGCCTATCTCGAATTGAAATCGTTTTTCAAATCCATTTCGCGTTTGACAATTCCAGCCTCGAAAATCGTACATTCTAAACTTCTCCATTTTCGGAATAAAATGCACAGCAATGATCCTCACGTAATGCTAACCAAAAAGAAGTTTGGCCCTTCTCGAATTGAAATCATTTTTTGAGTCCGTTCGCGTTTGACAATTCTGGTTCAGAAAATCGTACCTTTTCAATTTCCTTATTTTCGGAATAAAATGTACAGTAATGATCCTCATGTAATGCTGACCAACAAGAAGCTTGGCCCGTCTCGAATTGAAATCGTTTTTCGAGTCCGCTTCGTGTTTGACAATTCCGGCCTCGAAAATCCTACATTTTCAATTTCTACGTTTTCGAAATAAAATACATTGCAATGTTTCTCACGCAATTGTAAGTAAAAATACGTGTGGCCCGTCTCGAATTGAAATTGTTTTTTGAGTCCGTTTCACGTTTGACATTTCTGACCCCAAAAATCGCAGATTTTCAATTTCCCTATTTTCAAAATAAAATGCCCTACAACGATCCTCATTGAATGCTAAGTAACAAGACGTGTGGCCCGTCTCGAATGGAATTCGTTTTTTGAGTCTGTTTCGTGTTTGACAATTCCGACCCCAAAAATCGTACATTTTGAACTTCTCCGTTTTTGAAATAAAATCAACTGCAATGATTCTAACACAATTCTGAATAACAAGACGTGTGGCTCGTCTCTAATTGAAATCGTTTTTCGATTATGTTTCGCGTTTGACAATTGCCAGCCCGAAAATCACACATTTTCAACTTCCCCATTTTCGAAATAAAATGCACAGCAATGATCCTCACGCAATGCTGACCAACTAGAAGTTTGGCTCGTCTCCAGTTGAAATCGTTTTCCGGGTTCGTTTCGCCTTTGACAATTCCGTCCCTGAAAAGAGTACATTTTCAACTTCTCCGTTTTCAAAATAAAATGTACTCCAATGATTCTCATGTAATGTTGAGTAACAAAACGTGTGGCCTGTCTCGAATTAAAATTTTTTCAGAGTCCGTTTCGCATTTGACATTTAAGGCCCGAAAATTGTACATTTTCAGCTTCTCCGTTTTGAAAATGAAATGCGCTATAATGATCCTCACACAATGCTGAGTAACAAGACGTGTGGCCTGTCTTGAATTGAAATCTTTTTCGGAGTCCGTTTCGTGTTTGACAATTAGAGCCCCGAAAATCGTACATTTTCAACTTCTCTGTTTTTGAAATGAAATGCGTTGCAATGATCCTCACGCAATGCTGAGTAACAAGACGTGTGACCCGTCTCGATTTGAAATCGTTTTCCAATTACGTTTCACGTTTGAAAATTCCCGCCCCGAAACCCCGTTTTCGAAATAAAATGCACAGCAATTACCCTCTCGTAATGCTGCGCAACAAGAAGTTTGGCCCTTTTCGAATTGAAATCGTTTTCCGAATCCATTTCGTGTTTGACAATTCCGGCCCCGAAAAACTTACATTTTCAACTTCTACGTTTTCAGAATAAAATGCACTGCAATGACTCTCACGCAATGCTCAGTAACAAGACGTGCGTACCGTCTTGAATTGACATCTTTTTTCGAGTCCGTTTTGCATTTGACAATTCCGGCTTTGAAAATCACAGATTTTCAACTTCTCCGTTTTCATAATAAAATGGCCTGCAACGATCCTCATGGAATGCTGAGTAAAAAGATGTGCGGCTTGTCTCAAATGGAAATCATTTTCTAAGTCTGTGTCAAGTTTAACAATTTCGGTCTCGAAAATCGTACATTTTCAACTTCTCGGTTTTTGGAATAAAACACACTGTAGTGATTTTTACGCAATGCTCAGTAATGAGACGTGCGGCCCTTCTCGAATTGACATCGTTTTTCGAGTCCGTTTCGAATTTTACAATTCCGGCCTAAAAAATCGTACATTTTCAACTTCTCCATTTTTGAAATGAAATGCACTACAGTGATCCTCATGCAATGCTGAATACACAAGACTTTAGCCCGTCTCGAATTGAAATCATTTTTTGAGTCTATTTCGTGTTTGACAATTCTGGTCCTGAAAATCGCAGATTTTCAACTTCCCTATTTTCATAATAAAATGCACCACAACAATCCTCATGGAATGCTGAGTTAGAAGATGTGCGGCCTGTCTCAAATTTTAATCGTTTTCCGAGTCCGTTTCGCGTTTGATGATTCCGGCCCAGAAAATCGTACAATTTCAACTTCTCCGTTTTCAAAAAGAAATGCACCGCAATGATCCTCACGCAATGCTGAGTAACAAGATGTGCTGCCCATCTCGAATTAAAATCGTTTTTAGGGTCCGTTTCGCATTTGACAATTAGGGCCCCGAAAATCGTACATTGTCAACTTCTCCGTTCTCGAAATAAAATGTACTACAATGATTCTCACGCAATGATGAGTAAAAAGACATGTGGCCCATCTCGAATTGAAATCGTTTTTAGAGTCCGTTTCGCGTTTGACAACTCCGGCCCCGAAAATAGCGGATTTTCAACTTCTCCGTTTTCGAAATAAAATGTTCCACAACGATCCTCATGGAATGCTGAGTAACAAGATGTGCGGCTTGTCTCGAATTGAAAACGTTTTTGACTCCATTTTGCATTTAACAATTTCGGTCCCGAGAATCGTATATTTTTAACTTCTCCGTTTTAAAAAAAAAATGCACTGCAATGATTCTCACACAATGTTGAGTAACAAGACGTGTGACCAGTCTCGAATTGAAATCTTTTTTCGAGTCCGTTTTGCATTTGTGAATTCCTGCCCCGAAAATAGCACATTTTCAAGTTCCCCGTTTTCAAAATAAAATACACAGTTATGATACTCACGTAATGCTGCGCAATAAGAAGTTTAGCCCGTCTCGAATTGAAATCGTTTTCGGAGTTCGTTTCGCATTTGACAATTCCGGATCAAAAAATCGTACATTTTCAACTTCTCTGATTTTTAAATAGAATGCACTGCAACGATTTTCAAACAATGCTTAGTAACAAGACGTGTAGCCCATATCGAATTGAAATTGTTTTTGAATTCCATTTCATGTTTGACAATTCCCGCCCCGAAAATCGCACATTTCAACTTCCCCGTTTTCGAAATAAAATACACAACAATGATCCTTATGTAATGCTGACCAACAAGAAGTTTGGCCGGTCTCAAATTGAAATCGTTTTCCGAGTCCGTTTCGCATTTGGCAATTCCGTCCCCGAAAATAGTACATTTTCAACTTCTCCGTTTTCAAAATAAAATGCACTGCAATGATTCTCATGCAAGATTGAGTAACAAAATGTGTGGCCTGTCTCGAATTGAAATCTTTTTTAGAGTCCGTTTAATGTTTGTCAATTCCAACCCCGAAAATCGTACGTTTTCAATTTCTCCATTTTCGAAATAAAATGCACTGCAGTGAATCTCACGAATGTTGAGTAATAAGACGTATGACCTGTCTTGAATTGAAATTTTTTCCAGAGTCCGTTTCGCATTTGACAATTAGGGCCCCGAAAATCGTACATTTTCAACTTCTCCATTTTCTAAATGAAATGCGCCTCAATGATCCTCACGTAATGCTGAATAACAAGACGTGTGGCCCGTCTCGAATTGAAATCATTTTTAGAGTCCGTTTCACATTTGACAATTCTGGCCCCGAAAAACGTACATTTTCAACTTCTATGTTTTCGGAATAAAACACACTGCAGTGATTCTCACGCAATGCTCAGTAACAAGACATGCAGCCCGTCTCAAGTTGAGATCATTTTTTGAGTTCGTTTCGCGTTTGACAATTTCACCTATGAAAATCATACACTTTCAACTTCTCCGTTTTTGAAATGAAATACACCACAATGATTCTCATGCAATGCTGAATAACAAGACTTGAGGCCCGTCTCGAATTGAAATCGTTTTTCGAGTCCATTTCGCATTTGGTAATTCCGGCCCCGCAAATTGCAGATTTTCAACTTTCCCGTTTTCGTAATAAAATGCCACACAACGATTCTCATGGAATGCTGAGTAACAAGATGTGCAGCCCGTCTTGAATGGAATTCGTTTTTCAAGTCTGTTTCATGTTTGACAATTCCGGCCCCGAAAATCGTACATTTTCAACTTCTCCATTTTCGAAATAAAATCCACTGCAATGATCTTCACATAATGCTAGCAACAAGAAGTTTGGCTCGTCTCGAATTGAAATCGTTTTTCAACTCCGTTTCGCGTTTGACAATTCCCGCACTGAAAATCGCAGATTTTCAACTGAAAAATTGTATATTTTTAACTTCTCCATTTTTGAAATAAAATCTACTGCAATAATCCTCATGCAATGCTGAGCAACAAGAAGTTTGGCTCGTCTCGAATTCAAATTGTTTTCTGAGTCCGTTTCACATTTGACAATTCCTGCCCCGAAAATTGCACATTTCAACTTCCCGTTTTCGAAATAAAATGCACGGCAATGATCCTCACATAATGCTGACCAACAAGAAGTTTGGCCTGTCTCGAATTGAAATCGTTTTCTGAGTCCGTTTTGCGTTTGACAATTAGGGCCCCGAAAATCGTACATTTTCAACTTCTCCAATTTTGAGATGAAAGGAAAATCTTGGGGTTCTTTACTATATTCAATGCTGGGTTTCGTCACGATATTGGCGAGATTCGTATCAATAAAACTGATGATGCATCACATATAACTAATTGTTTTTTAAAGAAGTTGTTAGGTTACATGAAATGTCCAAGATTATTGTCTCAGATCAAGACGCAAAGTTCTTAAGTTACTTTTAAAAAACATTGTGGGGAAAGTTGGGAACTAAATTATTATTTTCTACTACTTGTCACCCACAAACAGATGATTAAACCGAAGTAATAAATAGGATATTGTCTACTTTGTCGCGTACTATCATACAAAAGAACATGAAAACTTGGGAAGATTGCTTGTCATATGTTGAATATGCTTATAATCACTATGTTCATTCTGCTATGAGAAAGAAAGCTGATTTCATTAAGAAGATTCATGAGAAAGCAAGGCAACACATAGAACAATGAACGAAACAATATGCCAAGCAAGCCAATAAGGGACGCAAGAAGGTTGTCTTTAAAGCAGGAGATTTGGTTTGGTTACATATGAGGAAGGAGCGTTTTCCTGAGCAAAGACGTTCTAAACTTCTAACAAGGGGAGATGACCCATTTTGAGTAATAGAACGCATCAATGACAATGCCTACAAACTTGAACTACCAGGCAAGTATGAAGTTAGTACAACCTTTAATGTTTCTGACTTATCTCCTTTTGATGTAGGTAGTGATATGAGGACAAATTCTTTTCAAGAGGGGGAGAATGATGCAAACAAAGTTGTGCAACCACGTAAAGAAGAGAAGAACCTCGATATAAGGTTGGAGACACTCAATTACAGCATCTATATGATTCGCTAAGCATGCCAAGTGGACCGATTACAAGAGTTAGAGCCAAGACATTGGAAAGTGCCTTAAATAGACTAATTAAAAAGATGTGTGATTCAAATACAATTCAAGGTATACGTCTTGAAAAATTAGGCTCAGTGAACATCATTCAAGTGATCGGAGTCTAAGAAAACTAATATGAAAATGTTCGAAAATTATAGTCCATTTATGTAATTTTAAGAATCTTAAAATGATGTAATCACTTACATCATACACATTCGATGTCATTGCTTACGTCATATATATATGACGTCATTGCTTACGTTTTCATGTTTGAAATTTGTAGGTTTTTAAAAGTCATAAAATTTGAATTTATTGTTGTCAAATTGTTAGATAGGATTGATAGCCTAACTTTTGACATTTTCCTTTTGTATTTGCCTAGAAAAAGGTTTTCATTTCTTGAAATGAAAGAAGCAATTTTGAATGTTAAATTATTTCTTATAAGTTCTTGTTCTTGAGCTCTTCAAGTTTAATTTCTTGTGGTGTTCAAAACAACCAAACTTATCATCTAAATTATTAAATATTTTTTTAAGGATTCTTGGTGTGGTGTTTGAGTAAATCATAGTCTTGGTTCTTATCTAAATAGGTATCGGGTCAAGACTCTATGAACTTGTGTCTTGGGAAAATCTTGAGGTTCTTTACTATATTCAATGCTGGGTTTCGTCACGATATTGGCGAGATTCGTATCAATAAAACTGATGATGCATCACATATAACTAATTGTTTTTTAAAGAAGTTGTTAGGTTACATGAAATGTCCAAGATTATTGTCTCAGATCAAGACGCAAAGTTCTTAAGTTACTTTTAAAAAACATTGTGGGGAAAGTTGGGAACTAAATTATTATTTTCTACTACTTGTCACCCACAAACAGATGATTAAACCGAAGTAATAAATAGGATATTGTCTATTTTGTCGCGTACTATCATACAAAAGAACATGAAAACTTGGGAAGATTGCTTGTCATATGTTGAATATGCTTATAATCACTATGTTCATTCTGCTATGAGAAAGAAAGCTGATTTCATTAAGAAGATTCATGAGAAAGCAAGGCAACACATAGAACAATGAACGAAACAATATGCCAAGCAGCCAATAAGGGACGCAAGAAGGTTGTCTTTAAAGCAGGAGATTTGGTTTGGTTACATATGAGGAAGGAGCGTTTTCCTGAGCAAAGACGTTCTAAACTTCTAACAAGGGGAGATGACCCATTTTGAGTAATAGAACGCATCAATGACAATGCCTACAAACTTGAACTACCAGGCAAGTATGAAGTTAGTACAACCTTTAATGTTTCTGACTTATCTCCTTTTGATGTAGGTAGTGATATGAGGACAAATTCTTTTCAAGAGGGGGAGAATGATGCAAACAAAGTTGTGCAACCACGTAAAGAAGAGAAGAACCTCGATATAAGGTTGGAGACACTCAATTACAGCATCTATATGATTCGCTAAGCATGCCAAGTGGACCGATTACAAGAGTTAGAGCCAAGACATTGGAAAGTGCCTTAAATAGACTAATTAAAAAGATGTGTGATTCAAATACAATTCAAGATACACGTCTTGAAGAATTAGGCTCAGTGAACATCATTCAAGCGATCGGAGTACAAGAAGACTAATATGAAAATGTTCGAAAATTATAGTCCATTTATGAAATTTTAAGAATCTTAAAATGATGTAGTCACTTACATCATATACATTCGATGTCATTGCTTACGTCATATATATATGACGTCATTGCTTACGTTTTCATGTTTGAAATTTGTAGGTTTTTAAAAGTCATAAAATTTGAATTTATTGTTGTCAAATTGTTAGGTAGGATTGATAGCCTAACTTTTGACATTTTCCTTTTGTATTTGCCTAGAAAAAGGTTTTCATTTCTTGAAATGAAAGAAGCAATTTTGAATGTTAAATTATTTCTTATAAGTTCTTGTTCTTGAGCTCTTCAAGTTTAATTTCTTGTGGTGTTCAAAACAACCAAACTTATCATCTAAATTATTAAATATTTTCTTAAGGATTCTTGGTGTGGTGTTTGAGTAAATCATAGTCTTAGTCTTGGTTCTTATCTAAATAGGTATCGGGTCAAGACTCTATGAACTTGTGTCTTGGGAAAATCTTGGGGTTCTTTACTATATTCAATGCTGGGTTTCGTCACGATATTGGCGAGATTCGTATCAATAAAACTGATGATGCATCACATATAACTAATTGTTTTTTAAAGAAGTTGTTAGGTTACATGAAATGTCCAAGATTATTGTCTCAGATCAAGACGCAAAGTTCTTAAGTTACTTTTAAAAAACATTGTGGGGAAAGTTGGGAACTAAATTATTATTTTCTACTACTTGTCACCCACAAACAGATGATTAAACCGAAGTAATAAATAGGATATTGTCTACTTTGTCGCGTACTATCATACAAAAGAACATGAAAACTTGGGAAGATTGCTTGTCATATGTTGAATATGCTTATAATCACTATGTTCATTCTGCTATGAGAAAGAAAGCTGATTTCATTAAGAAGATTCATGAGAAAGCAAGGCAACACATAGAACAATGAACGAAACAATATGCCAAGCAAGCCAATAAGGGACGCAAGAAGGTTGTCTTTAAAGCAGGAGATTTGGTTTGGTTACATATGAGGAAGGAGCGTTTTCCTGAGCAAAGACGTTCTAAACTTCTAACAAGGGGAGATGACCCATTTTGAGTAATAGAACGCATCAATGACAATGCCTACAAACTTGAACTACCAGGCAAGTATGAAGTTAGTACAACCTTTAATGTTTCTAACTTATCTCCTTTTGATGTAGGTAGTGATATGAGGACAAATTCTTTTCAAGAGGGGGAGAATGATGCAAACAAAGTTGTGCAACCACGTAAAGAAGAGAAGAACCTCGATATAAGGTTGGAGACACTCAATTACAGCATCTATATGATTCGCTAAGCATGCCAAGTGGACCGATTACAAGAGTTAGAGCCAAGACATTGGAAAGTGCCTTAAATAGACTAATTAAAAAGATGTGTGATTCAAATACAATTCAAGATACACGTCTTGAAGAATTAGGCCCAGTGAACATCATTCAAGCGATCGGAGTACAAGAAGACTAATATGAAAATGTTCGAAAATTATAGTACATTTATGAAATTTTAAGAATCTTAAAATGATGTAGTCACTTACATCATATACATTCGATGTCATTGCTTACGTCATATATATATGACGTCATTACTTACGTTTTCATGTTTGAAATTTGTAGGTTTTTAAAAGTCATAAAATTTGAATTTATTGTTGTCAAATTGTTAGGTAGGATTGATAGCCTAACTTTTGACATTTTACTTTTGTATTTGCCTAGAAAAAGGTTTTCATTTCTTGAAATGAAAGAAGCAATTTTGAATGTTAAATTATTTCTTATAAGTTCTTGTTCTTGAGCTCTTCAAGTTTAATTTCTTGTGGTGTTCAAAACAACCAAACTTATCATCTAAATTATTAAATATTTTCTTAAGGATTCTTGGTGTGGTGTTTGAGTAAATCATAGTCTTAGTCTTGGTTCTTATCTAAATAGGTATCGGGTCAAGACTCTATGAACTTGTGTCTTGGGAAAATCTTGGGGTTCTTTACTATATTCAATGCTGGGTTTCGTCACGATATTGGCGAGATTCGTATCAATAAAACTGATGATGCATCACATATAACTAATTGTTTTTTAAAGAAGTTGTTAGGTTACATGAAATGTCCAAGATTATTGTCTCAGATCAAGACGCAAAGTTCTTAAGTTACTTTTAAAAAACATTGTGGGGAAAGTTGGGAACTAAATTATTATTTTCTACTACTTGTCACCCACAAACAGATGATTAAACCGAAGTAATAAATAGGATATTGTCTACTTTGTCGCGTACTATCATACAAAAGAACATGAAAACTTGGGAAGATTGCTTGTCATATGTTGAATATGCTTATAATCACTATGTTCATTCTGCTATGAGAAAGAAAGCTGATTTCATTAAGAAGATTCATGAGAAAGCAAGGCAACACATAGAACAATGAACGAAACAATATGCCAAGCAAGCCAATAAGGGACGCAAGAAGGTTGTCTTAAAAAGCAGGAGATTTGGTTTGGTTACATATGAGGAAGGAGCGTTTTCCTGAGCAAAGACGTTCTAAACTTCTAACAAGGGGAGATGACCCATTTTGAGTAATAGAACGCATCAATGACAATGCCTACAAACTTGAACTACCAGGCAAGTATGAAGTTAGTACAACCTTTAATGTTTCTGACTTATCTCCTTTTGATGTAGGTAGTGATATGAGGACAAATTCTTTTCAAGAGGGGGAGAATGATGCAAACAAAGTTGTGCAACCACGTAAAGAAGAGAAGAACCTCGATATAAGGTTGGAGACACTCAATTACAGCATCTATATGATTCGCTAAGCATGCCAAGTGGACCGATTACAAGAGTTAGAGCCAAGACATTGGAAAGTGCCTTAAATAGACTAATTAAAAAGATGTGTGATTCAAATACAATTCAAGATACACGTCTTGAAGAATTAGGCTCAGTGAACATCATTCAAGCGATCGGAGTACAAGAAGACTAATATGAAAATGTTCGAAAATTATAGTCCATTTATGTAATTTTAAGAATCTTAAAATGATGTAATCACTTACATCATACACATTCGATGTCATTGCTTACGTTTTCATGTTTGAAATTTGTAGGTTTTAAAAATCATGAAGTTTGAATTTATTTTCTCAAATTGTTAGGTAGAATTGATAGCCTAACTTTTGATATTTTCCCTTCGTATTTTGTAATGCTGAATAATAAGACTTGAGGCCTGTCTCGAATTTAAATCGTTTTTCGAGTTCGTTTTGCATTTGATAATTACGGCCCCGAAAATCATACATTTTCAAGTTTTCCATTTTCGAAATGAAATGAAATGCAATGATCCTTATGCAATGCTGAATAACAAGACTTTAGGCCCGTTTCGAATTGAAATCGTTTTTCGAGTTCATTTCGCATTTCACAATTCTGGCCCCGAAATCGTAGATTTTCAACTTCCCTATTTTCGAAATAAAATACACAGTAATAATCCTCACGTAATGCTAACCAACAAGAAGTTTGGCCCGTATTGAATTGATATCAGTTTTCTAGTCCATTTTGCATTTGACAATTCCGGCTCCGAAAATCACAAATTTTCAACTTCCCTGATTTCATAATAAAATGCCCCGTAACGATCCTCATGGATTGCTGATTAAGAAGATGTGCAGCCTGTCTCAAAGGGAAATCATTTTCTGAGTCTGTTTCGCGTTTAACAATTCTGTGGTTGTTGCCTAGACTTAGATTGCTTACAAGTAATACATCTCGCACAAACCCTTTCTACATCACGTTTCATGTGCGGCCAAAAAAAATATTTATGCAATATGTGTAAAGTCTTAACTACGTCAAAGTGACCTATCAAACCACCACCGTGTGCTTCTCGAACAAGTAACTCACGTAAGGATGAATATGGTGCACATAATTTATTTTCTCGAAATAGGAAACCATCATGCAAGTAGAACTTTCCACATGCTCCCTTAGTACAATTCTTAAACAAGTCACAAAAATTAGAATCCGTTACATACAACTCCTTAATGTACTCAAATTCAAGCAATTTAGCATCAAGAGTTGAAAGTAAAGCATACCTGCGTGATAGTGTATCAGCAACTATATTTTCTTTTGCCTTGTTTGTATTTGATCACATAAGGAAATGTTTCAATGAACTCCACCCATTTAGAACGACGTCTACTTAATTTGTGCTGTACCTTTAAATGTTTCAAGGATTCATGATTTGTATGAATCACAAACTTTTTGAGCCAAAGGTAATGCTGCCAAGTTTTTAGAATTCAAACCAATGCATACAATTCTTTGTAGTAAGTGAGATAGTTTAAAGCCGCGCCATTTAATTTCTCATTAAAGTACGCAATCGGTCTTCCTTCTTGCATTAGTACGCCTCTGATTTTTGCACCTGAAGCATCACACTCTATCTCAAATGTTTTAGCAAAGTTAGGCAAAACAAGTAAAGGCGTATTAGTCAATTTTTCTTTGATAAGTTTGAATGCCTTTTCTTGCTCTTTTCCCCACTTGAATGGAACATTCTTCTTGATGACTTCAGTTAAGGGTGCAGCTATACTACTAAAATCTCGAACAAAGCGCCGATACAAACTGGCCAATCCATGAAAGCTTATTACTTGATTCGTCGAAGTAGGCGTTAGCCATTCTTGAATTGCCTTCACCTTCTCCTCATTGACCTCAATCTCTTTAGTACTTACAACAAAACCAAGAAACACAAACTTATTCGTGCAAAATGTACATTTTTTAAAATTAGCAAATAGCTTTTCTTTCCTTAAAACATTTTTAAAAAATTTTAAATGTTCAATATGATCGTCCAAGTTTTTGCTATAAATCAAGATATCATCAAAATAGACTACTACGAATTTACTAATGAAAGCACGCAAAACATGATTTATAAGTCTCATGAAAGTATTAGGTGCATTAATTAACCCAAAAGGCATAATTAACCATTCATAAAAATCATATTTTGTTTTAAATACAGTTTTCCACTTATCCTCTTCTTTCATCCTAATTTGATGGTATTCACTTTTAAAATCAATTTTAGAAAACACACAAGATCCATGCAATTTATCTAACATATCATCTAATCGAGGAATGGGATGTTGATACTTTACCGTAATATTGTTGACAGCTCGGCAATCAACACACATCCTCCATGTCCCATTTTTCTTAGGCACTAGTAACACCGGAACCGCACAAGGACTCATGCTTTCTCTAATATACTGTTTCTCTATCAGCTCATTAACTTGTCGTTGAAGTTCTTTTGTCTCCTCGGGATTACTTCTATAAACTGGTCGATTCGAAATTGTTACACTGGGTATAAAATCAATTTGATGTTCAATTCCTCAAATTAGAGGTAAATTAAGGGTTACCTCTTCAGGAAGAACATCCTCGAATTCCTGCAAAAAAAATTAACATTGTTCGGCAAGGATCCGATAAAATCGTCAGTACACAAAAAGGCCTCCTTGTACATAAGTACTATAAGAGGCTGTTGTGAAAGTAAGCTCTCTTGATCTCACTTTTTTTTGCAATAAAATTGTATTTTTCCTTACTCTCACACATCAACATTGCAACTCTCTCATTTTTCCTCTCACTCTCTTTCACATTTTTGCCTTTCTCGTTTTCTTTTTTCTTTTCACTCACTTTTTACATCTTTAATTGGTCTTCGAGAACTTGTTTTGGAGTCAATAGTACAAGTAATATAGGTTGTCTTTTGATGGTAAAAGAGTATCTATTAGTGAAACCGTCGTGTGTGACTCGTCGATTGTACTGCCATGGTCTGCCCAATAGGATGTGACATGTATGCATAGGAATACGTCACAAAGGACCTCATCCTTATACTTGCCAATAGAGAATGCCATAAACACTTGTTTTGTTACCTTGATTTCTTCACAATTGTTTAACCATTAAAGCCGGTACAGTCGTGGATGTTTCATGATAGGTAACGATAATTTCTCCACTAATTCGGCATTGGCCATGTTGATGCAACTCCCTCCATCAATTATAACGCTGCAAACTTTGTTGTTGACAAAATACCAAGTATGAAACAAGTTCTCTCACTGATCATTTTGTTCTTCCTTAATCTGTGCGCTAAGAACTCGTCTTACCACTAATAATTCTCCTTCCGCAGCATATTACCCTTCGTAGTTATCTTGAAGAGATGGCATGTCTTTTAGTTCGTCTTCTTCTTCTCCTTCCGACTCAATCTCCCCTTGAGCATTGATCACCATTACCTTTTTATTTGGGCATTGACTAGCAATACAACACCTATTTTGACATTTAAAACACTTAATGTCACGATTTCTAGAAGCGGTAGATTCAATATTACCTTTTTTTGCAGCACAACTTGTTTAATATCCTTAGAAGCTTCGGAATTAAACTTTATTAATGAAAATTCCTGCCGTTTAGGAGTTGATCTCCATGAGTTTGTAGCAGTCGTGCTTGCTCCTCTCCTAGCCATGTTTCTTTGCTTCAATTGTTGCTCAACTTTGATGGTTTGGTATATCATATCTGTTAACTCTACATAATGTTGCATTTTCACCACGTTTGCGATCTCACGATTAAAACCATGTAAGAATCTAGCTATGGTAGCTTCTCTATCCTCCTCTACATTTGCTCAGATCATAACAACCTCCATCTCTTTGTAGTATACAACCTCCATCTCTTTGTAGTATTCATTTACACTTTTAAATCCTTGAGTTAGACGCTGCAAATTATTGAATAAGTCCCGATGGTAGTATCTTGGAAAGAAACGTCTTCTCATTATTGTCTTAATCTCGTCTCACGTTTCAACAGGACGTTCTTGATTTCTTCTTCTATCTTTCAATAATTGATCCCACCAAATAATAGCATAATCAGTTAATGGCTGCGAATTTTACCTTTTTGATCTCGAGTAGTTGTGATAATCGAAAACTATCTATATTTTCTTCTCCCACTCTAAATAAGCTTTAGGATCATTTCTACATTGGAACAGTGGAATTTTTACCTTAACACTTTGTAAATCGTCATGCACTTAGGTCTACCCAACCTAACTTCTCTATTCCCATAACCGTGCAAATTCCTACCTCGGTTCATTGGTGATTCATCTAACTCCTCATCATCCTCAACATTACCCCATTGTATCCTTGGTTGCACTTGCCTAGTTGTTGTATCCCCGAGGTTGAATTTTCATTATGAATATAATAACAACAATTCTTTTTTTTTTTTTAGGAAGTAGAAATGAAAATACGAACTCAAAATAAATTGAAGAAAGTAAAACATAAAATTCACATTTGGAACAATCAAGGAGGAATTTGGCCACAATATTTTTTTCTTGTATTTTTTTTCAAAATTCTAATTTAAGAAGTAAAGGAACAATAAAGATGTAAAGGATAACTTAAACTTACCTTAGAATCAAAGTTCTGATACCAAATGATAGGAACCTCGCCAATAACGTGCCGAAACCCAACACTGAATATAGTAAAGAACCCCAAAATTTCCCCAAGATGCAAGTTTATAGAGCTTTGACTCGATACCGATCTAGATAAGAATCAAGATTATGATTTACTCAAACGCCACACCAAGAATTCTTACGAAAACACTTAAGAATTTAGATGATAAGTTTGGTTGTTTTGAACGCCATAAGAAATTAAACTTGAAGAGTTCAAGAACAAGAACTTATAAAAAATAATTTAACACTCAAAATTGCTTCTTTTATTTCAAGAAATGAAAGCCTTTTTATAGGCAAATACAAAGAAAAAATGTCAAAGGTTAGGCCAACAATCCTACCTAACAATTTGACAAAATAAATACAACTTTATGACTTTTAAAAGTTATAAATTTCAAACATGAAAATGTAAGCAATGACACCCCATATATATAACGTAAGCAATGACATTGTATGTGTATGATGTAAGTGATTACATCATTTTAAAATTCTTAAAAATGACACAAATGGACTATAATTTTCAAATATTTTCATATTAGTCTTCTTAGACTCTGATTGCTTGAATGGTGTTCAATGAGCCTAATTATTCACGATGTGTATCTTGAATTATATTTGAATCATCTTTTGACATTTAAGGACTATAATCCATCTTTTGACATTTCCGGCACCGAAAATCGCAGATTTTCAACTTCCCCGTTTTTGAAATAAAATGCTCCACAACGATCCTCATGGAATGCTGAGTAACAAGACATACGGTTCATCTCGAATAGAATTTGTTTTTCGAGTCTGTTGCGCGTTTGACAATTTCAGCCCGAAAATCGTACATTTTCAACTTTTTCGTTTTCGAAATAAAATACACTGCAATGATTCCACGTAATGCTGAGTAACAAGACGTATGGTCCGTCTCAAATTGAAATCGTTTTTCGACTCCGTTTCGCATTTGACAATTCCCGTCCCGAAAATCGCACAATTTCAACTTCCCCGTTTTCGAAATAAAATGTACAACAATGATCCTCTCGTAATGCTGCGCAACAAGAAGTTTGGCAATTTTCGAATTGAAATCGTTTTCTGAGTCCGTTTTGCATTTGACAATTCCGGCTTCGAAAAACGTATATTTTGAACTTCTACATTTTTGAATAAAACAGACTGCAATGATTCTCATGCAATGCTCACTAACAAGACGTGCGGCCCATCTCGAATTGAAATCGTTTATCAAGTCTGTTTCGTGTTTGACAATTCCGACCCCGAAAATCGTAAATTTTCAACTTTCTTGTTTTCGACTTAAAATGCCCCGCAACGATCCTCATGAAATTCTGAGTAACAAGAAGTGCAGCTTGTCTCGAATGAAATTCGTTTTTCGAGTTCGTTTCACGTTTGACGATTTTGGCCCTGAAAATGGCAGATTTTCGACTTTTCCATTTTCGAAATAAAATGCACAGCAATGATCCTCACGTAATGCTGAACAATAAGAAGTTTGGCCAGTCTTGAATTTAAATCGTTTTCCGAGTCCGTTGCACGTTTGACAATTCCTGTCTCGAAAATTGCACAATTTCAAATTTCCCCTTTTCGAAATAAAATGCACAACAATGATCCTCACGTAATCCTGACCAACAACAAGTTTGCCCCGTCTCAAATTGAAATTGTTTTTCAATTACGTTTCGCGTTTGACAATTCCCGTGCCAAAAATTGCAATTTTTCAACTTTCCTATTTTCAAAATAAAATGTACAGTAATGATCCTCACGTAATGCTTACCAACAAGAAGTTCGGCCCGTCTCGAATTGAAATCGTTTTTCGATTTTGTTTCTTGTTTGAAAATTCCGGCCCAGAAAATCACAGATTTCCAACTTCCCCGTTTTTGACATAAAATACCCCACAACAATCCTCATGGAATGCTGAGCAACAAGAAGTTTGGCAGGTCTTGAATTTAAATCGTTTTCCGAGTCTGTTTCATGTTTGACAATTCCCGCTTTGAAAATTGTACATTTTCAACTTCTCCGTTTTTAAAACAAAATGTACTGCAATGATTCTCACGCAATGCTGGGTAACAAGACATGTGGCCTGTCTCGAATTGAAATCGTTTTCGGAGTCCGTTTCGCATTTGACAATTATGGCTCTGAAAATTGTACATTTTCAACTTCTCCGTTTTAGAAATAGAATGCACCGCAATGATCTTCACGCATTGCTGAGTAACAAAATATGCGACCTATCTCGAATTGAAATTGTTTTTCGGGTTCGTTTTACATTTGACTATTAGGTCCCCAAAAATCGTACATTGTCAACTTCTCTATTTTCGAAATAAAATACATTGCAATAATTCTTATGCAATGATGAGTAACAACATGTGTGGCCCGTCTTGAATTGAAGTCATGTTTTGAGTCCGTTTCACGTTTGATAATTCCAGCCCCGAAAATAGTGGATTTTCAACTCTCCCGTTTTCAAAATAAAATGCCTTGCAACGATCCTTATGGAATGCTGAGTAATAAGATGTGCGGCCTGTCTCGAATTGAAAATGTTTCCAACTCCGTTTTGCGTTTAACAATTTCAGCCTCGAGAATCATACATTTTCAACTTCTTCGTTTTCCAAGAAAATGCACTGCAATGATTCTCATGTAATGCTGAATAACCAGACGTGTGACCAGTCTTGAATTCAAATCGTTTTTCGAGTCCGTTTCGCGTTTGTCAATTTCTGTCCCGAAAATCGCACATTTTCAACTTCCCCATTTTTGAAATAAAATATACAGTAATGATCCTCACATTATGCTGCACAACAAGAAGTTTGGCCCATCTTAAATTGAAATCGTTTTCCGAGTTCGTTTCGCGTTTGACAATTCCGGACCAAAAAATCGAACATTTTCAACTTTTCTGTTTTCGAAATAGAATACACTACAATAATTTTCACACAATGCTTAGTAGTAAGACATGTGGCCCGTCTCGAATTGAAATCGTTTTTCGATTCCGTTTCACGTTTGACAATTCCCGCCCCAAAAATTGCACATTTTCAACTTCCTCGTTTTTGAAATAAAATGCACTGCAATGATCCTCACGCAATACTAAGTAACAAGACATGTGGCCCATCTAAAAAATCATACATTTTCAACTTCTCTGTTTTCGAATTAAAATATATTGCAATAATCCTAAGTAGCAAGACTTGTGGTATGTCTCGAATTGAAATAGTTTTTTGAGTCCGTTTAGTGTTAGTGATGCAAATACGGATGCACACAAGAGCAATGATCCAATTCAGCTACCTAATGGTCCCGTTACAAGAGCAAGAATGAAGAAATTCAAAGATGCATTGAATGGGATGATTCAAGGTTTGTGGGATGATCTTACAACAATTCAAGAGTGTAAGAAAGAGTCAAATATCAAGCTTGGACTTCAAGACAATAATCAGAGCTTGGTAACATTGACACAAGTACAAGAAGGCAAAACCTGAAGATTAAAGCTTCTACGGAATTCAACTTCTCAAATTTGTATAAGACCATATTCGAACGATGTCTCAAGGCTAAGCAAGCATGTTCAAGTGCTTTTAATTGCAGTTCGAATCAGATCGTCATCATGATGCAAGTTTCGGATTCCATGTGCCAGTTTGGGCTAAGTTGCTGTTCAAACCCATCATCTATTTTAGTCTTATTTATAAACATATATTTATAATTTGTTATGTGTTTGGGCTGTTAATGGTAATTATTAAGCCTAAATTCAGTTTATTTTATTTAAAGTTAGAATAAGTTTAATTTTGTGGCCAAACACTCCAATTAGGGTTACTTATCTCCTGTACCCTTATATATTCAGCCACATGCTCCCATGGAGGCAGGAATTACTTTTTTTGAATGAAATTAAATTGAGAGTGTTTTCTCTTATTTTGATTCTTGCTTGAATCAAGGTTCTTACAATCAAAGCTAATTACTTTGAGGGTATTTATTCTAAGGTTCTATTTCACAAGTTGAAATTGGGTTGCAGACTTGGATGAATCTGATTTAGCTTTCCAAGAGGTTGCTTCCATGCGTAAAGATATTGGGTCTCAAGTTTAATATACTCAGGGTTCGTATCAGTTTGGTATCAGAGCTACGGCTCTAAATCAGGTTATATCGTCTTTCAAATTTGTCTATTTGTTTCTTTAGTTTCTGAGTCTGTTTTGCTTCAATTCCATTTATTTTCATTTTTTTGTGTCTATTATATCAAAAAAAAAAAACAAGAAGAGGGTTTCCTTTCAATTCACAGCAAGTCAAGTTTGGGTTATATCAATCTCCAATTCAGTTGATTTAGTCTATGTCTAATTTGTTTCTTTTGTGTCTCTTTTTATTTATTTTTGTTTGGTCACTCCTACGTGTTTGGAAGTAAAAAAAAAAAATTAAAAAAAAGAGAAGAGAAAAGCAGAGTATTTGGCCAAGAGAAGGAAAAAAAAAAAGGGGGCAGGTGTTGAACGAAAATAAGAAGAATAAAAAGAAAAATCAAATTACCTCAAGGAGTTTGACCAAATCAAGCCTACATTCCAAAATAAGATAGGATTTGCTTCCTAATCTTTCCATAATTTTTGGTTGACTTTCTTATTCCTTCACTGAATTCTTTTTTTTCTTTGGTCTTAATATTTCCTTTATCATTCTAAAATCTATTTCCTAGTCCTTGTGCTTTCCCAATTTGTTGCCTATCTAAATTAGTTTTATTTTACTTTTCATTATATTTAGTAAATTTGTATAAATTTTGATTTTTGCAACTAATCTTAATAAGAGAATTAGAGTGAAAAAAGGTTTAGTGTGGGCTTATCTAGAGAAAAGTCATAAATAAAGTGAGAAACACGAGTGAACTTGAGTGATAATATTACTTGAGTGAAACACGTAAGGGAGTGAAGTGAGGAAATTATTCTTTTGCTTTACTAACTGTCTTGCAGGATGAGTGGACAAGCAAGAAATCCACAAGGTGAGATAGATCGATTCCAAGCGTTAACCGAGTTGTTGCAAGCAGTGGATAGAAAATATGGAGAGTTGGTTGATAGAATGGAGAGGCTGGAGATTTCAGCCACCTAATGCTCCTAATCCAACCATGCAAACTAGGCGAGTTCCGAGAAGAGCTCAATTAGATGATAGTTTTAATGATAGTGAATCGCTTGATGACAATGGAGAGGAAGAAGAGGTGAGACCGAGGGTAAGAAACAATAACAATAGCAACAGTGGGGTCAAACTGAAAATTTCACCATTTTATGAAAGAATGGATTCTGAGGCATACTTGGATTGGGAAACGAAGATTGAATTAGTGTTTGATTGCAATGACTACACTGAATCCAAGAAGTTGAAGCTTGCCGTGGCTGTTTTTGAAACTTATGCTATTACTTGGTGGGATGATACTAAGCAAAAGCGAAGGAGAAATAGGGAAAGGCCCATTGAAGAGTGGAGAGATCTAAAATCCATCATGCACAAGAGATTTGTACCAAACTACTACTATAGAGAATTGTATAATCGACTTCAAAATCTCACTCAAGGCTCTAAGAGTGTTGAGGAATATTACAAGGAGATGGAGGTAGCAATGATAAGAGCAAATGTAGAGGAAGATAATGAAGCTACAATGGCAAGATTCCTCAATGGTTTGAACAAGAAGATTTCTAATGTGGTTGAATTGGAGCCATATATGGAGCTAGAAGACTTGCTTCACCTTGCATTGAAGGTTGAGAAGCAACTGAAAAAGAGAGGTCGTACAAGTCAGTTTTCCTTTTATACTTCTTCATTCAAATCAAATTGGAGAAAAGATGATAAAGCTTCATCATCCAAGCCTAAAATTGAATCCAAAGAGTTTCCCAAAACATCCAACTCAAGCAAAGACAAGGGTAAGCTTGATTCTACTACTAACACCA